>SJYX01003367.1:139260-214231 GCA_006410675.1 Oreotragus oreotragus
CTAATCCTATCTTCTGCCTCCGTTATTCTACTATTTGTTGCCTCCAGAGTGTTTCTGATCTCATTTATTGCATTATTCATTATGTATTGACTCTTTTTTATTTCTTCTAGGTCCTTGTTAAACCTTTCTTGCATTTTTTCAATCCTTGTCTCTGGGCTATTTATCTGTGATTCTATTTTTATTTCAAGATTTTGGATCATTTTCACTATCAATGTTTGGAATTCTTTCTCAGGTAGATTCCCTATCTCTTCCTCTTTTGTTTGGTTTGGTGGGCATTTCCTCTGTTCCTTTACCTGCTGAGTATTCCTCTGTCTCTTCATCTTGGTTATATTGCTGTGTTTGGGGTGGCCTTTCTATATTCTGGGAATTTGTGGAGTTCTCTTTACTATGGAGTTTCCTCACTGTGGGTGGGGTTGTATCAGTAGTTTGTCAAGGTTTCTTGGTTAGGGAGGCTTGTGTTGGAGTTCTGGTGGGTGGATCTGGATTTCTTCTCTCTTGTTCCAGGAAGGATGACTCTCAGAGACGCAGACCTTCAGGTGGGACAGGCTCACAAGTCCTGGCTGACACCAGAGGGACCTCCCTGCTGCAGGTAGGGTTAGCTGTTGTCACAACTCAGCAGCTCAGGTCACTAGCCATAAAATCTACATCTACGTTCCAGCTTCACGCCTGTCTCACTGCCATAACTTTCAGACTAGTAGAGTTTGCCTCCACCTGATGCAAATATCTAGTAATTAAGCCAGCAGTCTTCAGCCCAAGGTGTGTATCAGAATCACCTGGCGGGCCCAGGAAGCATCCAAAGACCTCTGCTTGCTCCTGTGTCCTCACTGCTGGAAGAGCTCTCTGAACTTGAGCAGCTCCGCGGCTCCGGGAGAGGGGGTACCCACCCCTTAGGAGGCAGGCCCACAGTATAGAGCCGCTGCGCAGGCTGGATCCAAGTGTCACCACATTAGGCCCATCTGCCTGTTTGATTAATGACTGAGTCGTTCCCGCCGGGATCGAGGGCAGAGAAGAGACGTGTTTCCAGGCAGACTGTCCCCTGTCTCAGGAGGGACACTCTGGCCCCTCTCTCTCGCAGGAGCCACTCTCTCAGGTGAGTTTCTGGAGGCTGGAGTCACAGGGGCCTTCTTTTCTTGGCCGTGTCTGCGGCTCCCCACGCGGGCTCCTTTCAAAGGTATTTCCCCTCAAGCTTCTTGAATTTGGTCACAAGACGGCTTCACTTTTATTCAACATAATTTTGGAAGTCTTAGCCGCTGTAACCTATTGTTGGCACTTAATCATCAGGAAAACAGGGTGCTCATGTGCTGCTGATCCACGCATGAACTGTTCAGAGTTCTCTGAAAACAATCTCGCAAAATCTGTTCTGTTTCACACAGTCCAGCTGGTTTATAGAAATGTGGAGTCAGCTCCTATCTAGTGTGAACTGGCTGGAGCTGGTTAGGGCCACTGACCTTAAAACTGGATTTGTGTATGTTCAGTGGATGACTTTTGATGTCAGAGAGCCAGAAAACTCTGCTCCTCATGCATTTTTTAAGTCAACATGTTTTATTTCATAAATTGTCACTTTATCTTACTCTTTTAAAAACTTTAGGCAGACTCATTAAATAATTTCTTAATAAAATGGTTTTTTAACAATTAAGGGGAAAACACTGGATTTGAGGCTCTAGTCAAGGAATCTGCATTCAGCTGCATTTATGGTATTAACTAGTGAGGGAAAGGTGGGCATACCAATTAAAATATGTCTGAGTTTATTCATCTGAAGGAAGATTAAACAAATCTCTCATGTTTCTTCTAATTGTATCATTACAACAGTTTTTTAAAATAGGGTTACCTCTATATAATTTTACTGTTGAAGGATAATTTTAAATGATAAAATAATAAGTCTCAAATAGATGTAAAACTAACACATGTTCAATAGCTTACTAAACTAGTTATTAACAAGAAAACTGATTAGATGTGACAACTAGTTCAAAGGAGAAACCAAAGAGGAGACATACTTCAAGATCAAAGCACTGAAATGAATTTGCAAGTAGAAAACTGGCATTTCCAGGGATTGGGGTGGGGGAGGTAGTCAATGAAGCTCATCCAGGCAGAATTATTTGCACAGCAAGCCGACAAGCCTCATTTCCATTTCCTTCAGTTTTCTATAATTCATGGGGTTTCAAAGGCTGAAGACAGGGAGAGGCACAGCGGCCCCAAAGACCCAGACCCAAAGTCAGGTAACCCCAGAGAACAAGCGCTGTGAACCACAAAGCTCAATTTTTCTTACACAGACATTTGAATTAAATATATCCTTCTTGTCACCTAAAATGAGAATGGTGATTATGATATTTTTGTGTGCTTTAATATTGAAAGCCTCAATTTGTTGGCATTTGAAGTTCCTGCAACTCTGTTTTTTTTTTTTTTTTAATGTTTTGCATGTATTTTTTTTTTTTGGTATTTATTTATTTTTTTAACACTTTCCTTTTAGAGTGTCCCTGTGTCTCTATGAGCAATATGAACACACCTTAGTTACCTTGAGAGGAGAGACTGCTGAGAAGGGGAGGAGGAGAGGAGGAAGGTGTAGGTGGACACTGTGACTGAAGTTGATAGTTTAAAGAACACAAACTAAAAGTTAAAAGAGTTTGGACTCCATCCAATGGATAGAGAAGAACAAAGAAAAGAGCATAACTAAAGACAAACATAGTTGATGCATAAAGACCAGGGTCCAGGGAGCCTGAAGTCTACAGATCAGAAACCTCCACGTTTTGTACTTGAAGGGAATAATCGGAAGGAAAAGTGAGGATTCCCTCAAGATGGAGTCAGCCTTACACTGACTTACAGGCTACTGAAGTCTACTTTGACTGTGTAAGGTAAAGTATGGATTATATAAAGCCTTGAATTTGTAGGGCTGACCACAGAAATCATTAAACCACATATATTTTCACTGTTGTTGTTTTTTTCTTAAACATGTACTAAACATAAACAATTTCTGATTATTTTAAGCAAAAAGAAAACAAGTGACTTAATTAGCTGATCTTTTCTGTGATAACAAATGGAACTTAAAGGAATGCCATGCACGTAGCAATCACTGAAAATTATAACACCAAGTCAGTCCTTTCTGGGTGATGGTGACATTTTAACACTGAGAAAATTGCTGCTTTTGAGAGAAAGTTATGATATGGAGAAATATCTTAATTATAGAGATTTAGAAATGTTTCCATCATTATGTAATTATTTGCTTGGTAAATGATGTGTTTCACACACATAAAACAAACTCCTTACATCTTCAAAATTTTAAAACTTGTAAATGGAACATTTTAATCTATTTAAAATTCTTCTAAGTGAAGAGTTTCAGATAGTTTGAAGATATTTATTAAATCTATAAATATGTGACAGGCTTCAAAGACAACTCATTGACATCAGATATTAAGAAAATTCTTAAGCTGAATGTTAATAATAACTTGCATCCAGATACGGTGATCATAGTCAAGGGTGTATTCCTCCCACATGGGTCCTTCTGTAATGAGAGAAATCTTTCAGCACTAAGAACTATCAATGCATGCTCATGCTAAGTCGCTTCCGTCACGTCCGACTCTTTTTGACTCTATGGACTATAGCCGGCCAGGCTCCTCTGTCCATGGGATTCTCCAGGTAAGACTCTGAAGTGAGTTGCCATTTTCTTCTCCAAGGTACCTTCTTGATCCAGGGATTGAACCTGCATCTCTTAATGTTTCTTGCGTTGACAAATGAGTTTTTATCATGAGCACTGCCGGGAAAGCCTGAGAGCCATCAATGCCAAGTACTAGAATATATTAACTTTGTGATCAGAACTTCTAAAGATGGCAGTGCATGTGACAACTATCTAGTACATAGTAAACAAATAAAAATAGCTTTACAAAATAGACTGCATTGTAAACTTTAGAGCAGGATCTTAGAAGATAATAAAACATTCTAAACCAAAGAACATATCAAAAATATGACATTTTTACTGTTGTATAGCACACATGGCCTTTTAGTATAATTTTATAGACACATATGTAATTTATAAATAAATATACATATATCAGGAGACATTTTTATTTAGAGGAGTATATGGTCAGAATTGCTCAGAGACTAATATAATCCAGCTTCTGAATATTAAAGGCTTTTCCAACATTATAACTTTTCTTTTTCAAGTAGATTTCCAGAAACATACTCTCACCTTTGTTTCAGTATTCTAGTCTATTGAATCTATCTCCTGGAGTTTGCTCAAATTCATGTCAACTGAGTCAGTGATGCTCTCTAACCATCTCATCCTCTGCCACCCTTTTCTCCCTTTTGCCTTCAATCTTTCCAAGCAACCCTGATGGCTCAGAGAGTAAAGCATCTGCCTGCAGTGCAGGAGACATGGGTTCAATCCCTGGGTCAGGAAGATCCCCTGGAGAAGGAAATGTTAACCCACTCCAGTATCTTGCCTGGAAATTCCCATGGACAGAGAAGCCTGGTAGATTACAGTCCGTGGGATTGCAAAGAGTCGGACACAGCAGAGTGACTTCATTTCACTAAATTTAAAAGAGTTTAGGTGGGAGGGGGGTTCATGTTTGGGAGTTCGTGTAAAAAAATAAATAAATACAAAAAAAAATAAAATAAAATAAAAGAGTTTAGATTCTGATTCTGTTATTCTGTCTCTTCCTTAGGTAATCAAATATTAAATCTAAAACCTTAACTCAAAAGAGAACAGGTACACACACACACACATGCACAGTTCAATTCAGTTCAGTCGCTCAGTCATGTCCGACTCTTTGCGACCCCATGAATCGCAGCATGCCAGGCCTCCGTGTCCATCACCATCTCCCAGAGTTCACTCAGACTTACGTCCGTCGAGTCCGTGATGCCATCCAGCCATTTCATCCTCGGTTGTCCCCTTCTCCTCCTGCCCCCAATCCCTCCCAGCATCGAAGTCTTTTCCAATCAGTCAACTCTTCGCATGAGGTGGCCAAAGTACTGGAGTTTCAGCTTTAGCATCATTCTTTCCAAAGAAATCCCAGGGTTGATCTCCTTCAGAATGGACTGGTTGGATCTCCTTGCAGAATGCATATATACATATATATACAAAAAATACCACCAGATCTTAACCAAAAGTTAGCTGGGTCTTCAGCAGATCACCAGGCCCCTTGATCTTCAAGTAAATTTTAGTACAAATTTCAGCAAGTAAACCAGAATATTTTTTATTCCCTTCAGACATTTTAACTGACTCCAAGAACCACCCAAACTACATCCAAAAACTTTCCATTTCTCTGCAGTCTGCATTTATGTCTTTTCCCTAAGATACCACCCCCCATGATTATAATCATGGGGATTCTCCCTTATTCAGCAGTAATTGGATAAAACACATCCTTCATAAAGACTGGAAACATATATATAGATATAATTTAGATATCTATCCTATTTATATTAATGTTTATGAACACTTATTTATATATAAATACATATTTATGATCATATAGCCAACTCATTGGAAAAGCCCCTGATGCTGGGAAATACTGAGGACAGGAGTAGAAGTGGGTGACAGAGGAAGAGATGGTTGGATGGCATCATCAATTCAACAGACATGAGTTTGCATGAACTCCAGGAGATGGTGAAGGACAGGGGAGCCTGGTGTGCTGCAGTTCATGGAACTGCAGAGTTGACCATGACTTAGTGACTGAACAATAACAACACTGTTTATCTAAATGTTTATAATCTATCATTTATATATATTTATAAAGATAAACATACATAAATAAAATATACATATTATTTATAAAAATATATGTGAACAATAACAGATTTATGAAAATTTACCTGAAAAAGATGAATCATTGCCTTATAAAGATCAATTCCACCAGCACCACTGTATTTCACAGGGTATTAAATGTACTGTAGAAAGTTTATTTTTTCTACACAGTTGATCTGTTCTAAATTCAGCCAATATTTTCTCACTTGAGTTAGAAACAATAAAACATTGGTCATCGTCCTTGAGTCTTTGATGGTGTCCTTTCCTTAATGACTCTTTTGTGTTGTGCTATAAAATAGCTATGGTGCACTTTATCATATAAAATATGATATAAATCAAACAAAGTTTGGCTAAATATGAGTGTTAGATACTTCAGTTATAAAATAAAGATCATTAATTTTCCTGACTAGTGGAGGAGAGATTGGAAGTCTCTTTGACTTTCATATTTAATGCAGATAGAATTCAACAATCAATCAAGAGAAAACTTTGTATAGATGGAGTTTGAGTACACTGTGGACATAATGAAATGAAACATGAAGACAGGAATATTCACACTCACCAGAGCTAATAAATTGTCAAGTAGATTACACTGTATAATGATCATTAATTAAAATAAAGAAAATAAATTTGAGGTCTGGATAGAATTGACACAGGAAAAACTTTCATCTCAGATACACTTTGAAAAGACTCCAAGGCAAATGTCATGTCCTAAATTATCATGTAGATGAAGGTCAGTGCATACCTGTCTCGAGACTAGCTTCCCCAACCTCACTCACACACATATCTGCAGACACCCAGCACCTGTGACCCACACCTGAACACAGTATCCCACTTGGAGCATGTGGACGGGTCATATTTGCACACATATGTTTTCCAATATAAATTTACCCATCTGAGATTCTAGAAGCTTCCTAAGTTTCTAGTGCTTGAGATCTCACTTTCTGACTTCATTTTAGTGAATATTCTGATAATAAAAACATCCTGGTTTTTGCTCCAGCTAAGACCAATAACTCAGTTGGTAAAGAATCTGCCTGCAATGCAAGAGACCCTGGTTTGATTTCTGGGTTGGGACCGCTGGGGAAGGAATAGGCTACCCACTCCAGTATTCTTGGACTTCCCTTGGGGCTCAGTTGGTAAAGAATCTGCCTGCAATGTGGGAGACCTGGGTTTGATCCCTGGGTTGGGAAGATCCCCTGGAGAAGGCAAAGGCTGTCCACTTCAGTATTCTAACCAGGAGAATCCCATGATCTGTATAGTCTGTAGGGTCACAAGGAGTCAGACACAACTGAGAGACTTTCACTTTCAGAAGACTAAGGAAATGTGTGCACATGTGTGATTATTTCTTAAAATTGAGTTTGAGTGAATAAATGAATAAAAAAGAAAACAGTAGAAGAGGTTTGGTTTTGTACCTAATACTTCTACCTTAAGATTAATAATTTATTAAATCACTCTTGTTGACATTGTGAGTTGTATAAGAGGATAAAGGGGATGAGAGGACTTTTGCTTTCTGGACTATTCTATTTTCCAGTGTGAAAGCACATGAGAAATAAAATGGGCTCTAATCACTCCTTAAACTAGACACTTAATCCAAAGAATATATTAGAATCCTTCAGACCTAAAAATAGATGTTTTTCTCTAATTTAGGCCTAGAACTGAATTTTTGCTGATCACCAAAACCTGCTCTTAAACCTAAAACCCTGTGACTAACAGCAAACAAGAAACCCATTATTGTGATAGTTTTAAACTGAGTATTCATTCTCAGAAAAATAACAAGAAAAAAAATCTATACCCTTATCTGAATTAATCATCAGTTTGAATAAAGTACTGACTTTTTCTTAATTGAGAAGTAAAATAACTTTTGTTGTTATTGTTTAGTGTCATATCCAACTCTTGTGACCCCATAGACTGTAGCCCTCCAGGCTCCTCTGTCCATGGGAGTCTCTAGGCAAGAATACCGGAGGGGTTGTCATTTCTTCCTGCAGGGGATTTTCCTCACCCAGGGATCCAGTCAGAGTCTCCTTCATTGGTACATGATTCTTTAGCACTGAGCCACCAGGAAAGCTCAAAAAATAACTGTTACCTATGTGAAAACACAACATTTCACATTGGTGGTCTTTGAAGTATAACCAGACTGAGATATACACAACTTTTTAAAATCCTGGGCTTTTTTTTTTTTTTTTTCATCTTTTGTAGAAGCAAAATAGGAAGTAACACTTTTCAGCATTCTGGAAGAAATAAAAGAAACTGCTGTGGAGGATTGAGGGTAAAAATAATCTTTTCCACTTGTAAACATGGAGATTGCTTTCCACGTGGGTAAAGGGGGCTGCATTGCCTTCGTGTTCAAGCGCTGAGTCCCCAGAGAGGCTGAAGCAGTCATTCACAGTCATGGGGCAGAAGTGTGGACACAAGCAGAGCTGGATGCAGACTGAGGGAGGCAGCTCACCACCTGCACTGCCAGCTCTTTGTCCGGCCCTTAAAATGGCACCAGTCTTCCCTGGTGGCACAGTAATAAAGAGTCTGCCTGTAGTGAAGGAAACACAGGTTCAGTCCCCAGGTGGGGAAGATCCTCCAGAGAAGGAAGTGACAACCCACTCCAGTATCCTTGCCTGGAAAATCTACAGACAGTCTATAGGCAGCCTGCAGTCCATGGGCTCACAAAGAGTCGGACGCAACTGAGCACACACCCACATACATTAAAAATGCAGCTGCACTTTGGGAGTCAACACAAAGTTGCATGCCTGATACCCTCAAATGGCATTTCCAGAGCTCCAGAACTTCTGTAATCAACTGCCAAAGTCTGTTTGTTTACACGTGAGGATGGAAGCAGAAGCCTTAGGAAAGTGGGTTTGGCTCTTGGGAATAAATAATATCACATGTGTTATGACTTCAATTATTAGTTTGGGGGAGTACATTAAATTTGTGAAGTTTGCAACATGGCTACTGGGGCTTTAATAATCAGAGACCCTGTAAAATCTGATTTGGAAGTATTTCATCTTATAATACGTTTCCTGTTGGAGAGACAGGATTGCAAGCAGAATACATAAAGACTTTGCCTGGCTGGCAATGCATTTATTCAATAGACTGGTGTGTGTGGTTCTGGGTATCACTGTCTCTTTTCAAAAAGATGAAGTGATCCTATGACATTCTTCACATTTACTGAATTCCACCCAAACTGTGTTAGTCAGATGATCAAGGCTCTTTGGGATTGAGGTTGACCTGAAGCAAATTGTTCCCTAAAGAAACTTCTCTCATCTATAGCACCCATTTCAACTGTGCTTCCTGTTCTCAGGGAAAAGGTAAGCGAAATCAATGATTTGGCTCAATTCATCTCCTGACAGTATTTGAGTCTGATCTTAAATCCCTGGTGGTTCAGAGGGTAAAGAATCCACCTGCAATGCAGGAGACCAGGGTTCGATCCCTGGGTCAGGAAGATCACCTGAAGGAAATGGTAACTCACTTCAGTATTCTTACCTGGAGAATCCCAAGGACAGAATCTGGCAGGCTACAGTCCATGGGGTTACAAAGAGTCACGCACAACTGAATGACTTTCACTTTCACTTTTCATCACCTGACAGTGTTTGGGTCTGATTTTAAATGAAGAGTGATGGCTCAGTGTGGGGTGGACAGGTGGTGGAGAACATGCGTGCACACTCCTCCCCACAGCCTCTGGGGCAGGCCCTGCAGCCTGAGTACAGTGGAGCTCTGGCCACTCCCATGCCCAAGAGGCTGAGGTGCCACCTCATGGAGGGCCCAGGTGACAGTGATGGAGGCTGGCAGTCTAGTCCCCATGTGTCAGTCCCTCCCCACCAGAGATAAGGCCAGGGGATTTCGTATGAAGGATGGAAAAAGAGTCAAGACATCTGGGGAAATGGAAACCAGTCACTGTCTTACAGATTTCAAAATAAAATCTCCCTAACTGATGAAATGAAAATTAGGTTTATTGGGAAGAAAGATATGGGAAAAGAAAACTATCAACCATCCTGTTATTAACATGAATCAGTTCAGCTTAATTCTGTTGCTCAGTCGTGTCTGACTCCTTGTGACCCCATGGACTACGGCACGCCAGGCCTCCTTGTCCATTGCCAACTCCTGGAGTTTACTCAAACTCATGTCCATTGAGTTGGTGATGGATGTCATCCAACCTTATCCTCTGTCATCCCCTTCTCCTCCTGCCTTCAATCTTTCCCAGCATCAGGGTCTTTTCAAATGAGTCAGTTCTTCGCATCAAGTGGCCAAAGTATTGGAGTTTCAGCTTCAGCTGAAAATATGTTTAAAAGGACAACTCATAAAAACACAAAACAAAACATGAAAATATGTTTAAAAGGACAACTCATAAAAACACAAAACAAAGCAAAAAACTCAAGTCATTGTTTCTCTGCCTCTCCCACGTCCTGAGTGCCCTCCCCACTGGAGTCTCCTGTGAGCTTTCTTGGCAGTCCTTCCAATGAAAATTTAGGACTGATTTCCTTTAGGATGGACTGGTTGGATCTCCTTGCTGTCCAAGAGACTTTCAAGAGTCTTCTCCAACACCACAGTTCAAAAGCATCAATTCTTTGGACTTAGTTTTCTTTATAGTTCAACTATCACATACATACATGACTACTGGAAAAACCATNCATCTAGATGTGTATAAGAGACAGCCCCACTGGAGTCTCCTGTGAGCTTTCTTGGCAGTCCTTCCAATGAAAATTTAGGACTGATTTCCTTTAGGATGGACTGGTTGGATCTCCTTGCTGTCCAAGAGACTTTCAAGAGTCTTCTCCAACACCACAGTTCAAAAGCATCAATTCTTTGGACTTAGTTTTCTTTATAGTCCACCTATCACATACATACATGACTACTGGAAAAACCATAGTTTGACTAGACAGAATATTTGGGGTTAAAAAATGAAGATGGTAGGTTTTCATCCATGTAAAGACTCAAAATTCTATCAGCATTTGCATCAGAAACCAACAAACTTTCATATTCTCATAGGTGATGAGTCTAATTTTTTTTAACTTTATTTTACTTTACTGTATTGGATTTGGCATACATTGACATGAATCCACCAATTATTAAATTTAATTATTAAATTATTGAAAAGGATCAAAGGGAAAAGACAAGATAAAATAAGAGGTTTAAATAGTGTGCAATCATCATTACTAATTTGTTGTTCAGTCTCTAAGTCGTGTCTGACCTTGTAAACCAATGAATTGCAGCACACCAGGCTTCCCTGTCCTTCACTATCTCTCAGGGTTTGCTCAAACTCATGTCCATTGAGTCTGTGATGCCATCAAACTATTTCACCCTCTGTCACTCCCTTCTCCTCCTGCCTTCACTCTTTCCCAGCATCAAAGTCTTTTCTGTTGAGTCAGCTCTTTGCATCAGGTGGCCAAAGTATTGGAGCTTCAGCTTCAATATCAGTACTTCCATTGAATATCCAGGGTTGATTTCCTTTAGAATTGCCTGGTTTGATCTCCTTGCAGTCCAATGGACTCTCAAGAGTTTTCTCCAGCTTAATTATTACTATTAATAATTCACTTTAATAGCAAACTTATTTCTCTTACTATAATTGTCATAACTGACATTTATTAAAGTGCTTTCTGAGTTCATAGTAAGAGCTGAAAGACCATTAGCTGAAAATATGTTTAAAAGGACAACTCATAAAAACACAAAACAAAACAAAAAACTCAAGTCATTGTTTCTCTGCCTCTCCCACTTCCTGAGTGCCCTCCCCACTGGAGTCTCCTGTGAGCTTTCTTGGCAGACTACGCTAATGGTGGACCCCTCAGAGTTCACTGCAAGAGTTGACACACGATGCTAACGATTACCTGGCAGGGGTGCTGGGAAAATTAATTAGAGCTTGTGAAATGCTCTGAAGATTTAAAAGAACTTTAGATGTAAATGTACATCATTATCATTCCCCAAGTGGACTAATTTGTTCATTAGACAGTAAGTCAATGGATATTCTGGTCTCCAAGAGCCATGTACATTTATAGATGACTTCCCTGAACCAAGGCTCTCCTATGAGGATTCAACATCCACAGCTTTATTCTCTTCTTTAAAGAGCAGTCATTCTGCAGCCAATAGTACTTAAAAGTGTGTGTGAAGTTCCTGTCAGGTGATGCGCTTCATGCTCCATTCTTTGAGCTCCATGTGCTGGAGTCTGTGTGCTGGATGCCTGGGGACCCAGGAGATGACCTGACAGAATGCAAGAGAAGATACTTAAAGACCTGTGCTCATGCAGCCTATGATCTAGGAGGAAGGATTTGGCATGTAATTATTTATAATTTTCCCATCATTTTGGAAAGTGCTTCTCCGATGGCTTAGCAGTAGAGAATCCACCTGCCAGCGCAGGAGACAAAAGAGACTCAAGTTCTATCTCTGGGTCAGAAAGATCCTCTGGAGGAGAAAAAGGCAACCCAGTCCAGTATTTTTGCTGGAAAATCCCATGGACAGAGAAGCCTGATAGGCTACAGTCTGTGGGGTTGCAAAGTTGAACATGATTAAGCATGCATGCATCATGTTGGGAACCACATCAATAGAACCAATTCAGTGCTATTGGAAGCAAGAAAAAGAGTTCATTCATTGCCAGAGACCATCCTACATAGAATCTGAGAAGGATCTGAATCAATTAGAGAGGTGGTTGTGAAGAAGAACAGTGGATTGAATTTAACAAAGGACCAGGAGCCCAGAAATCCCAGACTGGGTACCAGGAAAGATGAAGAGCTTGGGTTAGCTAAATTTTCCAGGAGCGGCTTTCAGTTCAGTTAAGTCACTCAGTCGTGTCCAACGCTTTGCAACCCCATGGACTGCAGCACGCCAGACTTCCCTATCCATTACCAACTCCAGAACTTGCTCAAACTCATGTCCATCAAATTGGTGATGCCATCCAACCATCTCATCCTCTGTTGTCCCCTTATTCTCCTGCCTTCAATCTTTCCCAGCTTCACAGTCTTTTCTAATGAGTCAGTCCTTCACATCAGATGATCAAAGTATTGGAGATTCAGCTTCAGCCTCAGTCCTTCCAATGAATATTCAGGACTGATTTCCTTTAGGATGGATTTCTTGGATCTCCTTGCAGTCCAAGGGACTCTCAAGAGTCTTCTCCAACACCACAGTTCAAAAGCATCAATTTTTCGGCTCTTAGCTGTCTTTATGGTCCAACTCTCACATCCATACACGACTAATGGGAAAACCATAGTTTTGACTATATGGATTTTTGTCAGCAAAGTAATGTCTCTTTTTTTTAATATGCTATCTAGGTTGGTCATAACTTTTCTTCCAAGGAACAAGTGTCTTTTAATTTCATGGCTGCAGTCACCATCTGCAGTGGTTTGGAACCCTAGGAAATAGTCTGTACTGTTTCCATTGTTTCCCCATTTATTTGCCATAAATGGATGGGACCAGATGCCATGATCTCTGTTTTGTGAATGTTGAGTTTTAAGCCAGCTTTTTCACTATCCTCTTTCACTTTCATCAAGAGATTCTTTAGTTCCTCTTTACTTTCTGCCATAAGCCTGAGGTTATTGATATTTCTCCTGGCAATCTTGATTCCAGCTTGTGCTTCATCCAGTCTGGCATTTCACATGATGCACTCTGCATATAATTAAATAAGCATGGTGATGATATACAGCATTGACATACTCCTTTTCCAATTTTGAACAATTTGTTCAAATTTCTGTTTCATGTCCAGTTCTGACTGATACTTTTTGACCTGCATACAGGTTTCTCAGGAGGCAGGTCAGGTGGTCTGGTATTCCCATCTCTTGAAGAATTTTCCACAGTTTGTTGTGATACACACAGTCAAAGGCTTTAGCATAGTCAATGAAGCAGAAGCAGCTTTTTTTTTTTAATCTCTTGCTTTTCCAATGATCCAACGAATGTTGGCAATGTTATCTCTGGTTCCTCTGCCTTTTCTAAATCCCATTTGAACATCTGAAAGTTCTCAGTTCACATACTGTTGAAGCCTGGCTTGGAGAATTTTGAGCATTACTTTGCTACCTTGTGAGATGAGTACAATTGTGTGGTAGTTTGAGTGTTATTTGGCATTGTCTTTCTTTGAAATTGAAATGAAAACTGACATTTTCCAATCCTGTGGCCACTGCTGAGTTTACCAAATTTGCTGGCATTTTGACTGTGGCACTTTCACAGCATCACATTTTAGGATTTCAAATAGCTCAACTGGAATTCCATCACCTCCACTAGCTTTTTTCATAGTGATGCTTCCTAAGACCCACTTGACTACTCACTCTAGGATGTCTGGCTCCAGGTGAGTGATCACACCATCGTGGTTATCTGGATCATTAAGATCTTTTTTACACAGTTCTTCTGTGTATTCTTGCCACCTCTTCTTAATATACACTGCTTCTATTAGGTCCATACCATTTAGAGAGGCTTTGGGTTTTGCAAAGCTGAATATGGTGACCAGTATTAGCATCAGGATATTCAATATCATTAGGAGCAGCAGTAGATTTTAGAGAATTAACCAGAAGTGCTATGAAATGAATTAATTTGAGGAGACAGTGATTAGAGATAGGAAGATGGGTTAGAAAGATATTAAATCAATTATTTTTTCAATTGCTAATTCATTTCATTTCTTGAGGAAATCAATGTTTATCACTGGCCCACTATGTCTAAAGCTCATGAGAAGACCTGTGGATTGAGAGATTAATTAGGACAGGAGAACACGTGCCAGAGGCAGATCCCAGGGTCCTACCCCAGGCTGTACAACAGGTATAAAAACAAGGAATGTTATAGAGTGTGGGATGGACACTTACCTTTTACAGTTAAATGTCAGTTGGGGAAGGAGACCAGTGGGCTGAGCCCATAGAGTCACTCCTGAGCTGAATGTGAGTGTAAAAGGATGACACTCATCTGAAAGCAGGAACTTGCTAGAGGCATAGGCAGCTCTGACGAGGGCAAGGAGAGACTTGGGAGAAGGGAGAGAAACTGTTCTCGCTTTACTAGTGACTGCGGGGCTTCAAAGGGGGAGAAGAAGAGATCAGCTTGGAGGTGGAAACAGAGGCTGGTCCCTGGGAGTTTCCACCTGAAAGCAGTAGATTCTGAGCAAAGGAAGATGACCAGGGGCAGTACTATGAGATGGGAATTTTAGAAACATTTCCGTGGTGACAGAAAAAGGAGTGAGCAGTCAAGCTGGTTTAAAATGTATTTATATGTGGAATCCAAAATATGACACAAGTGAACTAAGTACAAACAGAAACAGATTCACAGACACCGAAAATAGACTTGTGGTTGCCAGGGGGAGAGAGGGTAGTAGGGAAGGGCTGGGAATCTGGGATTAGGAGATACTAAGAATCACAGAAACTACAGCCATGAAATTAAAAGATGCTTACACCTTGGAAGGAAAGTTATCACCAACCTAGATAGCATATTCAAAAGCAGAGACATTACTTTGCCAACAAAGGTCCGTCTAGTCAAGGCTATGGTTTTTCCAGTGGTCATGTATGGATGTGAGAGTTGGACTGTGAAGAAAGCTTAGCACCGAAGAACTGATGCTTTTGAACTGTGGTGCTGGAGAAGACTCTTGAGAGTCCCTTGGACTGCAAGAAGATCCAACCAGTCTATTCTAAAGGAGATCAGTCCTGGGTGTTCATTGGAAGGACTGATGCTGAGGCTGAAACTCCAACACCTTGGCCACCTCATGCGAAGAGTTGACTCATTGGAAAAGACCCTGATGCTGGGAGAGATTGGGAGCAGGAAGAGAAGGGGATGACAGAAGATGAGATGGCTGGATGGCATCATCAACTCGATGGACATGGGTTTGGGTGAACTCTGGGAGTTGGTGATGGACAGGGAGGCCTGTCATGCTGCGATTCATGGGGTCACAAAGAGTCAGACACGACTAAGCTACTGAACTGAACTGAACTGAACGATCGTATATAGACTGTACAAACAATAAGGTTCTATTGCATAGCAAAGGGAGCCATATCTAGTCTCCTAGGGTAAACCATAATGGAAAAGAATGTGTACATGTATAAAACTGAGTCACTTTGCTGTACAGCAGAGACTGGTACAACATTGTAAATCAACTATTCCTCAATAAAAATAAATAGAAATGTATTTATGTATAGTGTTATAAATTCTGTTTAGATAGCACATGTGCACAATTGACTGCATACACCTTATGAATGATGTGTCGACTTCGACACATGTATACGAGTGTCTCCACCAACCAGACAAGCAGAGTGAACCCAGGACTCAGAGCCTCATGCCTTTCTGGTCCATGTCCTTCCCCCTAAGATCCGTACCTGTTGCTCTGACTTCTGGTCTTCATATCTGACTGGAGTGCCATGTAAATGTAGTAACCTATACATATTATTTTAAGCCTGGCTTCTTAGGTCTCAGTCAGTGACACTTGAGAGTTTATCTGTGCTTATAGCCTGGTGGGCTGCAGTCCATGGGGTCGCTGAGGGTCGGACACAACTGAGCGACTTCACTTTCACTTTTCACTTTCATGCATTGGAGAAGGAAATGGCAACCCACTCCAGTGTTCTTGCCTGGAGAATCCCAGGGACGAGGGAGCCTGGTGGGCTGCTGTCTATGGGGTCGCACAGAGTTGGACACGACTGAAGCGACTTAGCAGCAGCAGCAGCAGCAGCAGCAGCATAGCAGTAATTCTCTTTCTTTGTCTTATTTTAAGAGACACCATCATTTTATAATCTATTGTTCTGTTGAATATTTTGGTTATAGCATTTCCATTTGGGAGCTGTTGTCAATAAAGCTGCGACAAATATTTTTGGTTCTATCTTTTGATGGGCAAATAAGATCATTTTTTCTTGGGTATAAAACTAGGAATGAATTTGCCAGATTATAAAATAAGAAAAGATTTAGGTTAAAATAAATAAATAGTTAACTAAAATAGTTCAATAAAGTTACACCTTCACCAGCCATGTGTGAAAATTCTGCCTTGTTGTAAACGCTGGATATTGACCATTTTCTGAAGCTTATTCTAGCTCTGGGGTATTGATGCTCATTTCTTCTCTGGGCTGCAGTTTGCATCTCCCTGGTGAGTTACTGTGCTGAACATGTGTTCTTATGCTTACTGGCCGTTTGGACACCTCCTTTCTAGAGAGTCTACGCAAACCTCCGTTTGTCTTTTTCATATGGACTTCACAATATACAGTGTGGGCACAATTGCTAGGAAAGATACTACGAATACATCCTTTCAGGCTGTGACTTGTCTCTTTTAACTCTCTTATTAGTAATGTTAGTCTCTCAGTCACGTCCAACTCTGTGACCCTGAGGACTGTAGCCTGCCAGACTTCTCTGTCCGTGGAATTATCCCAGCAAGAATACTGGAGTATGTTGCTATTCCCTTCTCCAGGGGATTTTCCTTGATTCAGGGATCGAACACAGGTCTCCTGCATTGCAGGTAGATTCTTTGCCATCTGAGCCACCAGGGAAGCCCAGGATTTTATTACTATTATTACTGGCCAGACCACACAGCATGTAGGATCTCAGCTTCCTAATCAGGGGTGGAACCTGAGCTGCCTGCAAGGAAAGCCTGGAGTCTTAACCTCTGAACAGCCAGGGAAATCCCATAAATCTCTTAAGTATCTTTTTAGGAACAGAATTTCTTAATTTTAACACTGTCCACTATGAGTCCTTTTTTGGTCTTATTTAAGATCAGGAAAGTGTGGCAGTGTTTTCTTACACTGTCTTCTAGAAACAATTTGGCTTTATGTTGACCGTTTTAGTCTGTACTCCATCTAATTAATAATTAGTCAATTAATGTTTAACTTTCCTGTGAGCCATGGATTGAGTTTTAAGTTCTCCCATATGGAAAACCATTTCTTCTAATGCTCATAGAAAAGCATCATTTTCCCTGTTTGAGGTATTCAACTATCTAGGAAAGAATTATTTAGGATCTGCACTTAGCAAGTGCTCATCAAAATGGGAAGAGTGGAGCACACTGGATCAGTGAGGGAGACTAACTGCACTACATTAATGATTCAGCACCAGCTTTGAGGGGGACAGAGGCTGGGTGGCTGTGGAGGGGATGTGTTGCCTACAAAGAAGAAAAGGGGCAGGGACAAGCTGGGCTAACGGACAGCCTCTGCAGCACACTGACCTGAAGCTGCAGGCAGGCTGTATGTTCGGATGGCTGTCTGCCAGGAGAGTTAGCAACACAGTTGAAAGCCACCGAAAGTAGGCACTGACTTGGGATCAAGCCACCCAACTCACAGAACTGCAAGGAGGACGTTGCTCTAAGGGAGACGTGGCTGTCAACCCAAACAAGCTCCCTGACAGTTCAGGTGGTCAGGACCAGTAATGAGCAGCTGAATAAAGCATCACAGAGACAGTAAACAGAGACCTTTCCAAGGTCACGCAGACCTGCACTCACATAGATTACATTTTCTATGAGTGGCAGCAGCATCTAAGCTGATGTGGGCAAGTCCACCGTGTGGATGAAGTGATGCAGTCAAATAAATGATTAAATTAAAAAATGAGAAGTTCGATCCCACTTTCACTGCTCCAATAAATACTTTTTAATTAATCCCTGATTTTTTCAATTTTTATCTATACTTTCAAATTCCATTTACACAAAGTGTCATAATCAGAGCTGACTAACAGAGTGCTTGGCTCTATCTTTCAACAAATAATTATATACATTTAATATATATGAATTAAGCAGCACATTCCTAGGTTTTCTGTTAAGAAATGCATAGTATTCCGTCCAAAAGCTAAATATTTAAATTACTTCCATTTATTGTGCTTATAGAAATGTTTATGTATTTGAAGCTCCTTCTAGTCTAATCCATAAATGTCATAGTTTGGAACAAGTATATCTATAGTATATATTTATAGTAGAAAAATATATATATATATTAGAAAATGGGCCTGAAGATATTTAATTGATGTAGAATATGGAAAGTAAATTCTTGGTGAAAAAAATAAGCTAACTCACTGGGAACATCAGTGACCTAACCTCTGTAGACTTGCTGGGTTAATGACCACCTGCTCACTTAGGGCCCCACTTATTCTTGTGTGTGGAAAGTCACCAGGACTTAATAATTCCATTTACACAAAGTGTCATAATCAGAGCTGACTAACAGAGTGCTTGGCTCTATCTTTCAACAAATAATTATATACATTTAATATATATGAATTAAGCAGCACATTCCTAGGTTTTCTGTTAAGAAATGCATAGTATTCCGTCCAAAAGCTAAATATTTAAATTACTTCCATTTATTGTGCTTATAGAAATGTTTATGTATTTGAAGCTCCTTCTAGTCTAATCCATAAATGTCATAGTTTGGAACAAGTATATCTATAGTATATATTTATAGTAGAAAAATATATATATATATTAGAAAATGGGCCTGAAGATATTTAATTGATGTAGAATATGGAAAGTAAATTCTTGGTGAAAAAAATAAGCTAACTCACTGGGAACATCAGTGACCTAACCTCTGTAGACTTGCTGGGTTAATGACCACCTGCTCACTTAGGGCCCCACTTATTCTTGTGTGTGGAAAGTCACCAGGACTTAATCAACATTTTAATTTCTTTTTTGGATTTCCAGCTGATTCTTCCTTGGCATCAATGTATGTTTTCCTCGAAACCAGTAAAATTCTTACTTGTTCTCAAGGCTTTGATGTCAGTAAATGCTCTAAAAATTATTATTTCAATTTTTAAAGCATTTTTCTTAGTAACAGGAGCAGGGAAATGAAGCCTGCTTGGAACACATCAAAACAACAACTAAGTTGGTGAGGGACCCTGGGCATCCGCAGAGCTGGTGATCTGCTGAGTGAGCTGTGGACTCAAACTGACGTGTTCGTGAGGAGACAGAGGGGTATCAACTGAAAATATGGAACACATGAGGTCCTTGATCTGAGTCTAACATTTTCCTTATGCTGGTATTTACACTTACAAGAAGAAACACCATGAACTGGAACAATTACCTGCAAATATTGCCTCCTTTCAGAGGCACACTGAAATAAACCATGTGTACAAACTGCTGGAAAAAGCTATAATGACCTGTTTTTCCTTCACCTCAGTTTTGGGGCTGATTGCATCAAATATTCAGCATTATTCTCTCCTTAAAACGCAGCTGCTTCCTACAAGTGCTATTTCCTACAAGTGAGCATATTTTATAGACATTTGCTTGAAATAAATTATATTCTCTTGAATTTTTTAACCTTTTTTATTATGGCAAAATATACATAACATAAAATCCACCTTTTCAACCATTTTTAAGTGTTCTGTTCATTGGCATTAATTGCTGGGCACACACTGATGTGCAGCCATCACCCCCATCCATCTCCAGAACTGTTTCCGTCTTTGCAAACTGAAGCTGGGTACCCAGTAAACACTAACTCTCCACCCACTCCGGGCCCTGAGACCAACATTCTGCTTCCTGTCTGTCTGGATCTGACTTCTCTGGAGACCTTCTGTAAGTGGAATCAGACAGTCTCTCCCTTCCTGTGAGTGTGGTATTTCACTGAGCGTAATGTCTTCAAGCTGCATCCATTCTGTAGCCTGTATCAGAATTTCTCTTTCATTCTAAAGCACATGTTGTGAAAATAAGCATATATAACCCAGAACAAATACAGGTCATGGTAGAGCACTGTCAGAAAGTTCTCAGAAAATAATAAAATAAAATGAATTTATGCTCCCCCAAAATGCCAAGGAGAGATTTTCAAATTGAGCTTGCCAACAAAGGGTGAAAAAGTAAAGGTTTCCTTGAAACTGGTGAGAAATGCTGAGGGGAAAAATAACAATGAGAAGGATGAAGAGACTGAGGCCAAGTGTCCAGCTGTCTTCAGGAATGAAACAACTGCCTGACCAACCCTTCCCATGGCCTCCTAGATGACCTTGAAAGCTGAGTGTCCAAAGTCCTTTCCTAGGAAGCAACAGGGTTGTTAAGTCTAAGACGATCCTGGCCAAGAATCACTTGCAAATGAATGGAGTGAATTTATGTTAAAAGAATAATAAGAGAATCATTTGCAAAGAGAAGGAGGATAATTTGAATAAAATGGTGGGTTTGGTAATCATTTTCAACTAAGATTAAGAAAGCAGCATTTAAAAGTAAGCACCTAAGAATGGAATCTTAATGGCTAGGTCCTCACTTGAGTTCTGAAAAATTAGTGGCTGGGGAGGAGAAGCTGTTTTAAGTTGCTATCGATTTTCCAGTGTCTTTTTGAGTTACTTTGGAATCATCCCTGGAGATTTCAGAGATAGGGGAGTGATTTTCCCTGAACAATTTCAACATCAAATGGGTGCACATTACCTGAGGCTCCCACAATGCTCTAATCCAGTGACTATCAAAGGTAAGCATCCACCAGGATCACCTGGACATTAGGTACACACACGTCACTGTGCGAGCCACTTCTTGATGTAGCAGGTCGATTGTGGGATGGGAGAACCCCCCTTTGAAAGTCCTGAATGATGCTCATACTTCCAGACATAAGAAATACTTCCAGAAGCTCTATTCCATCAGGTAACACTCAGTTCAGCAGAGTTAATAGTTTGAAATATGGACCCTGTCTTTCAAAAGTTAAAAATAAAAATAAAAGCATATACTATTGAATGAGAGCACTGGATAGCAGTGAAAACACTTCAATAATAGTTATGCTGAAATGTATACTGTTATATTTTTACTGGGGCTTCCCTGGTGGCTTAGATGGTAAACAATCCACCGGCAATGCAGGAGACCAAGATTCGATCCCTGGGTCGGGAATATCCCCTAGAGAAGGAAATGGTAACCCACTCCAGTACTCTTACCTAGAGAGTCCCATGGACAGAAGAGCCTGGCGGACTACAGTCCATGGGGTCACAAATATTTTTTACTGCATGCTTGGCTTCTAGGCAAGAGCCTGTAATTTTTGGATATTCTTAGCAGAATATTCTTAAAAGATTTTCATGTATTATCAAATTTAATACCATATCAAGGAATGTATCTGAAAACAGGGAACTTGGAAAACAGCTTTTAAATAATAAAGACTTACTCTCAATTATAGGTTTTGAAATCTTATTATTCAGACTATCTCATTGTCAACAGCTCAAACACTTCAACTTCAGGAATGCTAGTGACAGACACACAGTGGGGAGAATTATCAATATTTTAGCCTTTATATATTGTGAACAAACCTGTAATATCAAAGTATCTAAAAAGTTACGAAGCCAGTGATATTTCCAAAGGTCAACCTGTCTCTTGAAAAGGCCTTCTGGATAATAGTGAATGTTTTGTTATGTGCCCTGGTCACAGTTCATTCTCATCAGCCACCAGAAGAATATAATCTAGATGTGAAGGAAATGCATGACTGGGGTGGTAAGAAGATGGGGTTATTGAAAGAGCAGTGATTGTAGATTCAATACGAAGTTTGCACAATACCTAAGATAAAGCTCTGAAATTCTTCATTCTGTAGCCATTTTGGTCTTATCATGTCACACGGAATTAACCCTGCAGGTATTCAGAGGCACAATATTTATCGATGGCATTTTACTCCATCCAGTTGCCCATGTTGTCATGGCAGCAGGGCAATCCCAGATACCGGAGAGANGAGGATTCAACATCCACAGCTTTATTCTCTTCTTTAAAGAGCAGTCATTCTGCAGCCAATAGTACTTAAAAGTGTGTGTGAAGTTCCTGTCAGGTGATGCGCTTCATGCTCCATTCTTTGAGCTCCATGTGCTGGAGTCTGTGTGCTGGATGCCTGGGGACCCAGGAGATGACCTGACAGAATGCAAGAGAAGATACTTAAAGACCTGTGCTCATGCAGCCTATGATCTAGGAGGAAGGATTTGGCATGTAATTATTTATAATTTTCCCATCATTTTGGAAAGTGCTTCTCCGATGGCTTAGCAGTAGAGAATCCACCTGCCAGCGCAGGAGACAAAAGAGACTCAAGTTCTATCTCTGGGTCAGAAAGATCCTCTGGAGGAGAAAAAGGCAACCCAGTCCAGTATTTTTGCTGGAAAATCCCATGGACAGAGAAGCCTGATAGGCTACAGTCTGTGGGGTTGCAAAGTTGAACATGATTAAGCATGCATGCATCATGTTGGGAACCACATCAATAGAACCAATTCAGTGCTATTGGAAGCAAGAAAAAGAGTTCATTCATTGCCAGAGACCATCCTACATAGAATCTGAGAAGGATCTGAATCAATTAGAGAGGTGGTTGTGAAGAAGAACAGTGGATTGAATTTAACAAAGGACCAGGAGCCCAGAAATCCCAGACTGGGTACCAGGAAAGATGAAGAGCTTGGGTTAGCTAAATTTTCCAGGAGCGGCTTTCAGTTCAGTTAAGTCACTCAGTCGTGTCCAACGCTTTGCAACCCCATGGACTGCAGCACGCCAGACTTCCCTATCCATTACCAACTCCAGAACTTGCTCAAACTCATGTCCATCAAATTGGTGATGCCATCCAACCATCTCATCCTCTGTTGTCCCCTTATTCTCCTGCCTTCAATCTTTCCCAGCTTCACAGTCTTTTCTAATGAGTCAGTCCTTCACATCAGATGATCAAAGTATTGGAGATTCAGCTTCAGCCTCAGTCCTTCCAATGAATATTCAGGACTGATTTCCTTTAGGATGGATTTCTTGGATCTCCTTGCAGTCCAAGGGACTCTCAAGAGTCTTCTCCAACACCACAGTTCAAAAGCATCAATTTTTCAGCTCTTAGCTTTCTTTATGGTCCAAAGCTCACATCCATACACGACTAATGGGAAAACCATAGTTTTGACTATATGGATTTTTGTCAGCAAAGTAATGTCTCTTTTTTTTAATATGCTATCTAGGTTGGTCATAACTTTTCTTCCAAGGAACAAGTGTCTTTTAATTTCATGGCTGCAGTCACCATCTGCAGTGGTTTGGAACCCTAGGAAATAGTCTGTACTGTTTCCATTGTTTCCCCATTTATTTGCCATAAATGGATGGGACCAGATGCCATGATCTCTGTTTTGTGAATGTTGAGTTTTAAGCCAGCTTTTTCACTATCCTCTTTCACTTTCATCAAGAGATTCTTTAGTTCCTCTTTACTTTCTGCCATAAGCCTGAGGTTATTGATATTTCTCCTGGCAATCTTGATTCCAGCTTGTGCTTCATCCAGTCTGGCATTTCACATGATGCACTCTGCATATAATTAAATAAGCATAGTGATGATATACAGCATTGACATACTCCTTTTCCAATTTTGAACAATTTGTTCAAATTTCTGTTTCATGTCCAGTTCTAACTGATACTTTTTGACCTGCATACAGGTTTCTCAGGAGGCAGGTCAGGTGGTCTGGTGTTCCCATCTCTTGAAGAATTTTCCACAGTTTGTTGTGATACACACAGTCAAAGGCTTTAGCATAGTCAATGAAGCAGAAGCAGCTTTTTTTTTTTTTTTTAATCTCTTGCTTTTCCAATGATCCAACGAATGTTGGCAATGTTATCTCTGGTTCCTCTGCCTTTTCTAAATCCCATTTGAACATCTGAAAGTTCTCAGTTCACATACTGTTGAAGCCTGGCTTGGAGAATTTTGAGCATTACTTTGCTACCTTGTGAGATGAGTACAATTGTGTGGTAGTTTGAGTGTTATTTGGCATTGTCTTTCTTTGAAATTGAAATGAAAACTGACATTTTCCAATCCTGTGGCCACTGCTGAGTTTACCAAATTTGCTGGCATTTTGACTGTGGCACTTTCACAGCATCACATTTTAGGATTTCAAATAGCTCAACTGGAATTCCATCACCTCCACTAGCTTTTTTCATAGTGATGCTTCCTAAGACCCACTTGACTACTCACTCTAGGATGTCTGGCTCCAGGTGAGTGATCACACCATCGTGGTTATCTGGATCATTGAGATCTTTTTTACACAGTTCTTCTGTGTATTCTTGCCACCTCTTCTTAATATATACTGCTTCTATTAGGTCCATACCATTTAGAGAGGCTTTGGGTTTTGCAAAGCTGAATACGGTGACCAGTATTAGCATCAGGATAATCAATATCATTAGAAGCAGCAGTAGATTTTAGAGAATTAACCAGAAGTGCTATGAAATGAATTAATTTGAGGAGACAGTGATTAGAGATAGGAAGATGGGTTAGAAAGATATTAAATCAATTATTTTTTCAATTGCTAATTCATTTCATTTCTTGAGGAAATCAATGTTTATCACTGGCCCACTATGTCTAAAGCTCATGAGAAGACCTGTGGATTGAAGATTAATTAGGACAGGAGAACACGTGCCAGAGGCAGATCCCAGGGTCCTACCCCAGGCTGTACAACAGGTATAAAAACAAGGAATGTTATAGAGTGTGGGATGGACACTTACCTTTTACAGTTAAATGTCAGTTGGGGAAGGAGACCAGTGGGCTGAGCCCATAGAGTCACTCCTGAGCTGAATGTGAGTGTAAAAGGATGACATTCATCTGAAAGCAGGAACTTGCTAGAGGCATAGGCAGCTCTGACGAGGGCAAGGAGAGACTTGGGAGAAGGGAGAGAAACTGTTCTCGCTTTACTAG
Source organism: Oreotragus oreotragus (assembly GCA_006410675.1). NCBI lineage: Eukaryota > Metazoa > Chordata > Mammalia > Artiodactyla > Bovidae > Oreotragus > Oreotragus oreotragus. The sequence goes on from SJYX01003367.1 coordinate 164,449, forward strand.
TGACTGCGGGGCTTCGAAGGGGTAGAAGAAGAGATCAGCTTGGAGGTGGAAACAGAGGCTGGTCCCTGGGAGTTTCCACCTGAAAGCAGTAGATTCTGAGCAAAGGAAGATGACCAGGGGCAGTACTATGAGATGGGAATTTTAGAAACATTTCCGTGGTGAAAGAAAAAGGAGTGAGCAGTCAAGCTGGTTTAAAATGTATTTATATGTGGAATCCAAAATATGACACAAGTGAACTAAGTACAAACAGAAACAGATTCACAGACACCGAAAATAGACTTGTGGTTGCCAGGGGGAGAGAGGGTAGTAGGGAAGGGCTGGGAATCTGGGATTAGGAGATACTAAGAATCACAGAAACTACAGCCATGAAATTAAAAGATGCTTACACCTTGGAAGGAAAGTTATCACCAACCTAGATAGCATATTCAAAAGCAGAGACATTACTTTGCCAACAAAGGTCCGTCTAGTCAAGGCTATGGTTTTTCCAGTGGTCATGTATGGATGTGAGAGTTGGACTGTGAAGAAAGCTTAGCACCGAAGAACTGATGCTTTTGAACTGTGGTGCTGGAGAAGACTCTTGAGAGTCCCTTGGACTGCAAGAAGATCCAACCAGTCTATTCTAAAGGAGATCAGTCCTGGGTGTTCATTGGAAGGACTGATGCTGAGGCTGAAACTCCAACACCTTGGCCACCTCATGCGAAGAGTTGACTCATTGGAAAAGACCCTGATGCTGGGAGAGATTGGGAGCAGGAAGAGAAGGGGATGACAGAAGATGAGATGGCTGGATGGCATCATCAACTCGATGGACATGGGTTTGGGTGAACTCTGGGAGTTGGTGATGGACAGGGAGGCCTGTCATGCTGCGATTCATGGGGTCACAAAGAGTCAGACACGACTAAGCTACTGAACTGAACTGAACTGAACGATCGTATATAGACTGTACAAACAATAAGGTTCTATTGCATAGCAAAGGGAGCCATATCTAGTCTCCTAGGGTAAACCATAATGGAAAAGAATGTGTGCATGTATAAAACTGAGTCACTTTGCTGTACAGCAGAGACTGGTACAACATTGTAAATCAACTATTCCTCAATAAAAATAAATAGAAATGTATTTATGTATAGTGTTATAAATTCTGTTTAGATAGCACATGTGCACAATTGACTGCATACACCTTATGAATGATGTGTCGACTTCGACACATGTATACGAGTGTCTCCACCAACCAGACAAGCAGAGTGAACCCAGGACTCAGAGCCTCATGCCTTTCTGGTCCATGTCCTTCCCCCTAAGATCCGTACCTGTTGCTCTGACTTCTGGTCTTCATATCTGACTGGAGTGCCATGTAAATGTAGTAACCTATACATATTATTTTAAGCCTGGCTTCTTAGGTCTCAGTCAGTGACACTTGAGAGTTTATCTGTGCTTATAGCCTGGTGGGCTGCAGTCCATGGGGTCGCTGAGGGTCGGACACAACTGAGCGACTTCACTTTCACTTTTCACTTTCATGCATTGGAGAAGGAAATGGCAACCCACTCCAGTGTTCTTGCCTGGAGAATCCCAGGGACGAGGGAGCCTGGTGGGCTGCTGTCTATGGGGTCGCACAGAGTTGGACACGACTGAAGCGACTTAGCAGCAGCAGCAGCAGCAGCAGCAGCATAGCAGTAATTCTCTTTCTTTGTCTTATTTTAAGAGACACCATCATTTTATAATCTATTGTTCTGTTGAATATTTTGGTTATAGCATTTCCATTTGGGAGCTGTTGTCAATAAAGCTGCGACAAATATTTTTGGTTCTATCTTTTGATGGGCAAATAAGATCATTTTTTCTTGGGTATAAAACTAGGAATGAATTTGCCAGATTATAAAATAAGAAAAGATTTAGGTTAAAATAAATAAATAGTTAACTAAAATAGTTCAATAAAGTTACACCTTCACCAGCCATGTGTGAAAATTCTGCCTTGTTGTAAACGCTGGATATTGACCATTTTCTGAAGCTTATTCTAGCTCTGGGGTATTGATGCTCATTTCTTCTCTGGGCTGCAGTTTGCATCTCCCTGGTGAGTTACTGTGCTGAACATGTGTTCTTATGCTTACTGGCCGTTTGGACACCTCCTTTCTAGAGAGTCTACGCAAACCTCCGTTTGTCTTTTTCATATGGACTTCACAATATACAGTGTGGGCACAATTGCTAGGAAAGATACTACGAATACATCCTTTCAGGCTGTGACTTGTCTCTTTTAACTCTCTTATTAGTAATGTTAGTCTCTCAGTCACGTCCAACTCTGTGACCCTGAGGACTGTAGCCTGCCAGACTTCTCTGTCCGTGGAATTATCCCAGCAAGAATACTGGAGTATGTTGCTATTCCCTTCTCCAGGGGATTTTCCTTGATTCAGGGATCGAACACAGGTCTCCTGCATTGCAGGTAGATTCTTTGCCATCTGAGCCACCAGGGAAGCCCAGGATTTTATTACTATTATTACTGGCCAGACCACACAGCATGTAGGATCTCAGCTTCCTAATCAGGGGTGGAACCTGAGCTGCCTGCAAGGAAGGCCTGGAGTCTTAACCTCTGAACAGCCAGGGAAATCCCGTAAATCTCTTAAGTATCTTTTTAGGAACAGAATTTCTTAATTTTAACACTGTCCACTATGAGTCCTTTTTTGGTCTTATTTAAGATCAGGAAAGTGTGGCAGTGTTTTCTTACACTGTCTTCTAGAAACAATTTGGCTTTACGTTGACCGTTTTAGTCTGTACTCCATCTAATTAATAATTAGTCAATTAATGTTTAACTTTCCTGTGAGCCATGGATTGAGTTTTAAGTTCTCCCATATGGAAAACCATTTCTTCTAATGCTCATAGAAAAGCATCATTTTCCCTGTTTGAGGTATTCAACTATCTAGGAAAGAATTATTTAGGATCTGCACTTAGCAAGTGCTCATCAAAATGGGAAGAGTGGAGCACACTGGATCAGTGAGGGAGACTAACTGCACTACATTAATGATTCAGCACCAGCTTTGAGGGGGACAGAGGCTGGGTGGCTGTGGAGGGGATGTGTTGCCTACAAAGAAGAAAAGGGGCAGGGACAAGCTGGGCTAACGGACAGCCTCTGCAGCACACTGACCTGAAGCTGCAGGCAGGCTGTATGTTCGGATGGCTGTCTGCCAGGAGAGTTAGCAACACAGTTGAAAGCCACCGAAAGTAGGCACTGACTTGGGATCAAGCCACCCAACTCACAGAACTGCAAGGAGGACGTTGCTCTAAGGGAGACGTGGCTGTCAACCCAAACAAGCTCCCTGACAGTTCAGGTGGTCAGGACCAGTAATGAGCAGCTGAATAAAGCATCACAGAGACAGTAAACAGAGACCTTTCCAAGGTCACGCAGACCTGCACTCACATAGATTACATTTTCTATGAGTGGCAGCAGCATCTAAGCTGATGTGGGCAAGTCCACCGTGTGGATGAAGTGATGCAGTCAAATAAATGATTAAATTAAAAAATGAGAAGTTCGATCCCACTTTCACTGCTCCAATAAATACTTTTTAATTAATCCCTGATTTTTTCAATTTTTATCTATACTTTCAAATTCCATTTACACAAAGTGTCATAATCAGAGCTGACTAACAGAGTGCTTGGCTCTATCTTTCAACAAATAATTATATACATTTAATATATATGAATTAAGCAGCACATTCCTAGGTTTTCTGTTAAGAAATGCATAGTATTCCGTCCAAAAGCTAAATATTTAAATTACTTCCATTTATTGTGCTTATAGAAATGTTTATGTATTTGAAGCTCCTTCTAGTCTAATCCATAAATGTCATAGTTTGGAACAAGTATATCTATAGTATATATTTATAGTAGAAAAATATATATATATATTAGAAAATGGGCCTGAAGATATTTAATTGATGTAGAATATGGAAAGTAAATTCTTGGTGAAAAAAATAAGCTAACTCACTGGGAACATCAGTGACCTAACCTCTGTAGACTTGCTGGGTTAATGACCACCTGCTCACTTAGGGCCCCACTTATTCTTGTGTGTGGAAAGTCACCAGGACTTAACCAACATTTTAATTTCTTTTTTGGATTTCCAGCTGATTCTTCCTTGGCATCAATGTATGTTTTCCTCGAAACCAGTAAAATTCTTACTTGTTCTCAAGGCTTTGATGTCAGTAAATGCTCTAAAAAGTATTATTTCAATTTTTAAAGCATTTTTCTTAGTAACAGGAGCAGGGAAATGAAGCCTGCTTGGAACACATCAAAACAACAACTAAGTTGGTGAGGGACCCTGGGCATCCGCAGAGCTGGTGATCTGCTGAGTGAGCTGTGGACTCAAACTGACGTGTTCGTGAGGAGACAGAGGGGTATCAACTGAAAATATGGAACACATGAGGTCCTTGATCTGAGTCTAACATTTTCCTTATGCTGGTATTTACACTTACAAGAAGAAACACCATGAACTGGAACAATTACCTGCAAATATTGCCTCCTTTCAGAGGCACACTGAAATAAACCATGTGTACAAACTGCTGGAAAAAGCTATAATGACCTGTTTTTCCTTCACCTCAGTTTTGGGGCTGATTGCATCAAATATTCAGCATTATTCTCTCCTTAAAACGCAGCTGCTTCCTACAAGTGCTATTTCCTACAAGTGAGCATATTTTATAGACATTTGCTTGAAATAAATTATATTCTCTTGAATTTTTTAACCTTTTTTATTATGGCAAAATATACATAACATAAAATCCACCTTTTCAACCATTTTTAAGTGTTCTGTTCATTGGCATTAATTGCTGGGCACACACTGATGTGCAGCCATCACCCCCATCCATCTCCAGAACTGTTTCCGTCTTTGCAAACTGAAGCTGGGTACCCAGTAAACACTAACTCTCCACCCACTCCGGGCCCTGAGACCAACATTCTGCTTCCTGTCTGTCTGGATCTGACTTCTCTGGAGACCTTCTGTAAGTGGAATCAGACAGTCTCTCCCTTCCTGTGAGTGTGGTATTTCACTGAGCGTAATGTCTTCAAGCTGCATCCATTCTGTAGCCTGTATCAGAATTTCTCTTTCATTCTAAAGCACATGTTGTGAAAATAAGCATATATAACCCAGAACAAATACAGGTCATGGTAGAGCACTGTCAGAAAGTTCTCAGAAAATAATAAAATAAAATGAATTTATGCTCCCCCAAAATGCCAAGGAGAGATTTTCAAATTGAGCTTGCCAACAAAGGGTGAAAAAGTAAAGGTTTCCTTGAAACTGGTGAGAAATGCTGAGGGGAAAAATAACAATGAGAAGGATGAAGAGACTGAGGCCAAGTGTCCAGCTGTCTTCAGGAATGAAACAACTGCCTGACCAACCCTTCCCATGGCCTCCTAGATGACCTTGAAAGCTGAGTGTCCAAAGTCCTTTCCTAGGAAGCAACAGGGTTGTTAAGTCTAAGACGATCCTGGCCAAGAATCACTTGCAAATGAATGGAGTGAATTTATGTTAAAAGAATAATAAGAGAATCATTTGCAAAGAGAAGGAGGATAATTTGAATAAAATGGTGGGTTTGGTAATCATTTTCAACTAAGATTAAGAAAGCAGCATTTAAAAGTAAGCACCTAAGAATGGAATCTTAATGGCTAGGTCCTCACTTGAGTTCTGAAAAATTAGTGGCTGGGGAGGAGAAGCTGTTTTAAGTTGCTATCGATTTTCCAGTGTCTTTTTGAGTTACTTTGGAAGCATCCCTGGAGATTTCAGAGATAGGGGAGTGATTTTCCCTGAACAATTTCAACATCAAATGGGTGCACATTACCTGAGGCTCCCACAATGCTCTAATCCAGTGACTATCAAAGGTAAGCATCCACCAGGATCACCTGGACATTAGGTACACACACGTCACTGTGCGAGCCACTTCTTGATGTAGCAGGTCGATTGTGGGATGGGAGAACCCCCCTTTGAAAGTCCTGAATGATGCTCATACTTCCAGACATAAGAAATACTTCCAGAAGCTCTATTCCATCAGGTAACACTCAGTTCAGCAGAGTTAATAGTTTGAAATATGGACCCTGTCTTTCAAAAGTTAAAAATAAAAATAAAAGCATATACTATTGAATGAGAGCACTGGATAGCAGTGAAAACACTTCAATAATAGTTATGCTGAAATGTATACTGTTATATTTTTACTGGGGCTTCCCTGGTGGCTTAGATGGTAAACAATCCACCGGCAATGCAGGAGACCAAGATTCGATCCCTGGGTCGGGAATATCCCCTAGAGAAGGAAATGGTAACCCACTCCAGTACTCTTACCTAGAGAGTCCCATGGACAGAAGAGCCTGGCGGACTACAGTCCATGGGGTCACAAATATTTTTTACTGCATGCTTGGCTTCTAGGCAAGAGCCTGTAATTTTTGGATATTCTTAGCAGAATATTCTTAAAAGATTTTCATGTATTATCAAATTTAATACCATATCAAGGAATGTATCTGAAAACAGGGAACTTGGAAAACAGCTTTTAAATAATAAAGACTTACTCTCAATTATAGGTTTTGAAATCTTATTATTCAGACTATCTCATTGTCAACAGCTCAAACACTTCAACTTCAGGAATGCTAGTGACAGACACACAGTGGGGAGAATTATCAATATTTTAGCCTTTATATATTGTGAACAAACCTGTAATATCAAAGTATCTAAAAAGTTACGAAGCCAGTGATATTTCCAAAGGTCAACCTGTCTCTTGAAAAGGCCTTCTGGATAATAGTGAATGTTTTGTTATGTGCCCTGGTCACAGTTCATTCTCATCAGCCACCAGAAGAATATAATCTAGATGTGAAGGAAATGCATGACTGGGGTGGTAAGAAGATGGGGTTATTGAAAGAGCAGTGATTGTAGATTCAATACGAAGTTTGCACAATACCTAAGATAAAGCTCTGAAATTCTTCATTCTGTAGCCATTTTGGTCTTATCATGTCACACGGAATTAACCCTGCAGGTATTCAGAGGCACAATATTTATCGATGGCATTTTACTCCATCCAGTTGCCCATGTTGTCATGGCAGCAGGGCAATCCCAGATACCGGAGAGTGAATACCGGAGAGTCAGATTCTGGGGTCGTGAAATCTTATGATGTTTGGAGTCAAGCAGAGGGGAGGGTGCATGGATGCTCTCCCCTCTCTCTTGACCTTATCAGGACCAGACTAAGGTCACCCCAAATAGGTTAAATACAGAAAATATGATTCTCGTATTATGATTTTAAATCCCTAGAGAACTATTCACAAATTTGTTCCTTTTAATGAAAAAACAGCAATGTCTTGATTTTCTTTTTGATTATTCAGTGGAAAATCTAAACATATTAATATATGTATGAAATAAATGCATGCATGTATCAGGCATGTCCAACTCTGTGCAACCTCATGGACTGTAACCCTCAAGGCTCCTCTGTCCATGGGATTTCCCAGGCAAGAATGCTGGAGTGGGTTGCCATTTCCTCCTCCAGGGGATCTTCCCGACCCAACCTGCATCTCCTGCACTGGCAGGTAGATTCTTTACCACTGAGTCACCTGGAGCATGTATCAGGCATGTCCAACTCTGTGCAACCTCATGGACTGTAACCCTCAAGGCTCCTCTGTCCATGGGATTTCCCAGGCAAGAATGCTGGAGTGGGTTGCCATTTCCTCCTCCAGGGGATCTTCCCGACCCAACCTGCATCTCCTGCACTGGCAGGTAGATTCTTTACCACTGAGTCACCTGGGGAACCCCATGAAATATATGATATATTGATAAAAACATATCAGAAGTTATTCTTAACATCTGGGTGGTAAATGGAGCCATTACCTGTATTATTGATATCTGGAAAACTTTAGTGATGAAAAACATGGACTTATTAAAATAATTTAATCTATATTTTTGAACATTGCAATATTTTAAAAAGTAAATGATATGAATATGGGTTTATCAGAGCAGTCATGTAATTTCCAGTGTGGTAAATGTCTCATGTGTATGTACAGTTGTCTTTGCTTTGATCTGTGTAATTGAATCGTAGCTGACATTTTTTTTTCAAATACTGGAAGAACAACCTGAAAATGTCTTGTCTTCTTTTGAAGTTCTATGCTATTAAGTTTCCTAATTTGAGCACATCAGGATTAATTTGTACATTAATAAAACATATAAACTGACTCTATTATCCAAAAGATAGTCAAAGTGGCTTACAGGCAACATGTGTTGTGGGCAATAACATGAAATATTAGGTTGGGGGAAATATTTAAATTGAAATATCGCTTTTAAAACAGTATATTTTTTAAAGGTGGATTTATTAATTATTGTTGTATAATTCTAAAAGTCAGAAGCACACTCACTTCAGTTTTAATGTTATATATTCTTAAATTTTGATTGTGACTCATTTTAGTTGATAGATAGGAGTTTTCTTGGAAAAATTAGAAGAGAATGTACTGGGTTTCCCGAACATGGAGATTTGCCATGGATGGTCTCAGGTGCACAGACTAGAAAGTTCAAGTCAGCTGAGAAAGCTTCCCAAGTCCCCAAGGAGCTTTTGAAACAGGCAAAGCTGACTGTGATCTTACAAGAGGAACTTCACTGTTAAGATGTTCACACCAACTTACTAACGTACACGTACGCAACTAAGGAGCATCACTTAGTCTGACAGGGTTTGTTTAGTTTATCAGGTTTGTATCACACAGCATGTTCCGGGTGCCTCTGAAGTCAGCCCCTACTCTTCCCCTCTATCCAAACCCCATCTGCCTCCTCTCACTGTGCATTAGTTTTGCATGTTCTAGAACTTCAGCGAGATGAAACCATAGTCTGCGTTCTTCGGGGTCTGACGTCTTTCCCTGAGCTCTGTACGCCGAGATTCACCCATGTGTGTGTGTATGAGTAGTTTGTTCCTCTGCGTCGCTGGGTGATATTCCGCTTTGTGACCCTTCCACACTTTTCCTTCTGGTTCATCTACTGATGAACGTTTATGTTGTTTCCAGTTCTAGCTCATCTGCCTAATGCTCACTTACAAGTATGCCCACATGTGTGTGTGTGTGTGTGTGTGTATTTCTAAAATCTGCACACACTCAACCTTTTTCAATGCTCTTGAGTTAATAGCTCAGAGCAGAAGTTCTGGATTGCATGGTAAAATGTTTTTTCTGTCGGGAATTAATGTCAATAAATCAGGAAATTTTCCTTGTGTTTTGGGGGGTAATTTAATGTTTTATGCAGCAACTCTTCATGCTTCCATTTTAGGAGCATCTATTTCTCCTGCTCATGAAGCTATTTGTGGTATTCCACTATTGTAGTCTTCATTGTCACGGCCTGTTTCACCTCTGCCTTTTAACTGATGCTGCCTGTTATCTATGATGGATGTGTCCAGTTGCTAGGCCGTGTCCAACTCTTTGTGACACCTTGGACTATAGCCCACCCCTCTGTCCGTGGGATTTCCCAGGCAAGAATACTGGAACGGGTTGCCATTTCCTTCTCCGTAATGGATGTAAATACAGGTAAAATACTAAAACTAAAATCAGAGCCCAGACTTGTGCCACTTACAGCTTTTTATCATTTCTATTATTAATATGAAAAAGGTCACTTTTATTTGTAGGATACATATTGAGAAATATATAAAGAATAATGTATAGTTCTTGAAGTATTTTCACAAATACCACATTTTTTCACTAGTACCACTCTATTCATTGAATTACATGAAATAATACCACTGGTTCCTTTCCCAACCACGTACCATAGTGTCGTTAAATATTATACCTTTCATTAATATGATTTGACAGAAACTGTAACACTTTTAGCTCAGTGCCTCTGCTTCATCCTGTTGGACTTGAGCAGTGTGCGCTGACCTCTCCCCTCTCTGCAGAGAAGCAGTGGGTGGCCACTCTGGACAAAAGGACCATCTTGGAGATGCAGGAAGATGACTAAGTGACTGCTGAGCTATCAAGGGATGGCAGCCCTAGGAGTTTGCTGCCAACCCCCACTTCCTGGCAGCTGGCTCATTTTATCCCAAAGATGCCTGATTTATCTTGGCTCCCATCTTTGACATCATATTCAAATACTTGGGATGAGAGGCAAGAAACAGAAGCTTCAGCTGCCAAAAATTTAAAAACGTTTCTAAGGCAAACAGATCTTGTATGAGTTCTCAGATGAACAGAATCATTCCCCTGCTGGAGAATCAGCACGAGGTCAACTATCTCTTAACTTCCACAGATGACCCTGATCCCTTCTCACTGCATCCTCTCCCTGGGTTTTCACCTGGACCTTCCAGCAGAAAATACGAAAAGTTGGTTTGACTTTCTGATTTACATGTGAGCCTCTTTGCACAAAGCACAAGTTAAAAATGTCAAAATTTATAATGCCAAAAATATGAAATTTCAATTTTAAGATATCTTACATGGTCAGAAGGAACACTAATGGATCAGGAAAATCTGTGTTAAACAAATGTGATAAATTCATGTACTTAAAATAAGATTGAGCACTATTTTCCCTTCCCTTTCCCAGAGAGGGGAACCAGTTAGATTTTAAAGAGTTGATATATTTCAGAAGAAAACCATAGAAGTCACAGAAAAAAATAAAAGTTTTCGAAGCTTAGTTTTAAAGAAAACACAGCTCAATCACTTTCTCAGCTACAAAGTAGGACTTTTCTGGGAAAATGACAAGCATCAAACTAATTTTAAGAGTGATAATGCATTTTGTTTATATACAAGCTCAGTGTTTTTACATAGTTTCCAAAGGAACAGATTTTACTTTCACATCTCTCAACATTTTTATTAAAAATTATTCTTTCGCTTCTCAGTGACTGAATAATTGTTATTTTCTGTCATCACATTCCAGATTTTCTCATATTGAACCAAAATGCTTTCCTTCATTAAGCCACAAAAGATCTTTCATTTACAAAAAAAATCCCACTCTTTCTTGACTTGTCTGAAAGAATCTTCTGCTTTAGGAGAATATCTGACATTTTAATAGCAGTTTGTCACCTTCCATGTGTCATGATTGCCAATTAATTTGTAACCTTAGGGATGGAGCAAATTAAACTGTCTTGAGAAAGGTGTTTGTTTGGTAGTGTATCAGTGTCAATTCTGTCCACACTGTTGAACCACCATCACTCTAGTGGGCAGGGCTGCTTGTTAAACACAAACCCAGACACTCACCCCGCCCCCCAACCCCACACACACACAGAGTTGTCAATGAAGACTTCTTATTACACAGACATTTGAAAGTATCAGGCTGTTTAAATGTTTACACATTTCACTTTAAGTACTAATTTGTTTTTCACTCCATCTACCTATTTCCCTAGCACTTTTCACTTATAAGGAATCTTACAGGAAAGAATCTTAAACTTCCACGAGCTTTACCTTAGGCAAGCCAACAGCTGCTTTATAAGCTGTTCTTTTCAGGTCTCTTTGAAGGTTTGAATGCTGTCAGATATCAAGTTCATTGTTTTCATTTCCTGTTTACAACAGAACTAAAATGTGGTTGTAAAGCCTAAAGATAAACCTTCTTAAATGTAACGCGAATGAAATCAAAACGCATTTTTTTTTCTAAAGAGTGAAAATACTTTCATAAGAGAAAGATGAAAATTCAAAAATTAAACTGGATAAAAGTTTCATGTAGAAGAGACAGCACAGAGTAGAGGTCAAAGACACAGACTCTACAGACAGGCTAGACTGATTCAGATCCTGTGTCTGCTGTCTGATTTCAAATCAGGGGCTGCGGAAGCTCTTTGAGACTCAGTTTTGTCACTGGGGTGTTAAACAGCATCATTTAGTTAATATGCAGAAATTATACAGCAAACTGACAGGCAGGGTGCTACATTACTATTGTTTAAATAGAGCAAACAAAGAGATGAAGAAAAAATGAAATGCACTTCATTTATTTTTTCCATCCAAGCTCAAAAGTTCTGCTCTATTAGATTTTCCAGTTGTTTTCTAAAAGAATTATCATTAAATCGATTTTGGTTCACTGTATGCAATGGAAGTTCATTTTGACTTCAGCTTTCCACAGTTCTGTTGTGGTGGTCCTGCATATGCAAATATAGAACTGCTTTCTTGTGTTACTTTTCTAAATGTATAAAACAAACCCATCTTTATTATTTGCCAAGAGTTGCACATCCTGGGTTTCAACTGAACACTGTGAGAAGAAGAAAAATTAAGAAAGTGAAAAAAATGGATGCAAGTAATTTTTCAAGACCAGGCCCTCAAATGAGGCATATTTCTGGCACTGTGGGCTCTTCTGGGTAACTAGAAAACTCTCACAGCAGAAATAACTAAAAATTTTAGATCAAATAAAATATTCATCAGAGCTGAGCTTGAAAGATAGGAATGTGCTCAAATATTAAAAATAGAAATTCGGTGAGGAGTGCAGCGTGTGATGCTGCCAGTCTGTTCTAACAGAGCTGCTGGGACCAGGCGAGTTAGGGCTTCTCGTTTAACCCTGTGGCTGGAACAAGACATGTGTCTTAATATCAGGCAGGACCAGAAGTCAGAACAGATTTCTCAAATTTAGGAGAACCCCCGAAAGGCCACTCCCTTAATGAAATGGTGACCTATTATTACGTGCCTCAGCAAAGACCTATCTTACAACGGAATCCTGAACAAGAAAATCAAGGCCCAGAAAAATATATGCCTTAGAGCACCATTCAGTGTTCAAATCCAGTAGATGGTTTTGGGAAATTTATACACAGAGCAACAACAGGAAGAAAAATGACAGATTTGGTTTAAGGCTGTGCACTTTATTATAAATGCCTTTGAATTCAGTGAGTCTAGATTTGTAAAATAACCCCGATATTCTGTATTCTTCATGTTTATTTCCAAAGCATGTGCTCTATTGATTGATTGTCTGGTTTACAATTGGGTTAAAAACATAAAACATGCAATTTACCACATTGACCATTTTAAAGTATGGTAGTGGTGATTTAGTCGCTAGTGATGTCCAACTCTTTGTGATCCATGGACTATAGCCCACCAGGCTCCTCTATCTATTGGATTTCACAGGCAAGAATACTGGAGTGGGTTGCCATTTCCTTCTCCAGGGGATCTTCCTGACCCAGGAATCAAACCTGAGCTTCCTGCCTTGCAGGTAGATTCTTTACCACTGAGTCCCCAGAGATTCCCATTTTAAAGTATACCATTCAATAATACATGTACCCACATTGTTGCACAAAATCCTCAAGATCTTGCAAAACTACTAAACCCATTGAACAGTTTCTCATCCTCCCCTCTTTCTACTTACTGGCAACCACCACTCTAGGACTTTCTGTAGAGTTTCTAGGGATTGAACTCTTAGACGCCTTGCATACGTGGAATCGTACAGTATTCACCTTTTTGTGTCTAGCTAATTTTACTTAACCTAATGTCCTCCAGGTTCACCCATGTAGTAGCACATAAGAGGATTTCCTTCTTTTTAAATGCTGCATAACATTCCACCATTTGTTTATACTACATTTTATCCATTCACCTGTCAACAGACACTGAGGTTTTGTCTATCCTTTGGCTATTGTCAATAATGCTACAGGTGAACACAAATCTGAAAATATCTTCTTGAGGCCCTGTTTTCATCCCTTTTGGATAAATACCTGAAAGTAGGGTTACCGGATCCAATGGTAGTTCTACTTTTAATTGTCTATAGAATCTCCATACTTTTCGACAACAGCTGCACCCTTTTACTTTCCCATGAACAGTTTACAAGCATTCCAGTTTCTTCACATCCTTACCAACACTTGTTATTTTCTGCTTTCATTGCCATTGGTGATGGTGTCAGTATTAGGGGTTATCTTGGCTGATGCAAGGTGATATCTCACTGAGATGTTGACTTGCATTTCATTGATGATTAATGATGATGAATACATTTTCATATGTTTGTTAACTATGTGTATATATATTTTGGAAAGATGTCTACTCAAGTTGTTCTTGTTCAATTGCTATGCCATGTCCAACCCTTTGTGACCCCATGGACTGCAGCACACCAGACTTCCCTGTCCTTCACTACCTCCTGGAGCTTGCTCAAACTCCATTGAGTCAGTGATGCTATCTAACCATCTCATCCTCTGGTGCCCCCTTCTCCTCTTGCTTCAGTCTTTCTTAATCAAGGTCTTTTCAAGTTGGCTCTTCTTAAGACCTACTGCTGACTCCCTTTATGACTCTATAAAAAGTTTAGATACACTTTTCAACTACAGAATTGCTATTTGGTTTTTTCTTATGATTTCTGTCTTTACTGATGCTCTTGATGAACCCTGTCATCATGCTTTCCTCTGTTCCCATAAACCTGGTTTCCTTCAGTTCCTGGAACACAGTGAGGATAGCTGTGTTGAAGACCTTGAGGAGTCTGACCTTTGTGCTTTTTCAACAACAGTTTTGTTCTCCTGCTTTTTGGCTGTTTTTGGAGTACATTTTCTGTTTCTTTGTGTGTCTTGTTGATGACTGAACTTTTAAGAGAATGCATGATTTAAATGGTGATCTGTGCTCTTACCTGGATTCTGAGCCTCCTCTTCCAGGGCTTATTTGGGCAGTGCCATGGCTGGTGGGCTCAGTGGTGTCTACTTCCTGTACCCTGTGTGGCTTCCCTTCAGTGGACCCCATATCTTCCTGGAGTGAGAACGTGTACAAGACTCTCAGTCTGCCTCCTCTCCAGTCTCTCTGTTAAGCTGTCTGCCTGTTGGTATTTACCAGCTGTTACCCTCCACTAATTTTCAGCTGATTGCTTTACTGTTTTCAGTAATTTTCTGGGACATACATTGTTGCACCGTCTGCAACAGTTAAGTCTGGGATTATTTGCATGAGTCATCCTTAAAGTCGCTTTCTGAGGCTTGTTTCCACCCCAGGAGGGCTCGTTGCAGCCATCTCTTTTTCTAGCTCTTTCTGCTCATTTTCTGTATGGTTTATGATATGGCTTGTTGCTTTCATGGTGCCTCTGTACATGCCTGCGTGTGTGCTAAATTGCTTCGGTCGTGTCCAACTGTTTGCGACCCCATGGACTATAGCCCACCAAGCTCCTCTGTCCATGGAATTTCCCAGGCAAGAATACTGCAGGGAGTTGCCATTACTTTTTCCAGGGGATCTTCTGATCCAGGGATCAAGGCTGTGTCTCCTGCATTGCTGGTGGACTCTTTACCACTGAGCCACCAGGGAAGTAAATACATCTGCCTGGAACAGGAGAAGGCAATGGCACCCCCCCTCCAGTACTCTTGCCTGGAAAATCCCATGGACGGAGGAGCCTGGTAGGCTGCAGTCCGTGGGGTCGCGAAGAGTCAGACATGACTGAGCGACTTCACCTTCATGCATTGGAGAAGGCAATGGCAACCCACTCCAGTACTCTTGCCTGGAGAATCCCAGGGACGAGAGCCTGGTGGGCTGCCATCTATGGGGTCGCACAGAATCGGACACGACTGAAGTGACTTAGCAGCAGGGCTGTTAACAGACTTTGTCTTTGTCTCCAACTAGACAGCTGGAAGTCCTTAGCATGTACATACCTTGCTGATCAACTATGTTCTATATAAATGTGTCCATTATTATGGTTTTATAAATTGTTGCCCTTGGTTCAACTAACTTTTCCAAATATCATTATTAACTTTTAAGATAATAGCCAATTATTCAGCATTTTAAGGGTTATTTGCCATGTAGATTGCATGCTGGTTTCTCTGGGAGGAGATGCCCAATTGAATTGAGGCTGGAAGGCGTCTACTGGGCATCAAAAGCCAAGGGACTCAGGGTGGAAGGAGAAGCAGAGGTAGAGTCAGTCTGCAGGGCCACCAGACAAGAGCCCAACCAGCCCACCAGGCCAGTGTGTGGCGACTGCAGCCCATCTGAATGACATGCTGGGATCAATGGCCCTGGAGCCCTGCCCCCCTGAGTCACCTGGTGCGTGCTGTTCAGGGTAACAGGAGATCAGGGAACAGCTCTCTGCACCCCAGGCTGACTCCCATGTAGCTAAGAGCAGGAGGCTGTCCTGTGAAGGTGCTGTCTGGCTGGGTGGCACTTGCTTTGCAGGGAAGAACCTGAGCAGTGTGTGTATTTCAGGGTCCACAGCATAGGTGGATGCACGTATGCAGTGCATTCATCCAAGGACACCCCAGCAATTCTGTGATGCCACCAGGACAGGGCAGTGATTGCTGGCCTGGAGAGGAAATGCTTATAGGAGCAGTGTCTGTGAGCCGAGTTTGGAAGACAAATAGATCGCCACCACCTTGCAGCTCTCTCTTCTCTTGCTCCATCATTGGTTATGTCAGTGGCTTTGACAATTCACAGATAAATCATGTGGCATTTAATATTATCTAATAAAATATAATCCAGAACTCACAGATTGGCTGCTGACAACCAAATCAGAACCAGCTTCATGTGTTCGACTCTGCAACTCCATGAACTATAGCCCCCCAGGCTCCTCTGTCCATGGGATCCTTCAGCAAGAACACTGGAGTGAGTTGCCATTTCCTACTCCAGGGGATTTTCCTGATCTAGGTATTGAAGCTTCATCTCCTGTGTCTCCTGCATTACAGGCTGATGCTTTACCTGCAGAGCCATTGGGGAAGCCTCAAGGTTCAGGCACATACATTAAGTTTTGATATTATGATCGTTCACAGGGAAGTTCAATTACCTGTTTTCAGAATTAAAGTTACTGTTTTGAGATAGTTTAACATTATTTTTCAAGAATTTCTCTTGTGTTCTGGGAAGAGAACAGTTTGTCATCGAGTAAAGTTATATAATTTATGGTTTTTGATTTTGCTAATTCTTTTCATTAATTCTCTTTAACTTTAATGCTTAGCCTTTAAAGAGATTTGGGAAATTATTTCCTCCTTTAAAGGTGTTCTAACTTTCCACCAACACTCACAAGCATCCACAATGCTAAGTGTCTCATGCCTAAAGTTCATGGCACTTAAATATCTATGAACAGTATGAAAAGGCAAAAAGATATGACACTGAAAAATGAACTCCCCAGGTCAGTATGTGCCCAATATGCTACTGGAGAAGTGTGGAGAAATAACTCCAGAAAGAATGAAGAGACAGAGCCCACGCGGAAACAGCACAGTTATGGATGTGACTGGTGATGGAGGTAAAGTCCAACGCTGCAAAGAACAATATTGCATAGGTACCTGGAATTTTAGGTCCATGAATCAAGGCAAATTGGAAGTGGTCAAACAGGAGATGGCAAGAGTGAACGTCGACATTTTAGGAATCAGTGAACTAAAATGGACAGAAATCAGCGATTTTAATTCAAATGACCATTATATCTACTACTGTGGGCAAGAATCTCTTAGAAGAAATGAAGTAGCTGTCAGCCAAAAAAAGCGTTCAAAATGCAGAACTTGGATGGAATCTCAAAAACAACAGAATGATCTCTGTTCGTTTCCAAGGCAAGCCATTCAATATCACAGTAATCAAGTCTATGCTCCAACCAGTAATTCTGAAGAATCTGAAGTTGTATAGTTCTATGAAGACCTACAAGACCTTCAAGAACTAACACCCCAAAAAGATCTTTCTCATCATAGGGGACTGGAATGCCAAAGTAGAAAGTCAAGAGATACCTGGAGTAACAGGCAAATTTGTATGCTCCAACCAGTAATTCTGAAGAATCTGAAGTTGTATAGTTCTATGAAGACCTACAAGACCTTCAAGAACTAACACCCCAAAAAGATCTTTCTCATCATAGGGGACTGGAATGCCAAAGTAGAAAGTCAAGAGATACCTGGAGTAACAGGCAAATTTGTCCTTGGAGTACAAAACGAAGCAGGGCAAAGGCTAACAGACTTTTGCCAAGAGAATGCACTGGTCATAGCAAACACCCTCTTTCAACAACACAAGAGAAGACTCTACACATGGACAGCAGCAGATGGTCAACACCAAAATCAGACTGATAAATTCAATCTGATGGAAAAGCTCTATTCAGTCAGCAAAAACAAGACCAGGAGCTGACTGTGGCTCAGATCATGAACTCGTTATTGCCAGATTCAGGTTTAAACTGAAGAAAATAAGGAAAACCATTCACGTATGACCTAAATCAAATGCCTTACAATTATAAAGTGGAAGTGACAAATTGATTAAAGGGATTAGATCCCATAGACAGAGTGCCTGAAGAACTATGAACGGAGGTCCATAATCACCTCCAAGAAAAAGAAATACAAAAAGGCAAAATGGTTGTCTGAGGAGGCCTTACACATAGCTGAGAAAAGAAAAGAAGATAAAGGCAAAGGAGAAAATGAAAGATATAAGCATCTGAATGCAGAGATCCAAAGAATAGCAAGGAGAGGTAAGAAAGCCTTCCTCAGTGAGCAATGCAAAGACATAGAGGAAGACACTAGAATGGGAAAGACTAGAGATCTCTTTAAGAAAATTAGAGATACCAAGGGGATATTTCATGCAAAGATGGGCTCGATAAAGGACAGAAATGGTATGGACCTAACAGAAGCAGAAACTATTAAGAAGAGGTGGCAAGAATACAGAAGAACTGTACAAAAAAGATATGCATGACCAAGATAATCTCAGTAGTGTGATCACTCACTTAGAGCCAGACATCCTAGAATGCAAAATCAAGCAAACCTTAGGAAGCATCACTGTGAACAAAGCTAGTAGAGATGATTGAATTCCAGCTGAGCTATTTCAGTGAAATAGTGAAAAGATGAAATAGTGAAAAGATGTTTTGAAAGTGCTGCACTCAATATGCCAGCAAATTCAGAAAATTCAGCAGTCCCCAAAAGAATGGAAAATGTCAGTTTTCATTCCAATCCCAAAGAAAGGCAATTCCAAAGAATGCTCAAACTACCACACAATTGTGCTCATCTCACATGTTAGTAAAGTGATGCTCAAAATTCTCCAAGCCAGGCTTCAAAAGTACGTGAACCATGAACTTCCAGATGTTCAATCTGGATTTAGAAAAGGCAGAGGAACCAGAGATCACATTACCAACATCCACTGGATCACAGAAAAAGCAAGAGAATAACAGAAAAACATCTATTTCTGCTTTTTAATTATGCCAAAGCCTTTCTCTGTGTGGATCACAACAAACTGTGAAAAATTCTTCAAGAGATGGGAATACCAGACTACCTTACCTGCCTCATGAGAAATCTGTATGCAGGTCAAGAAGCAACAGTTAGAACTGGACATGGAACTACAGACTGGTTCCAAATTGGGAAAGGAGTATGTCAAGGCTGTATATTGTTACCCTGTTTATTTAACTTATATGCAGAGTACATCATTCAAAATGTCAGGCTGGATGAAGCACAAGCTGGAATCAAGATTGCTAGGAGAAATATCAATAACCTCAGATATGCAGATAACACCACCCTTATGGCAGAAAGCGAAGAAGAACTAAAGAATCTCTTGATGAAAGTGAAAGAGGAGAGTGAAAAAAGCTGTCTTAAAACTCAGCATTCAAAAGACAAAGAATATGGAATCTGGTCCCATTTATTTGTGGCAAATAGATGGGGAAACAATGGAAACAGTGACAGACTTTACTTTCTTGGGCTCCAAAATCACTGCAGATGGCGACTGCAGCCATGAAATTAAAAGATGCTTGCTTCTTGGAAGAAAAGCTATGACCAACTTAGACAATATATTAAGAAGCAGAGACAATACTTGGACAATAAAGATCTGTCTAGTCAAAGCTATGGTTTTTCCAGTGGTCATGTATGGATGTGAGAGTTGTACTACAAAGAAAGCTGAGAGCCAAAGAATTAATGCTTTTGAACTATGGTGTTGGAGAAGACTCTTGAGAATCCCTTGAACTGCAAGGAGATCAAACCAGTTAATCCTAAAGGAAATCAGTCCTGAATATTCATTGGAAGGACTGATAAACTGAAGCTGAAATTCCAATTCTTTGGCCTCCTGATGCAAAGAACTGACGCACTTGAAAAGACCCTGATGCTGGAAAAGGAAGAGAATGGGGCAACAGAGGATGAGATGTTTGAATGGCATCACTGACTCAGTGGACATGAGTTTGAGCAAGCTCTTGGAGTTGGTGATATGCAGGCATTTTGCAGTCCTTGGATTCACAAAGAGTAAGACATGACTGAGCAACTGAACTGAATTGAAATATCTATAAAAAATAGTGTTTTTTTTTGAAACAGTACATTTATCATCTCCTGGAGAGGCAAAGAAAAAGAGATTTTGCTTCTTTGTCATTACACTTAATTTCAATAGACTCGGCTGCTGACAGTTTTATGATATTTTATCGATATGTCAACCATGACACAATCAAACTGTAAACCCTTGCTCTCAGGACCAGAGAAGAGAGAGATTCCCTTTAAAAGCATGATTATTAGAGATGGAGTAAGGAACTGTACTATGAGCTGAGTGTTTATAGTGTCACACATGGACATACATCTCTATTATACCTGGGGTATGTAAGTTGTACTTTATTCTATGCCAAAGGCTTAATGCATAGTGATTTCAACAACAGTGTCACCCTGGTATTTTTCCTCATAGAAATGTAACCAGTGTGAATAACTAGAGGAAGCATATCCTCCGTAGTGTTGGAAATAACAGATATAATTCTTTACTTTTGGATTACAGTTCCATATTCCTCCAGGCAACTGAGTCTGTAAGAAACAGTAACCAGGTATCTCGGAGATGTTCATATAGCAGCTGCTGTGTTGATTTCTACTCAACTGAAATATTTGTAAGATGTTGAGCAAATTATCACAAACAGCTTCCTGGCCAAAACCAAGCGATTAAATGATGATATGTCCATCTCCACTTAGTTTTCAGATAGTCCACAGAGGAATAAAGGTACTTAGTTTCTGAGAGTTCTGATTCACTGAGTACAAAGTAGCTGTTTAATGAATCTAAAGCTGCTGTTTCTTAATGCACGGTCCTCAAGGAATCGCCATATCTTCCCACATCTCCTGTGATTTTTTTTAATGAACACTGCTGCTGCTGCTGCTGCTGCTAAGTCGCTTCAGTCGTGTCCAACTCTGCAACCCCACAGATGGCAGCTCACCAGGCTCCCTCGTCCCTGGGATTTTCCAGACAAAAACACTGGAGTGGGTTGACATTTCCTTCTCCAGGAAAGTGAAAAGTGAAAGTGAAGTCGCTCAATCGTGTCCAACTCTTCACGACCCCATGGACTGCAGCCTACCAGGCTCCTCCATCCATGGGATTTTCCAGGCATGAGTACTGGAGTGGGGTGGGTGGGTCCTAGACCCAATAATTCATTTACTGGCCACTTCTCTTCAACCCCACCCCACATCTAAAGAATGATCGAGTCATACTAATTTACATACTAATTTTCATTAACTAATATCCATGTTCTATCTGTCTGGAATGAGATGAGGCCTGCCTGTATTGTTTCAGGCCCCTGTTCTCAGCATCAGTGTCTCAATTTCCTGGTCTCCAATCCACCCCACCCCGCTTACCACTATGAGGCCACATCCTCTGAGTTTCTCATCTCTTCACCATACCTGCTTCTTCTAAACCCTTTTTCAGGCTGTTTGGAGCTGAATTGTGTCCCCTTAAAGTTTCACTTTCCTGCATTGGAGAAGGACATGGCAACCTACGCCAGTGTTCTTGCTTGGAGAATCCCAGTGAAGGCAGAGCCTGGTGGGCTGCCGTCTGTGGGGTCACACAGAGTCGGACATAACTGAAACGACTTAGCAGCAGCAGCAGCAGCAGCAGTAAAGTCTCTGTATTGACGTAGTAACCCCAATGCACTAGAATGTGGTGGCTTCAGAGGGAGGACGCTGTTGTCATATAAAGAGACCAGGCTAGGAAATCGTGATGGCCTTTATCACGACCAGACATTTGGAACTGTGTTAAGTAATCAGCTACCAATAAAACTAATAAAGCCTGAGTTCCCGAGAGTCCTTCATCATCTCTGCAGGCTGCCTCCTAAGAGTGCAGTCACTGTGGCTCGTTCCTGTGTCCCGTTCATGGAGGGAGAGCAGATATTTTTCTGCACTCAGCCTGATGCAGTGCCAATCAGTAGTTTAGAATCACAGAGCATCTGATAAAGTCTTGCTGACAAATGTCCATATAAAGTGCTGTGTTAGTGGGAAATACATAAGTGCAGGGACCGGATTCTGAAGACACGCCTGACCACTGCAGAGCAGCAGCTAGAATGTCCTCTTAGGTCTCATTTTAATTTAGTTTTTATTGTTAAATTTTTTTACTGGGGCTATTATCTATATAAAAAGCATTTGCAGGAAATTAAGGGAGTTATTAATAAGGAACTTATGAATAATTCAACAGAAATTATAAGAAAACAAAATACATAAAATGACAAAAAGATGGTCTTTTTTTTTTATTTTTTAAGGTGGATTTTCATGAAGAGATTGTGTGTGTGTGCGCTTTCAGTCATGTCCGAATCTTTGCAACCCCATGGACTGTAGCCCAGTAGGCTCGTCTGTCCGTGGGATTTCCCTGGCAAGAATACTGGAGGGGGTTGCCTCCTCCTCCCCCAGGGGACCTTCCTGACCCAGGGATCAAACCTGCATCTCTGAGTCTTCTGCTTTGGCAGGCAGATTATTACCACTAGCACCACCTAGGATGAAGCAAAGAGTTCATTAACTAATATCCATGTTCTATCTAAATACAAAATAAAGAATTCATTGCTTATGTTTGGACTGGAAAACACTACTGACCCAGGGATCAAACCTGCATCTCTGAGTCTTCTGCTTTGGCAGGCAGATTATTACCACTAGCACCACCTAGGATGAAGCAAAGAGTTCATTAACTAATATCCATGTTCTATCTAAATACAAAATAAAGAATTCATTGCTTATGTTTGGACTGGAAAACACTGAATATTGTGAGACTAGTTGCCTCAGCAAACATTTCACGTACCCTAACTCAGCATGACTTTCCACTGTAAGTCGAGGGTGAAGGCTGAGACCATGGATGTGGCTGCAGTAGATTCCACTTCAGGCTTAGCTGCTCCTGGTCCCTTTCTAGTGGCATTTGATATTTTGGGCTCTCAAAAGGAGCTTCGAAAGTCACCTGAGACCCCAGCTGGCCCGATCTGTCATAATTGTTGAAAAGTCCTAAGACTCTGCCCTGATAAGCGACACTCAGCACCTAGGGGGACTCGTGTCCTCAGAGCACCCTGGCTGAGGGGCTCCTCTCACTAGCACAGTTCCTGCATCTACGGCAGATGCTCAGTANGATCTGTCATAATTGTTGAAAAGTCCTAAGACTCTGCCCTGATAAGCGACACTCAGCACCTAGGGGGACTCGTGTCCTCAGAGCACCCTGGCTGAGGGGCTCCTCTCACTAGCACAGTTCCTGCATCTACGGCAGATGCTCAGTAAACTTTAAAAAGCAAATGCAAAGATGAAAGAACTATGCTCTTCAGTTAGCTTCTTTCACAATGAATGATAAAAAATATTATTCTCAAACTTTTCTCTCTACAGTGTCTCTGAATTGTCAATCATTAAATATTGAGAGGTGTTTTTGTGACTTCTGAAAAGTCATATACAATTTGATGTTTAAACATTCCCATTCGTTTTACAGTTTGAAACCTTAGACCTTGATATTAATATTCCAAATCATCAAAGGATTTCAGGCAGCGTCCTTCAGCTACCATTTTGGTTTTGATGTCAGACTGGGGATTCCTACAGACAACTGTCAACTGTCCCTTAAGGAGAAGAAATGAAAGAAATAAAATTTTTCTTTTAAGATAAATGATGAACAGAGATCTATCTGTATCTAAGGTAATTTAGTCTTCAAGAAATATGTCTCCAGGGCACTCCAGTAGCTTAGGATTGCAGTCGTGGCTGATTTAAACAATTCATGCCTCCTTGCGGATCCACTCTGGACTACTTTTCAAACTGAAAAAAGAAAACTGATCTCACTTTACAAAAGCTTTAACAACTTGAAATGTGTCAGTATCAGGACTTCCTTAGCAGTCCGGTGATTAAGATGTCACCTTCTAGCACAGAGGGTGTGAGTTTGATCCCTGGTCAAACTCTCTATAAGACATAATGAGTTCTAAATAACATGCAATGAATTCTTCATGAGAGTTATTTTCTCTAGAATGTTTTTTAGACTCGGGTGCTTGTCAAAGGGGCATCAGGTTTGTTGTATTTTTTAAAAAGAGAGAGAGTTTAAATATTAATTTTAAATTAAATTAGTGTATATATATGAATATCAAACAAAAGAAAAACACTATGGTTTAGTTGTATGTGCATATGAGGTGGTTATAAAAAAGTAGGTTTAAATAACTAGTCTTTTCAACAGTGGACACTTGTTGAAAGTCCACACTTTCAACAGTGGATACAAGCAAACTCTTGCTTAGCAAAAATGCTGTTTCCATGGCTTCTAGGGGATTTAGTGTAGTTACATTTTTAAAAAGTTAAGTGATCTCTACAAGGACACCTAGATGAAAATTAAACTTAACATTCGGTTTTTGGTCCTAAAGCAACTGTTTTTCTCTCTAGTATATTGGAAGACTGAACATATAAGTAATGAACATACATGACAAAAGAACTCTGACCTATGACCTCTGCATCAAGGTCAAGGACTGTCGCTTTATATTTTTGTCTTATGGTTCCAGTTCTTAACGAAGGACCAGACAGCGAAAACCAAAGATGCTGCTCCCCTTCTGTTTGGCCCCTCTCCAACTTCCCCCCAACTCCCAGTGCAATTAGAACTTTAGGTATTGTAGCTCTTCCCTTTTTCTTTGCAAAGCTCACGGCCCCCTCTGCTCACCTTCAAGTCTCTGCCAGGATGCAGGCGACCATGGCTGATTCCCCAGCTAGAGCATGCTGTGAGGCCTTTGAGTAGTCTTTGAGTGGTCTTTCCTTGTTGCTTCTTATCTGTCCAACATACTCTGTCTATCAGAAGTCTCTGTCTCATGTTGACATAGTATTGGATATAGTTTCAAATTGGCAATGAATCTTGTTTAATTCTATGATTCTTCATTTAGTTATTTGTCTTTTTACCAGTTAATTGGCAATGCTACTTTATTTGCATACCATTCCCTGTCAACAGCGTGAATGACTGAAAGATTGGTAAGTTCTAGAGCTTAATAATTCTTCTGTACCATGAAAACCAAAGACTTCTCTAATCTTGTCTACTCTATATTAATATGACTTTACCATTCCTAAAAATAGTAAATAAGTTCCTGGGAAGGAAAACATTGCAACTAATGTTCTTGTTAACAGAACTTTTTAAAGGAACCAGCAAGTCTTCACCATGTGATTCTTCCCAGCCACACCTCACATTGGAGGGCACACCTTAAACCCACAGTAAAATCCCAATAAACACCCCAGTGTGGCCCTACCTCCTTTGAAAAGCTATAGGCACTGAACTGTCCAGGAGTTGCTTTGGAGACAATTCTAACATCATCAACTAAGAGTCTTTACTTTCTTTATCCTTTCTAATTTTTTTAGTTTTGTTTATAATATTTCTAAAAGCAGAACATCTATATTTCTCTTTGCTTTTTAAAAACAAAATAATCGTAAATTTTTCTAATATTTGCAAGTATGAGCTCATTTTCATGTTAGATTCTTGGAAAAGAAAACAAACACCCTCTCAGTGTGCCACAGGGAGGCTGCCTTCAACAAGATAAATACTCGGCTTCCTGAGTCTCCACACAGGCAGATTCCCTCAACAAAGGGCTTCATAAGTTTAAGAGATTTTTCCTCCTGATTTTATTTTTCCTCCTTATTTAAAATAATGACCTATTCACACACAGGCCCCTCCACCTAGGAGAACAGCAGATTCCAAGTTCTCATTATTGCTTACTATTCTCCTTTTTTTTTTTTTCAGGTTAACTGCTTTTGTGAAGCACTGATTTACAAACAATAGGTCTCCCTGCAACTGTACTTTCATTGGAAAAGGCCCTGATGCTGTGAAGACTGGGGGCAGGAGAAGGGGGGACAGAAGATGAGATGGTCGGATGACATCACAGAATCAATGGGCATGATTTTGAGCAAACTCTGGGGGACAGAGAGGCCTGGCATGCTGCAGTCCGTGGGGTCGCAGAGAGTCAGACATGACTTAGAGACAGAACATCAAAATGGAGGATTTAGAGCAAAGAGGAGACAGATTCCAGGATAACAAGGGTTTCCCAGTTTCTTCAGCAGTGATTTCTTCACTTTGTTTTAGTAAGGATCCTAGGGCAGCTTTTTTTTTTTTTTTTTTTTTCAGTAGTAGGTTTCAAGGTAAGATCAGAAATCTACACTTTCTTTTAAAAATACTAACTTAACTGATACTTAAACACCTTTAAACTATCCATCTCAAACTTTCTGATTATATATACTTAAAGTAAAATATTTTGGAGTGTGTACCTCTGAGTGTATACCTCCCATGGATACATTTATTTAAAAAGAGTGATCTTGGCCTAAAGTTTTCACTTTGTTATTTTTTGGTCAGAGAAACAAGAGTTGTTTTTGTTTTTTCTCAAGGTAGGAATTTGCAGGGAGCTTTAAAATCTTCCCTTTCCTTTATTCTAACAGAGTCCAGTTGTTTTTCTTTTATGACTTTTTATTGATCATCTTTGCCATGTCTTTCCAGGTTCCCATCAGCTCATGTTTCCATAATTTGCTTTGTTTGTCATTTGCTGTTTCCAAACTTACATTGTCTTCCACACAGCTACCAGTGACATTTTCTTTAAAAACAAAATAAAACTGAACCAAACAAGGTTCTATGTGTGGAATCGATTAAGGCCTTTTATTTTTTTCACTTTAATTGTCCTCCTTTTCCTAATCCCAAGATCCATAGGACCATAGAGAGATGCCCTGAGTTGGTGTTTGGCAGGTAAGGTGTTTATTAAGGAGCATCCTTGGAATGGGATCCTTGGAGGGGAAGGAGGGGGAGCAGATGGGGCAGTAGGAAGCTGAGCAGCCTTGTAGCTCCTGTCAGCCGTGGCCGCCCTGGAGACGGCCCTGCTCCAGCTCTTAAACTCAGCTTCCTCACTTTCCAGGTTCCCATCAGCTCATGTTTCCATAATTTGCTTTGTTTGTCATTTGCTGTTTCCAAACTTACATTGTCTTCCACACAGCTACCAGTGACATTTTCTTTAAAAACAAAATAAAACTGAACCAAACAAGGTTCTATGTGTGGAATCGATTAAGGCCTTTTATTTTTTTCACTTTAATTGTCCTCCTTTTCCTAATCCCAAGATCCATAGGACCATAGAGAGATGCCCTGAGTTGGTGTTTGGCAGGTAAGGTGTTTATTAAGGAGCATCCTTGGAATGGGATCCTTGGAGGGGAAGGAGGGGGAGCAGATGGGGCAGTAGGAAGCTGAGCAGCCTTGTAGCTCCTGTCAGCCGTGGCCGCCCTGGAGACGGCCCTGCTCCAGCTCTTAAACTCAGCTTCCTCCAGTTCTCTGTGTGCTGCCCCAGAAGGGACACTCCCATCCCCAGGCCGAGCAGACTCTGCAACTGACACAAGCCCGTCTGCTACCCATGCTCCCAGCGGCTCTGAGGACAGGTTCATCATGAACAGGATCCGGACAGCCCACCTCCACACCCACTTCCTCATGGTTCAAATGTGATCTCTGTTTAACTGCTGGAGCCAAGCTAACATTTATACCCCAAAGACTTTCACAGAACCTGTGAGAATCAGACTTCGAGCAATGAAGCTGCACAGCTTCATGGAGAAAAGGGTGACACTATTGCAGAAACCAGTAATTGAGAAACCAAGCACCACACTCGGAGAGTTGGAGAACTCAAGTTTATTACGCCGGCGGGCCCAGAGGAGTTAACCCTCCAAGCTCTGAGCCCCAAACAAAGGGGTTACAGAGTATAAACAGACAGTAGCGGGCAACACTAGCTGCTAATAGGCTGGTTTATACTAGGGGTTTCACACGCACGGGAACAGCAGTCAAGATGGGAAGGGGGATGCCTGACCTTTACATGGACAGGCATGATTAAGCAGCTTTGCAGGGGCTGGGCAATTGCAAACAGCAGGACAAGGGTGAATGAGATAAGCTCCAGTTCCTAGCATAGTAAGCCCCCACTCCGTGAGACTACGTGACCTACGTGATCCAGACTTTGCAAGGAACAAGCTGAGTTACAGAGGCGGAACGAGCAGGAGGTTATGTAAAATTTTAACTTTTCCTCTGCAACACCTGCTAACTCATCTGCAGGCCAGGGCCATGCGTCCTGTCCACCTTCAGCCTGTAGATCTCAGCAGGACTGCTCTGTCCTGCTTTAGTTCATGGACTTGTTGAGAGGGCTGTCTTTATCGTAAGACTGTGACCTTACTGTATTTGTCACTCTTGTACCATGCAAGATAGTTCAGTAGTTCAAGCTGTGTATGTCTCAGTCACCTCAGGAGTCTGAAGATATAAACACCCAGGGACCCTGGTCCTCCCGCAAGCCTGGCCCTCTGATCCTGTTGCTCTTCTCACAGGTGTTGCTATGAGTCAACCTCTGAGAGTCATATGCAATGACAGGCAGTGAAATCCAGAGCTCTGCAGAATGTTTTAGAGCATCCCGCCTCTCTTTCTCTCTCTCTCCCCGCACCCGCCACCCCTCCCCCCATCTTTCTCTCCTTGAGTTATTTTCATACAATTCTTCATGATCTGCTCTCTTGGCACATTGAGAAGATTTGTATTCTCTCATGTTTCCAAGTGTCCAGGTGTTTGGCATATTATATTTTAATATACAGATGCTTGATGGGAGCTAGGCCTTGCACACACTCCCCACCAAGGCATGCACGGACTATCTGATGCTTTCTGCAGGTTTATAGTCTCAGCAGTCCCTTTTGGAATGGTAATTGTTTATAGAGATCCAGCTTGAAAGAATCCTTGCGAACAAAGTAGAGAAGAATTCTAATAAACAGGCTAGGTTTGCCCTGCTGGAATTATAGGACTGCTCTGTCTTCTAACAGAAGAGAATACTTGTGTTAATAATATGAAAAGAACTATCTAATATCATTTCAGGTAGTCTGTGGTCTCTCACTACTGTGTAATTACCTGAACAGAAACAGAACATCCAAATAGGTTCTGACTTTGCCAAACACACAGCCATTTCCTTCTCTGGATCGATGATCACAGGAGGGGAAAAGAACACCTGGAGAAACCAAATAATTGTTTTAGTTCTTCCCAAATCCCATCTACTGGAAGAAACTGATGCTCAGGAGAGTGATGAACATTTGCTTCACAACACAAAAGTCTCATATGGAGCACACAGTGGAGACTTATGAATTAAAAGTACAAGTTATTAGACTCATGGAGCTAAAAACATTCTGAGCAATTGGAGACATAGAGAAGAAAAGATCGTGCCAAAAACAATTTTTTGTATGATAGGGGCAAGTTGTGAAATTAGGAACTAGACTTTTAAAAACCCTGAATGCATGACTAATATGCATACTGCAAATGTATTAATATAGCCACACCTTTAACAATGTTTTAATATGAAAAACATTCTAGCTATTAAAATAAATTATTATACCACTCTGTATATTTTAAAACATTATAAAGATGCATAAGTTGTAATAGTGAATGAATAAAAATTTATTCTGTTGAAATAGAATCTTTTAAATAAAGACAATTTCAAATGAATTGATAACTGTGACTAAATAGTAAGGATTAATTTAATAACTATCAATATGTAAGCATTACCTTAAATAAATATTTCATCACAGAATAAAATGAATCATATAATGCTGGGTGGTATATATTACTTAGGCTTCTAAGTGTAAAATGTCAAATTATAACTACTTTTGGAAAATACATGTTGATTATGTTAAATTATACATATAATATTAAATTAAGAATAAAATAAATAACAAAATAAAACCCCCACATTTGACCTTAATAGTTATTCATTTGCCCTAAAACCAATTTCTCAATACATTATAGAGCTTTAACTTTAAAACTAGACTTATATTTTTAGAAAAGCTTTTGGGTTTTGAAATCAATTAAAGAAGTCAAATTGAAATTATGTTTTATTTTCCTTCTACTTTTTACCTTACATTTACATTTGGGTACATTCCATTCATGAATATGGAATGTGTGTGTGTATAATTTGAGATATTCCCCTGGGGGAAGGCATGGCAACCTACTCCAGTATTCTTGACTGGAAAATCCAATGGACAGAGGAGCCTGGTGGGTCCATGGGGTTGAAAAGAGTTGTACAAACTCAGTGACTAAGCATGCACGCACATTTGCATAATTTAATAATAATATGTAATTCACATATACTCACACAACTAAAAACCAGATTACTCTTTCAGATGTCACCTTGTGAAAACAGATTGATACAAAAAGTCATTCTCAAGAAAATAATACAGGAAAAATAATTTTGTCATGAAAATATCTTATTGTTAATTGTATGTCCAGCTGAAGAGGGAGATGAAGTTCAATATTTTCTAGAGAAAATGCTCCTGTGATCCGTTTTCTCACATTTCTTACATTTAGGTTCAGGCCTTAGACCGTAGGCGGTGAGCAGTGAGGTGTGTGTTTCCATCAGAACAGGCTGTTAGAGGTGGGTGTGCACCACATGTGCTCTGCTGCAGGTCTGTGCAATGGGACCAGAACCCTCTGAGATGAAGGTTTGCAGAAAAGAAGCATCAACAGTCCCCTGCAGGGGGCAACTTCTCTGAGCCACCCAGACCATCGCTTGAATCAGAAGCGTGCCCTTGCTATATTCAGCCATCGCTCTTCAGAGTTTTATCTACATCCGCACACACCCTGGTCCAATCGGATTAACACAGCAACCCATGGTGATAAAACCAAGAATACCCCGACCTTGTTTTTTCTTTTGAAAGTTGGAGAAAAGAGTTTTCTCATAATTAACTCTTTTGCACATCATATTGTTATAATATCAAGAACAAACTTTCCGTACTTGAAAGTACATTAAGCAATCTTAATTTATCTAGTTTCTGCAAGGGAATCTATTTTGTTAAGCAATTCAAAAGACTCACCACTTTCTCCATAATAACAAAATATGAGGCAATGATCCTTACATGGTGTCAGGAGTGCCTAAAAATGATGAAATTAATGAAAAAGTAAATTCCTAGTTCTGTGTGTGTGTGATGTTATCAAAGATCACAGCCACATGTGTTACGCTGCATCTTACCTAGGTTTTGATTTACTGTTTCTGTTTGACGATTTTATTATTTGTTTGGATGTGTTTTTCCTCTGTTATTTAGTTTTCTTCTGGAGGGAGTGCTGGGCTGGTGTCTGATTCTGAGAACAGTCCTAAGGGTAAGATCGGGGATGTGCAGGCGGTTTACTTCGTATACAGATTCACCTTCCAGCAATGTTTGCGTCTGTCAACTCAGCAAGGGCACCTACGGGACGGTGGGTAATTAGTCCACCTGATCCCTGCCCTGGTCCTCTAGGAACTAGTCATCAGTGCTGAGGGCTGTCTCCAGAAGGCTCCAGAGTGCCTCCAGGCTGATAGACCATTGGTCATACGTTTCCTTTATTCTGGCACAGGTGGGTACCTGGTGGTTCCTACACATGTGCGTGCGCGTGCACACACACACACACACACTCTCACAAAAGTACTGAGATCTTCCACCCTCGGTCCTCCCTTGTTTCACCCTCCATATCTTTTCCTGCTCTAAAACCTATTTGGGTAGACAGCGCATCCCCCCACATTGGCCATCCTTTCCATCCTCTGGTTTTGTGGAGTGTGTATTTCCTCACCATGTAGGTGAGGCAGCCCAAGCCCCTGGTCCAGCTCTTGGGCTTCTGTCCCCCAGGGAGCCCAGCCTCTGCCCTCCTCCTCAGCACATATACAGCATGGTACCCAGAACGCTTGTTCATGGGTCACTGTTTTCCAACACCTCATATCTTTTCCCCTGAGACACTACTAGAAATAAATGTTTCTTCTTTTCTTACCTAACCTTGTTAAATCTCATTCTAATGAAAGTGAAAGTTAGTTGTTCAGTTGTATCCAGCTCTTTGCAACCCCATGGACTATAGCCTGCCAGGCTCCTCTGTCCATGGGATTTCCCAGCCAAGAATACTAAAGTGAGTTGTCATTCCTTTCTTCAGAGGATCTTCCTGACCCAGGGATCGAACCTGGTGTCCTGAGTCTCCTTCATTGGCAGGTGAATTCTTTACCATCTGAGCCACCAACATACAGTTTGTAAAGGCTTGAATGATTACACTGAACGAATGAATGACTGAATACCGATGTCATTTCCCTGGAAAGTCCAGGACTGTCTGTTTATTCTCCTTACAGCTGAGCTGCTCTGTCCATAGGGAAGAACAGGGAAGCCTGGTGTGCCACAGTCCACGGGGTCACAAAGAGTCAGACATGAGTGAACAAAGCACCTGAGCTGCCTGGCTCCTCAGATAAGTAATTTGAACAGAGAAAAATCATGTGGTAAGGTAGAAAAACCACTCTCACTTAGGGTGGGTTAGCCCCTGACCACGTCCAGGAAACTGAGGGCTCAGTTCACGTTTTGCGACACACAGCGACATTTCTGTGTGCTACACTAATCATTCCAGAGCATTAGCACTTCTATAACCTTTCACAAAACAGCCAATTCTAAATGAGTTTTAATAGTCTGCCTGTTTCTTCATACTATATAATATATAACACAAAGTTCTTTAGAATTTCAGAGGGAATTTCTTACTTGATGACCCAAGCCAGAGTCATAAAAGACATGAAAATCGGCAAATGCAAATCTGCGTCAATTCCATTTTAAAATTAAAATTAAGCCCGCAGGATATCTTCAGCCTGGTTAAAATTTTACTGCAGCTTCTTACTTCAGGACTGTGAGTGCCAGGCTGCCTGTCCTTCAGCAGTGAGAAGCCCCAGTGCTTTAGGAGCTTGAAGGATGGCCTCAAGCTGCCTTGTTTTTTCTTAGACCTTGGAACCTTGCTGTCTGAGCTGGCTTCACCCCTGCTACAAACCCCAAAGCCCCAGCCTCTCCAGCAGGCAGTCTCTTCCTGTGCACCTGAGCCCATGTTCCTGCTCACCTGGGACCCCCATACGTCCCGCAAGCTGCAGGGGAGACTAACAGACTGGAGGAAGCATCCTGCCAGGGTCTCCTCTTGGGCTTTTCCTCTCTCTGATCAGAAAAGGAAAATAAAATGAAGCCGGTGTGTGAAACTGAGCCTGGTCCATCCTCAAGATAAACCTCTTCCTTCACAGTGGAATAGTGCTTTACCACAAAACTCTGGTTTCCTGCTCTTGTTCAGTGCTTCCAGATGTCTCTCCTCCTCTTTTTAGAAAGGCAATCTGATTAGGAAGAAATCGTCTGAGAAATCATTTTGCCATGTTGATACATAGAAACAATTTTTATACATGATATTTTCCTTTATAACATATACACATACTTTTCAGAATTGTGTAATTACTGTTTAGTTGCTAAGTCACGTCTGATTCTTTGTGATCCCCATGGGCTGTAGCCTGCCAGACTCCTCTGTCCATGGGATTCTCTAGGCAAGAATACTGGACTGGATTGCCATTCTCTTCTCCAGAGGATCTTTCCAACCCAGATATCAAAGCCTAGTCTACATTGGCAGGTGGATTCTTTACCACTGAGCCACTTGGGAAGCCTGTATACACAGCACACATACACAGGTACACACTCACAATGTGTAATAGAAAGATACATGTGGATAATATTTTTTCTATCACCCATCTATCTATCCATCATCATGTATCTAAAATGAAATGAGCCTGTATCGACTCACTATCAATTGAAGAATTAGAAGGTTTCTATCTACTTATGTCTTCTCTACTTCAGGTTTCATTATTTTCTTGCAAGGTACCTTGTCTTGATTTTATGTTTATCATCTCCTTGCCTTGTTCAAAAACATCTCAATCATCTATGTATATCTTCTAAAGCATACATGTTTCACTTTAGCTTGTATTTGAGCATTAAATAAATAATGTCATATTGGACGTAACTTTCTGTCACTCTCATTTTTGTTTAAATATCATGATGCTTAATTATCTGCATGGTTATTCTGCAACTGTACTTTGTTTATTTTTCTTCTCTGCAATGTTTATTTCTCTTTACAATTCCTTTTGGCAACAGTATCATAAATTATTTATACATTGGACTAGCAATTTATATTGACTTCTCCATTCTTGGTGTTTACAAAGAATAGTCTGAGGAACATTTTTTAACATGCTGTAAAAAGTAGCCCAAATTGTTATCTAAACTGGTTTTTATACTTAACACGCTTATCATACTTTCTAATTTTTGCCAAAATATTGGTCACAAAATAATGTTACACTGTTTGTAACTTCACTTGCCTGGATAAAATTAAGGTCTTCATATGTTTATATGACCATGTTATTTCTTTTGCTGAAAAGTGTTTATCACCCATTTTAACAGTGGTTACTTTTCTTTGTTTTTAGAAATTGTATATATTCTGAATATTAATTGACTGTAAAATATTGCAAACATATTTTGCCATTTTGTAGCATAATATAGCCTCTTTCCCTTAAGATTATAAAGAGGATTTTATACATTTTCTTCTAACTATTTAAAGCTTTGACTTTCAAGTTTAAGTCTCTGATTTTGTGTAAAATGTGAGATAACACATTTCCCTTGTTTTTGTGTATGGAAAATATAGCATTTGTTATTTATCTACCCTTTTAAAAATATGTATTATATCCTAACATACTTACAGCAATGTACACACAGTATGCTTGATGAATTTTGTGTACAAATACACTTCATAATCATTACCTAGCTACACAGGTGTAATATTCTAAGATAGAAAACATTCTAGCATCACAGAGGGTTTTTCACACAACCATTACCCATCAGCAAACTTTCCTGCTCCAGTGAATTAATAACTCATCTCCCAAACAACCACACATGTATTCAACTTTGTCTGAGTGGGATCCTACAGTCTGTGTTCTTATCCATTTATCCTCAGAGAAGAGTTTGTGTGATCTGATTTATTACTTTTGTTCCTTTCAAGGAATTTAATAGAGCATATTCTTCAATCATTAGTTTCCTTTATTTCAGGGGGAAGGCATCTAATTCTATGGAATTCTATGTTGATTTTTTATACCCTCTACCATCTCTTATAATAATTTCATCTACTACCATCAGGAAAATGTGCCTTACCCACTCCTCACTCACTCCTGTTTTACTAAAAGAGGCTTTAAAATACCTCACCTTTTGGGAAGAAAAGTGCGAAGAAATACTACTGTGATGGAAATGAGAATAGAAATACATTATTGTTTACACACACTCTGTATTCCAAATTACTTTATGTGCTTGGGGTTCAGCATCAGAACCTCATAAACAACAGTTACCTGGCTATCTTCTCTACTGTTGGACTCTATCCCATCACTAGATCTGTTCCTTCCCTTGGGGGTTGTTGCTTAATCCACCTGTTACTATTCACCTCAAGTATAATCAGGTCCCTGCCACCAAAAACATCTGCTCCTACTCCATC
This sequence comes from Oreotragus oreotragus, assembly GCA_006410675.1. Taxonomy (NCBI): domain Eukaryota; kingdom Metazoa; phylum Chordata; class Mammalia; order Artiodactyla; family Bovidae; genus Oreotragus; species Oreotragus oreotragus. The sequence continues at coordinate 199,708 of SJYX01003367.1, forward strand.
CCGACACCTCTCCCTCCCTGGGCGAGATGTAGGAAAAAATAAAATGAAACAGACCAACATTATGTATTTAAACAAGTAAGGTCTGCTTAAATTTTTCTGGGTCTTTAGAAAGCTTCCCAGGTGGCACTAGTGGTAAAGAACCCACCTGCCAATGCAGGAGACGTAAGAGACTCAGGTTTGATCCCTGGGTCGGGATGATCCCTTGGAGGAGGAAATGGCAACATCACTGCAGTATTCTTTCTTGCCTGAAGAATCCCATGAACAGAGAGGGGCATGGAAGACTACAGTCTATAGGGTCGCAAAGAGTCTGACTTGACTGAAGCAACTTAGCACCCACGCACCATCTACTTCAGGCCTTCTCAAAAATAATTAATAGTCTATCATTAATTAAATCTTCATTTTTAAAGAGTGCCAAGTGAATGCTGACTTAAAATAAATTAGACTTATTGTTACAGTTTCCACTAAGCAGAATTTGTTGTAACCCTGACATCTTTGCCTAATGGAAGAAAACTTATTTGTACTTCAGTTCTAATAAAGAAGTTTCTGCTGTAATAAAGCAGCGAGATTTCAGTTTGACATACACCACTAACATTCTCCACAGAGTCAGAGAGAAACAGATAAGCTAGCCATATCCAACACCTGCACTCATGTTGACAAGTAAATACTATCCTATATATTAAGATGGCACACCTTTGCAAATTAGCTAATTGCTAATCACTTTGCTTGCAGATGCAAATACAAGGAATTCTGGGAGAAATTGGTGAGGAAAACAACAAATCCAAAAACTGAATGATAGGGGACAAAATGGGCTGGTATACATAGCCCAGGATCAGATTAGTTTCTTCTTTGCTTGCATTTGTCAAAACAAACTACACACCTAGAATTCCTGAATTTCACTTATATAAACTATATTTCAGTTTTAATTATTTGAGGAAAACAAGAAAAGTTTTTCCTGTCCCTCTCACCTATGGAGTCCAGAGAAGACAGCACAGTCAGAGGCAGCCTCAGAGGGCAGCATTCTCACCTGGGGTCCTGGGCTCCGAGTTGAAAGAAGCAAATTAGAGACCAACCACCACACTCATGCTTTGTCAAATGCTTGTGCTCACCTGGATTTAATCTGTATTGCAAAATCACATGACTAATTGAATCACAACTGCCTGTGTGATATAAAACTTTTCATATGAAATTACTGAATGCTACTTAAACAATAACTTAATTAGTTAGCCACTAAAGCTCATGGTGCCTGCTATAAGACGCAAGCACAACTTGAAGAATGTAGTTAGAAGCTAATTTTATTTTTTGTGTTTAGTTAACCCACTCCAGGGCGTGGCATAAATTACTTTCCTGCTCTCTCTTGAGTGGTAAAAGCCCTGTTGTAACTTTGAGGTACAAGCACAGTCTCTGTAGACGCCCCTCTTCCATCCTGGGGCGTGCGGTGAATGGGAACCCCTGACTCTTCACTCCTTCCCTTATTCTCAGGCATCTCCACCCCTAATGGACCGTTCACTTCAGACAGAGGGTGCGGAATGTTCTGTTCTGACTGATCCTATCACAAGACAACTCCCTCTGCTCCCAGCCTGCAAACAGTAAAGCGGATGATCCCTTTTGGGTACAAGAGCGGCTTCTCTGCTTTCTTCCTGAGGCGCCCTTGGTGGATCCCTCGCACCATCCTTCCTCTGAATTGTATCCTCTGGAGCCACTTTCCCCTCCATCACAATTCCCACCCCCCTTCTTAGCCCCTTTCTGCACCTTCACAAACTAACACTCTCAGGGGCTCTGTCCCACCCACCACTCACCCTGTGCCCTCCTGGCCCCCGACTTCTGAATGCAAAAGGATCCCAAGTAATCCATGTCTCTCACCTTCTGTTGGAGGAAATGCTCATCTCCCATGTCTTGGATCCATCACGTGTGGGTCAGACCCCAGTCCACTGCATCCCCAAATGCAAGGCTGAGCCACTAGTAGTCCCTCTAGATTTAAAAGTGAGAAAAACAGAACCCCTAATCTTGCCTTGGGGTGAATATGGAATATATCTTTCTCCAAAGAAACACTTTTGAAAAAGGACCTTCAGTTTGTACTCCCCACCACTTTCTATCTTCCTTTCTGATTTTATAGCCCTTGAAATGGTTCTTGTTCAGTTGTTCAGAAATTTGGGCCGACTGGTTCTAACTCTCCCTTTGAACTTTCATGCTGCCTGAATTTTGGTATCTTGGTCTATACTTGCCACTAATGTGCTTGTGTAAAGCATTCTTACTGATACATTTCTCTGGAAAAACCAACTGTGTCTTCTAGCATGTTCTCATGCTTAATTTCAGAAGTCATTATTTATCATTTTATTGCAAAAGAAAGGAAGCATTCTTTATAACTCCTTAGTGTCAAGAAGCTCTCAGGTGTGCAGGGGGCTCACTTTATTTCCGCTTTTCATGCCTCTAACTGTTGTGACTGGAGGGAACATGCTTTGCTCATCTTGCTTTCTAGTGGCTTTTCTCACACGCTCTCCAGCCCTGTGCTTTTTCATTCTACACAGCTTAACAAAAACCAGAAGTGACATTTTTTTTTTTTTTTAGAAAATATCTAATACCATTAGAGTATAAATGTTAGCCTGGCATTCCAAGTGTGACTGGGACTCTGTATTCGGGGATTCTAGCCACTAATGTATGTCATTTTCACTTCTGGTGCAAAGTCCAGTGTTGACCACGAGTGATCTTTGCAGCATTCAGTCTGGCCTTTGTTTCGAGGAAAGCCACAGGGTACTTCCTGGTTGGCTTCCTCATCACACAGTTGGTGAGAGCACAGCACCAGCATGGTAGCAACAAGGAGCCAGATTTGTTTTGGTTTTGTCCTGTAAACTGAAGTCCAGTCCCTAAGCTTACAATCTCTGGGTGAAGAGAGAAAGATAAATTGCAGTGAATGTGCAGGAGCCGTAACAGAGCAGCCCAACAGAAGTGAAAACAGTGGAGGAACTCAGGTGACTTGTACAGAGACATCAGAATCACCCGACTGAGGGAGGCGAAGTCCTGCCAGTCAGAGGGGAAAAACTTACACTTTGATCATTTAAAATGCATTTAAAACAGAGGCTGTATCCAACACATTTATCAGAGGCCATGAATGCATTCTATTTAAAACTACATAGCCTGTTCATGTCACAGAAAGTACTCTAGGAGCTAATACCAGCTGATTCAACAAAGCAGTGTGTTCATAGGTCTTCTTTTCATAATGTCTTGTGAGCCTCTGGTGTCCTTGAACTACGTTGTGATTTTGTCTGTTTAAATGAAGTGCATTCTCTCATTCTGAATTTCTACATTGCAGTTTTAAATTACCTAGCAATTTTGAATTTCTGTATTTATTTGTAAAATTAATGAAGGACATTGGATTTGCTCTCAGTTGTGATGCATTTATCAGTGTTCCTTCCTTGATAGTTAGAGAGCTGCACTATCTATCCAAAAGCATCTTCCTGCTCTCAGAACGATGAAATTGGAATCATAGTTTCACTAGAAACAAATAGTAAATATACATCATGAACCAATTCAACTATCACTTAAGACTAGTATAGGAAGTGACCTTAAATTTATACCAAAAAATTTGTGTGTGTGTGTGTATCAGTGGCCAATTTTAAATTTTTCTGTTATGAAATAATTAAATCGTAAAAATTTGGTGAGCAAGGAAAGTTGTTCATTCATAAAAGATTTGAGACTGTTAAAAGAAAGCTACCATATTTCTAATAATAATCTTCTAATAACACAAGAAGCATTTTCCTCTTGAAAGTTAAGTGTTCTTAAGAGACTATTTGAATTCTGGTTTCATAAGGACAAACAGCAAAAATATTTAAAGTTGGAGACCATGATTGGGTACTTGCATGAACTTCAGAGACCTAATAAGATTTATGGAGCATACGATTGCATATAAATGAATCACAATGTAGATAAAAGGAAGCAAAGACATCAGTCCTGGAAGATATAAAGAACATGTTCTAGTGTGAATCACCACTTCTCAGCCTTGGATTCATTGCTTTGGGTCATTTTTACATATTGTTTCACAGCAAAATATATAAGTCATGTCAACAGCCGGGGATATTCAGTGATCATTGACTCATGTAGCCAAATTTATCAAGAAGGCTGTCTGGGTGATGGGCATAAAATATGAGTGTGCACAGCCCAGGCTGAAGCAGTGTTCTCTGTGGAGGGTTCAGATTCTCACTTCATTAAATGTGAGAATTAATTTTCCTCTTGAAAGTTAAGTGTTCTTAAGAGACTATTTGAATTCTGGTTTCATAAGGACAAACAGCAAAAATATTTAAAGTTGGAGACCATGATTGGGTACTTGCATGAACTTCAGAGACCTAATAAGATTTATGGAGCATACGATTGCATATAAATGAATCACAATGTAGATAAAAGGAAGCAAAGACATCAGTCCTGGAAGATATAAAGAACATGTTCTAGTGTGAATCACCACTTCTCAGCCTTGGATTCATTGCTTTGGGTCATTTTTACATATTGTTTCACAGCAAAATATATAAGTCATGTCAACAGCCGGGGATATTCAGTGATCATTGACTCATGTAGCCAAATTTATCAAGAAGGCTGTCTGGGTGATGGGCATAAAATATGAGTGTGCACAGCCCAGGCTGAAGCAGTGTTCTCTGTGGAGGGTTCAGATTCTCACTTCATTAAATGTGAGAATTGTCCCTGCACAGTAACCATCAAGGATGAGGGAGCACAGCTGCAACCTAGAGAGAGGATTTCAACCACTTTCTCTTAGAAATGCTCTGTGAATTGTGGTGCTTTGTCACAGAAGAATGAGTTTTACAGGCTGGAAAGGTTAAGGAGGTGAGGTGAAAGTGCAGCAATATCAGTGAAAACTCTCTTTTTCTTTTTCTTTTTTTTTTTTTTAAGGTAGTGGTAGTTCTTTTTAAGTGGAGGGCAAGGTTGCATGACTGAAAACTTAGAAAGTATTAGTCACTCAGTCATATCCACCTCTTTGCAATCCCATGGACTGAAGTCCACCAGGCTCATCTGTCCTTGGGATTCTTCAGATAATAATCCAGGGGTGGGTTGCCATGCCCTCCTCCAGGGGATCTTGCCGATCCAGGGATCACACCTGAGTCTCCTGCACTGCAAGGAGATTCTTTTCTGTCTGAGCCACCAGGGAAGCCCCCGAGAACTTAGAAGAGAAACTGAAAAGGAAATTCAGGGCTGGATTATTGAGGCCTTTTCTACAATGATTGGCTTAAGAATGATAGCTGAGGTCAAGGCATGAAGTCACCCCACATCCTTCTGGGGAGGTCTGGAGGGTATGGTGTGGAGGGGTGGAGGTGGGTGGGTGACCAGAGATGGGAGAACAACTTAGGAGCTGACATAGATTCTGTGGGGCTGCAGACAGTCCAGTGAGATAAAGAGGAGGAGCCATTCGTTCAGACTACAAGCTGATCCACGGAAACTGTCAAAACAACCCTCATACGTGACCTTGAACTTAGGATGCAAATGTTTATATATACTTGTGCTGTAACACCTCACGGACAGAGGAGCCTGGCAGGTTACAGTCCATGGGGTCACAATGAGTCAGACTTTATACATCCTTGTGTTGTAAAACCCCGGGGACAGAGGAGCCTGGAAGACTACAGTCTGTGGAGTCACAACAAATCAGACACGACTGAGCAACTGAGCATGCCAGCATGCACTTTCTAGGTACTTAAACTCTAGTTTCAAGTTTCCTTATGGATTGGAAATCACTTTCCAATCCAAAACACTTTGGCTCACTTTCCACTCTAAACCATAATGGAAAAGAATATTACAAAGAATGTGTATATGTATATATGTACACACACACATATATAACTGAACGACTTTGCTATACAGCAGAAATTAACACAGCATTGCAAATCAACTGTGCTTCAATTTAAAGTGACCGGAAAAAATAAAATAAAATCAATGTTTAATTGACGTTTGTTTCCGAGAATGGTTGTGCTTGAGTGAGGGGGGGGGTCTCAGGGCTGCCCACCTGCCAACAATGGGGATGTTTTATCAGGTGGAGCACAAGTGGGAGATTTACCACCTGTGATCACATGTGTTGTTATGTGGCTAATCCACACTTACAGAGGACTTTTCCGATTCAACTGTTCAAATTTATTATTTGTGACTTTCTTATGTTCTACACAGAACAAAGACATCAGCTAAAGGTCAGCCAGTGAGTATTGGTCCTACAAATGGAAGTGGGGACAACTGTAGGGATGAGGAGAGTAAGGGACTTTAACCTTCCATTTCTCCATCCACACAAAGAGCAGTTTCCTTGAAGTCTACCAATGCTTGTGTCCTGGAGCTGGAGCAGACCAAGGAGAGGCAAGGGCTCACCAGACGGTTAGCAGCTTGGAGCTGTTGGTTGTGGGAGAATTTACACTTTGGAAATTCGCTCACGTTACACACTAAGGCTTTTTTAAAGGAGACCACTGACCAGCTCACCACTGTGTAGTTCATCAGCTGCCACATAAACACAATCTTGAAGTCATACTGCAACAACAGACACCCTTTTATTTCTTTTTAAATAACTGTGGACATTTCTACTAGTCATGAAGACAATTTTAATAGAAAGAAAATTATGGAAACAATTAGAGATTGGTGACTAATGGCAAGACCTTCTTCTGTTGTCTTTTTCTCCTTAGTAAAGTTTTGGTTAAAAACCTATTGAAACAGATATTGCAAATTTCATTTTTATGTGAGTGGTGGGAGAAATATAGGCTTTGTGGCTTATGCAATTTGGAGGGCATGAATATTTTGTTGATCCCATGAAAAGTTTTACAAGTTCCAATTAAAGCTCTTACAGACCAATAATAGCCTTAATTTTATAGAATTATTGTCTGTCCTGAATTATGGTTTATACATTAACATTTTATTTCATTTTCTGGAAGTTTCATAATTATAGAACTAATTCCCTAAGCCTGTTTGAAATACTAGGTTCAAATTTTCCTCCTCAAGTTCAGTTTTATTTCCTACTTACAAAGTCCTACAGCATTAATCAGAGAGTGGAGAAGTGTGCTATGATTTAAGGAAAATCAATACCAAGCTCTTTCATATTCTATAACTATAAATACAAATTAAATACACTGGTAAAGAATGAGAAATTTTTGCCTTATGATTTAATTGTTAATTATCACAAAGCTAATACTTCTATTTCACTACCTCAAAGAGTAGCTATGAGATTTAAATTTATATATTGGTTGTCCAAAAAGTTCCTTTGGTTTTTTCATCTTATGGAAAAACCCAATTTTTTTTTTTTTTTTTTTTTGNAAATTTTTGGTAGAATTCAGCTGTGAAGCCGTCTGGACCTGGGCTTTTGTTTGCTGGAAGATTTCTGATTACAGTTTCAATTTCCGTGCTTGTGATGGGTCTGTTAAGATTTTCTATTTCTTCCTGGTTCAGTTTTGGAAAGTTGTATTTTTCTAAGAATTTGTCCATTTCTTCCACGTTGTCCAATTTATTGGCATATAATTGCTGATAGTAGTCTCTTATGATTCTTCGTATTTCTGTGTTGTCTGTTGTGATCTCTCCATTTTCATTTCTGATTTTATTGATTTGATTTTTCTCCCTTTGTTTCTTGATGAGTCTGGCTAATGGTTTGTCAATTTTATTTATCTGTTCAAAAAACCAGCTTTTGGCTTTGTTGATTTTTGCTATGGTCTCTTTTGTTTCTTTTGCATTTATTTCTGCCCTAATTTTTAAGATTTCTTTCCTTCTACTAACTCTTGAGTGGTAAAAGCCCTGTTGTAACTTTGAAGTACAAGCACAGTCTCTGTAGACGCCCCTCTTCCATCCTGGGACGAGCGGTGAATGGGAACCCCTGACTCTTCACTCCTTCCCTTATTCTCAGGCACCTCCACCCCTAATGGACCGTTCACTTCAGATAGAGGGCGCGGGATGTTCTGTTCTGACTGATCCTATCACAAGACAACCCCCTCCGCTCCCAGCCTGCAAACAGTAAAGCTGATGATCCCTCTTGGGTACAAGAGCGGCTTCTCTGCTTTCTTCCTGAGGCTCCCTTGGTGGATCCCTCGCACCATCCTTCCTCTGAATTGTATCCTCTGGAGCCACTTTCTCCTCCATCACAATTCCCACCCCCCTTCTTAGCCCCTTTCTGCACCTTCACAAACTAACACTCTCAGGGGCTCTGTCCCACCCACCACTCACCCTGTGCCCTCCTGGCCCCCGACTTCTGAATGCAAAAGGATCCCAAGTAATCCATGTCTCTCACCTTCTGTTGGAGGAAATGCTCATCTCCCATGTCTTGGATCCATCACGTGTGGGTCAGACCCCAGTCCACTGCATCCCCAAATGCAAGGCTGAGCCACTAGTAGTCCCTCTAGATTTAAAAGTGAGAAAAACAGAACCCCTAATCTTGCCTTGGGGTGAATATGGAATATATTTTTCTCCAAAGAAACGCTTTTGAAAAAGGACCTTCAGTTTGTACTCCCCACCACTTTCTATCTTCCTTTCTGATTTTATAGCCCTTGAAATGGTTCTTGTTCAGTTGTTCAGAAATTTGGGCCGACTGGTTCTAACTCTCCCTTTGAACTTTCATGCTGCCTGAATTTTGGTATCTTGGTCTATACTTGCCACTAATGTCCTTGTGTAAAGCATTCTTACTGATACATTTCTCTGGAAAAACCAACTGTGTCTTCTAGCATGTTCTCATGCTTAATTTCAGAAGTCATTATTTATCATTTTATTGCAAAAGAAAGGAAGCATTCTTTATAACTCCTTAGTGTCAAGAAGCTCTCAGGTGTGCAGGGGGCTCACTTTATTTCCGCTTTTCATGCCTCTAACTGTTGTGACTGGAGGGAACATGCTTTGCTCATTTTGCTTTCTAGTGGCTTTTCTCACACGCTCTCCAGCCCTGTGCTTTTTCATTCTACACAGCTTAACAAAAACCAGAAGTGACATTTTTTTTTTTTTTTAGAAAATATCTAATACCATTAGAGTATAAATGTTAGCCTGGCATTCCAAGTGTGACTGGGACTCTGTATTCGGGGATTCTAGCCACTAATGTATGTCATTTTCACTTCTGGTGCAAAGTCCAGTGTTGACCACGAGTGATCTTTGCAGCATTCAGTCTGGCCTTTGTTTCGAGGAAAGCCACAGGGTACTTCCTGGTTGGCTTCCTCATCACACAGTTGGTGAGAGCACAGCACCAGCATGGTAGCAACAAGGAGCCAGATTTGTTTTGGTTTTGTCCTGTAAACTGAAGTCCAGTCCCTAAGCTTACAATCTCTGGGTGAAGAGAGAAAGATAAATTGCAGTGAATGTGCAGGAGCCGTAACAGAGCAGCCCAACAGAAGTGAAAACAGTGGAGGAACTCAGGTGACTTGTACAGAGACATCAGAATCACCCGACTGAGGGAGGCGAAGTCCTGCCAGTCAGAGGGGAAAAACTTACACTTTGATCATTTAAAATGCATTTAAAACAGAGGCTATATCCAACACATTTATCAGAGGCCATGAATGCATTCTATTTAAAACTACATAGCCTGTTCATGTCACAGAAAGTACTCTAGGAGCTAATACCAGCTGATTCAACAAAGCAGTGTGTTCATAGGTCTTCTTTTCATAATGTCTTGTGAGCCTCTGGTGTCCTTGAACTACGTTGTGATTTTGTCTGTTTAAATGAAGTGCATTCTCTCATCCTGAATTTCTACACTGCAGTTTTAAATTACCTAGCAATTTTGAATTTCTGTATTTATTTGTAAAATTAATGAAGGACATTGGATTTGCTCTCAGTTGTGATGCATTTATCAGTGTTCCTTCCTTGATAGTTAGAGAGCTGCACTATCTATCCAAAAGCATCTTCCTGCTCTCAGAACGATGAAATTGGAATCATAGTTTCACTAGAAACAAATAGTAAATATACATCATGAACCAATTCAACTATCACTTAAGACTAGTATAGGAAGTGACCTTAAATTTATACCAAAAAATTTGTGTGTGTGTGTGTATCAGTGGCCAATTTTAAATTTTTCTGTTATGAAATAATTAAATCGTAAAAATTTGGTGAGCAAGGAAAGTTGTTCATTCATAAAAGATTTGAGACTGTTAAAAGAAAGCTACCATATTTCTAATAATAATCTTCTAATAACACAAGAAGCATTTTCCTCTTGAAAGTTAAGTGTTCTTAAGAGACTATTTGAATTCTGGTTTCATAAGGACAAACAGCAAAAATATTTAAAGTTGGAGACCATGATTGGGTACTTGCATGAACTTCAGAGACCTAATAAGATTTATGGAGCATACGATTGCATATAAATGAATCACAATGTAGATAAAAGGAAGCAAAGACATCAGTCCTGGAAGATATAAAGAACATGTTCTAGTGTGAATCACCACTTCTCAGCCTTGGATTCATTGCTTTGGGTCATTTTTACATATTGTTTCACAGCAAAATATATAAGTCATGTCAACAGCCGGGGATATTCAGTGATCATTGACTCATGTAGCCAAATTTATCAAGAAGGCTGTCTGGGTGATGGGCATAAAATATGAGTGTGCACAGCCCAGGCTGAAGCAGTGTTCTCTGTGGAGGGTTCAGATTCTCACTTCATTAAATGTGAGAATTGTCCCTGCACAGTAACCATCAAGGATGAGGGAGCACAGCTGCAACCTAGAGAGAGGATTTCAACCACTTTCTCTTAGAAATGCTCTGTGAATTGTGGTGCTTTGTCACAGAAGAATGAGTTTTACAGGCTGGAAAGGTTAAGGAGGTGAGGTGAAAGTGCAGCAATATCAGTGAAAACTCTCTTTTTCTTTTTCTTTTTTTTTTTTTTAAGGTAGTGGTAGTTCTTTTTAAGTGGAGGGCAAGGTTGCATGACTGAAAACTTAGAAAGTATTAGTCACTCAGTCATATCCACCTCTTTGCAATCCCATGGACTGAAGTCCACCAGGCTCATCTGTCCTTGGGATTCTTCAGATAATAATCCAGGGGTGGGTTGCCATGCCCTCCTCCAGGGGATCTTGCCGATCCAGGGATCACACCTGAGTCTCCTGCACTGCAAGGAGATTCTTTTCTGTCTGAGCCACCAGGGAAGCCCCCGAGAACTTAGAAGAGAAACTGAAAAGGAAATTCAGGGCTGGATTATTGAGGCCTTTTCTACAATGATTGGCTTAAGAATGATAGCTGAGGTCAAGGCATGAAGTCACCCCACATCCTTCTGGGGAGGTCTGGAGGGTATGGTGTGGAGGGGTGGAGGTGGGTGGGTGACCAGAGATGGGAGAACAACTTAGGAGCTGACATAGATTCTGTGGGGCTGCAGACAGTCCAGTGAGATAAAGAGGAGGAGCCATTCGTTCAGACTACAAGCTGATCCACGGAAACTGTCAAAACAACCCTCATACGTGACCTTGAACTTAGGATGCAAATGTTTATATATACTTGTGCTGTAACACCTCACGGACAGAGGAGCCTGGCAGGTTACAGTCCATGGGGTCACAATGAGTCAGACTTTATACATCCTTGTGTTGTAAAACCCCGGGGACAGAGGAGCCTGGAAGGCTACAGTCTGTGGAGTCACAACAAATCAGACACGACTGAGCAACTGAGCATGCCAGCATGCACTTTCTAGGTACTTAAACTCTAGTTTCAAGTTTCCTTATGGATTGGAAATCACTTTCCAATCCAAAACACTTTGGCTCACTTTCCACTCTAAACCATAATGGAAAAGAATATTACAAAGAATGTGTATATGTATATATGTACACACACACATATATAACTGAACGACTTTGCTATACAGCAGAAATTAACACAGCATTGCAAATCAACTGTGCTTCAATTTAAAGTGACTGGAAAAAATAAAATAAAATCAATGTTTAATTGACGTTTGTTTCCGAGAATGGTTGTGCTTGAGTGAGGGGGGGGGGTCTCAGGGCTGCCCACCTGCCAACAATGGGGATGTTTTATCAGGTGGAGCACAAGTGGGAGATTTACCACCTGTGATCACATGTGTTGTTATGTGGCTAATCCACACTTACAGAGGACTTTTCCGATTCAACTGTTCAAATTTATTATTTGTGACTTTCTTATGTTCTACACAGAACAAAGACATCAGCTAAAGGTCAGCCAGTGAGTATTGGTCCTACAAATGGAAGTGGGGACAACTGTAGGGATGAGGAGAGTAAGGGACTTTAACCTTCCATTTCTCCATCCACACAAAGAGCAGTTTCCTTGAAGTCTACCAATGCTTGTGTCCTGGAGCTGGAGCAGACCAAGGAGAGGCAAGGGCTCACCAGACGGTTAGCAGCTTGGAGCTGTTGGTTGTGGGAGAATTTACACTTTGGAAATTCGCTCACGTTACACACTAAGGCTTTTTTAAAGGAGACCACTGACCAGCTCACCACTGTGTAGTTCATCAGCTGCCACATAAACACAATCTTGAAGTCATACTGCAACAACAGACACCCTTTTATTTCTTTTTAAATAACTGTGGACATTTCTACTAGTCATGAAGACAATTTTAATAGAAAGAAAATTATGGAAACAATTAGAGATTGGTGACTAATGGCAAGACCTTCTTCTGTTGTCTTTTTCTCCTTAGTAAAGTTTTGGTTAAAAACCTATTGAAACAGATATTGCAAATTTCATTTTTATGTGAGTGGTGGGAGAAATATAGGCTTTGTGATGAACAGGGAGGCCTGGCGTGCTGCGATTCATGGGGTTGCAAAGAGTCGGACACGACTGAGCAACTGAACTGAACTGAACATGCAATTACTGTTTTGGAATATTGAGACCACATGCACTGCAGAGCTCTGCTTCCAGAGAAAAAGGAATTAACAATCCCAAGGATAGATTTCTGTCTAGACAGAGATTTAAGAAGAGGACATTCTTTTTGAGCTAAGGAGTAAGAATGAAATTCTGTGGAGCCTGAGGTGTTCAGATTTTGTGAGATAAAGTCATGGGCAGAAGGAAGGTCTTCAGAGAAAACTCCAGAAGTCCCCATGGGATCCCCACAAGTCGCTGGCTGAACCCCAGTCTGGAAATGTGGAGAGGGAAATTATAAATCCGGGCAAGAGAAAATCTGTTAAGAAAAGAAACGTAACCAAGCTTCTAGTAGATGAACACTTTTCAGAGCTCACAAAAGGCTGAAAAAAATTTCAGTTCCCAACAGCCAGCGTGGAGAAACCTCCCTGAAAACAAGAACCCTTTATTAAGAACTGGAAGATGCATGCTTAGCAGTAGTGCTTAGCCAGGTCAAACAAAACAAAAGCTAGACATACCAAGCAGCAGGAATCATGGCCCAGAAGCAGGAGAATAAGAAGTTAATAGAAACAAAAAATAAATAACTGATTTTATTTAAATGCTCAAATCTTTAAAGGAAATTATGAACAAAATGAGAAGAGAAACTGAAAATTTAAATAGAACTTTCAGAGATTAAAAAACACAGTATTTGAAGTAAAAACTGAATTTTAAGGGCTTAACAACAAAATGTGTGTGTGCTCAGTTGTGTCCGACTCTGCAACCCCATGGACTTTTAGCCCGCCAGTCTCCTCAGCCCATGGAATTCTCCAGGCAAGAATACTGGAGTGGGTTGCCATTTCCTTCTCCAGGAGATCTTCCCGACCCAGGGATCAAACCCGAATCTCCTGTGGCTCCTGCATTGGCAGGAGAGTTCTTTACCACTGGCACCACCTGGGAAGTCCTAACAACAGATTAGATACCCCAAAAGAAAAGTTTAGAGGATCAGCAAATTTAAAAGTGAACAGGGACAAGTGGTACCGGAGTCTCAGTGACAAGTGGAACTGGAGTCTCAGGAGAGCAGGAAGTGCTGAAAAAATGTGGAGATAAAATGGTAGAAAACTGTCCAAATTCAATGCAAACTATGAAATCACAGCTTATCAAAATTTAAAAGACAGAAAAAGAAAACATAGAAAGACATGCTATAGTTAATTTTCAGAAAACCAGTCATAAGGAGAAAAAAATTAAAGACAGCTAGAAGAAAAATATCCATCACATGTAGAAGGACAAAGGTAACAATATTTATAAAGTTACTATCAGAAACAATAGGAGCCTGATGGCAGTGAAATAGCAGCTCTAAAGTACTATGAGGAAAAAAAACTGGTCAAACACTTGTAAAAGAATGAAACTAGATCACTTTCTAACACCACACACAAAAATAAACTCAAAATGGATTAAAGATCTAAATGTAAGACCAGAAACTATAAAACTCCTAGAGGAGAACATAGGCAAAACACTCTCCGACATAAATCACAGCAGGATCCTCAATGATCCGCCTCCCAGAATACTGGAAATAAAAGCAAATATAAACAAATGGGATCTAATTAAAATTAAAAGCTTCTGCACAACAAAGGAAACTATAAGCAAGGTGAAAAGACAACCCTCTGAATGGGAGAAAATAATAGCAAATGAAGCAACTGACAAACAACTAATCTCAAAAATATACAAGCAACTTATACAGCTCAATTCCAGAAAAATAAACGACCCAATCAAAAAATGGGCCAAAGAACTAAATAGACATTTCTCCAAAGAAGAC
>SJYX01003367.1:215534-296511 GCA_006410675.1 Oreotragus oreotragus
AAAAAAAATAAAGTAACAGAAATTATAGACATTTATTCAAATAGGTATAATAAAACCTCATTAATTTAAAATTTAAAAAAAAAAAGAAATCTCTGCCATGTGAAAATACCTTTGAAAAACAAAAAAAGAAAAAAAAATTTTCAGAAAACAAAGTTGAGGGAATTTGTCACCAAGAGACTGGCACTATAGAACAGCCTTCAAGTAGAAGAAAATGCTTTTGTATAAAACCTGGAATATGTTGAAACAGAAACAAACAAAAAAAAACACACATACACACACAAAAAAAGAATGAAAAGGACTGAAAATGTTAATTAAATAAGAAGCATTAAAAAAATTTTTTTAATCTCAAAGTGATTGTCAAATGTTTAAGGCAAAAGTAAATGAAATGCATTGTGGACTTTATATTCACTGGAAAATAAAGTGTATGGCAGCAGTAGCACAAAAAACAAGGGTAAGAAATCAAAATATGCTATTTTTTAAAGTTCTTATCTCACACATAATATCATAATATCATGAACTATTAGATGAAACTAAGTATAATCAGTTAAAGAACCTGTGTTAAAAAGTAGGGCTACCCCAGAGAACACACAGCAGAGAGGTTTAGGTAACATCTCAACAGCAGAAATAAAACGTATTATTCCAAAGAGAAAAATGGAAGCAAAGTGCACCTGCAACAAATAAAACAAACATCAAAATGGTTGATAGGAAGCCAATGACAGCAGTAACTTTCAAATGCACACAGTCTAGACACCACGATAAAAGGCAAGATTGTCAGGATGGATAACAATGTGCCGTAAAACATGTTNTTTTCAGAAAACAAAGTTGAGGGAATTTGTCACCAAGAGACTGGCACTATAGAACAGCCTTCAAGTAGAAGAAAATGCTTTTGTATAAAACCTGGAATATGTTGAAACAGAAACAAACAAAAAAAAACACACATACACACACAAAAAAAGAATGAAAAGGACTGAAAATGTTAATTAAATAAGAAGCATTAAAAAAATTTTTTTAATCTCAAAGTGATTGTCAAATGTTTAAGGCAAAAGTAAATGAAATGCATTGTGGACTTTATATTCACTGGAAAATAAAGTGTATGGCAGCAGTAGCACAAAAAACAAGGGTAAGAAATCAAAATATGCTATTTTTTAAAGTTCTTATGTCACACATAAGATCATAATATCATGAACTATTAGATGAAACTAAGTATAATCAGTTAAAGAACCTGTGTTAAAAAGTAGGGCTACCCCAGAGAACACACAGCAGAGAGGTTTAGGTAACATCTCAACAGCAGAAATAAAACGTATTATTCCAAAGAGAAAAATGGAAGCAAAGTGCACCTGCAACAAATAAAACAAACATCAAAATGGTTGATAGGAAGCCAATGACAGCAGTAACTTTCAAATGCACACAGTCTAGACACCACGATAAAAGGCAAGATTGTCAGGATGGATAACAATGTGCCGTAAAACATGTTATTCTACATGTAAAGACAAAGATATGTGGAAAGACTTTTAAATGGGTAAAAGGGTATACATATAAAATGTTAGCTGCTCAGTCGTATCCGACTCCTTGCAACTCCACAGACTATACCCTACCAGGCTCCTCTGTCCATGAAATTCTCCCAGCAGAATAACACTAATGATGAAAAAGGTAAAGCAGCAACATCAGTTATGTAGAAACACAGCAGTACACACACACAGACAAGACTCACACAGGCAGACACGTGCACCGCAGCGGAAACAGAGATGCAGGCACACTGTGCTTCACCCTGCCCCTGCTTTGCCATCTGAGGGGCTCACGTTCAGGAAGGCAATCGGTGATGAATGAGACCACTGTAAGCAGGGAGAAATCTGCTGGGAAACTAAGAGGAAACTCAGCCTAGTGGAGTCACTGGTTTAGTGGTTCAAAATCTGTTAACAGTCAGCATGGGGGCAGCTAACCTCCCTCACTCCAAAGGTGCAGTCTGAGTCTGAAAACAGCATTTTGAAGAATTCTGGTGTAGATGAGCACAGCCACCCAGGAGTCCTCAGTGACAGTGTGAGAGACAAAGTGTGTTCTCGTTGTGTTCCTTGTCCATTCCCGCCAATCACTGCAGACCCCACCTTGCAGGACACACGGGTGTATCACGTAGAGCTCTCCTGGGTCAGGAGTCTGGGTGGGGCTTCACTGACGTGACTCCTCAGCATCTGCCCCGAAACCAAGTTGTCTGTGGAGTGGTGACCTCATCCAGCTTGGGGTCTCCTCTGGTTCCCAGGTGTTGATGGAATCACCTGCCCCCCAATCGTATTCTTGTTGCCTTCAGGTGACTGTAACCCAAGAAGCCCTGACCTCTCCCAGGACTGCCCCCAGTCCTTGCCACATGCCCCCTCCGCTCACAACTTGGCTATTTGTTTCTTCCACATTGGGAGGAGAGTCGGTCTCACTTCACATTGCTCATCCTCCTTTAAGGCTTCTGTGAGCAGCTAAGACCCAATTCAGGATCATCTCGCTTTGAGTAACTCAACAGCTTGAGTTAATCAAATGGTTAATTTGAGTAACTCAACCTTGATCCCACCTGCAGAATCCCTCCTGCCAAATGATGGGACAGAACAGTGGGTGTGGGATCCATATTATGTATAGATCCCACTTGCACACGTCATTAGATTAACAGGGCATGCATGCTAGGGCACAGTCATCTGAGGAATGTGTTAGAATTCTGCCTCCACTGCAGGGATGGAGGGACAACTCTTTTTCGCAACTGTGAGAATGGGATTTGACGAGACCCAGTGTATGAACAACGCAGTGCTGGTATTTTCCAGGAATGCTAGCATCTTCCTCACATTAAGGCACTTGACTGTGAGGACACAGCATCTCTCAAACCCACTGATGTGGGCAGACAAGTGTTTGGTGCTCTCAAGTCAACCAGTCTCCACCCAGAGCTCAGTCTGGGAGAAAAAGTCATGAACTGACTTAGTTCAGCATTTGTTCTTTTGGAATGTGTTTGTTTTGTTTCCTTATTGGTTCCTCTTATGACAGGTGACTCATTAAAAAATTAAAAATCACGAAAGAACAAGAATCTGAAACTCAAAGGGCTTTATAACCCATCAAAGTAGGATGAAGGGCTTCCCTGGTGGCATAGTGGTAAAGAATCTGCCTGTCAGTGAAAGAGGCTCGAGTTTGATCCCTGGGTTGGAAAAATCCCCTGGAGGAGGAAATGACAACCCACTCCAGTATTCTTGTCTGGGAAATCCCATGGACAAAGGAACCTGGTGTGCTGCAGTCCACGGGGCTGCAAAGAGTCAGACACGACTTAGCAACTGAGCAACAAAGAATCCTATTTAACTTTGCTTCCTCCAGCTTTTCCCAAAATTATTGATCAAAGGACCCATTTTTGGTTTTCACATAATACCTCCTACTCTATTTATCAACTTGTAAATTTTATTTTTTACTCAATTGTGCAAAAATGCTACCCCCTTGTGGTGAACCAAACAATACAAAATGTCATAGCAATTGCAAATGTCATTTATTATGTAAGTGCATTTATAAAATTGGATATGAGACATTTATTTTGAATCATGTATAGTCTGACAATTGCAGTGATACATTGACAAAAACGGCTTCTATTAATATACTTGGAAGACATTGGGAATGTAATTTTAGCTATTAGGGAAACCTTGGGTGTAAAAGTCAAAGTTAAATCTGAAACTTCCCTGTAGCTCATATAGTAAAGAATCTGCTTGCAGTGCAGGAGACCCAGGTTCTATCCGTGGGTGGGAAGATCCTCTGGAGAAGGGAATGGATACCTACTCCAGTATTCTTGCCTGAGAATCCCATGGACAGAAGAGCCTGGTGAGCTACAGTCCACTGGCACACAAAGAGTCAGATACAACTGAGTGACTAAGCCCACACATCCGAGGAGGGCATCTTTAGAATGAGAAAGAAGTGAGAAAGAGATGGGGAAGGAATCTAAAAGTTTCTGCTAATAAAAAGTAGACTTTAGGGACTTTGGAGAGTGGAGAGAAACCCCCAAAGTATTTCCTGTATTTCAAAGAGGAAAAGAGTTTTGGTTCATATTCAAAAAATTCTAAGAAATTACAAAAAGATACATGTATATATGTAAAGTTTGAGTAATACCTATTTTTAAAATGTGAAAATTTAGAATTACAGCAAGTACTTACATTTATATAAACCACTGGAGATAAGCTCAAGGCAGTAAAATCTAGACTGTATTATCACCAATGGTAATAAACATTGAGAAACCACCAAGAAGACAGAATCAGACACTGTAACTCCTACTTGTCTCTAATGAAAAATGTTAACAATGTAAACTTCCTACTAGCAAAAGAGTTAGAAAACCTAATTCTTAAATATTCATATACAAAGCAATATCGTACTTAGGTTGAAAACTTGGAAGGAAATGAGATGTGACTTCAATAAATCGAAGAATTAAAAAACTGGATATCTCAACAGCTTCTGAAAAAAATTTAATGGAAGTTGAAACTCACATTGATTTTTATAAAAGCATTACTACTGAGAATAAAGTGATATGTCCTCAAACTGATACTTAAAAGCCTTTCCTGGATAGAGAGGAAACAGGCGCTGTGGGGGTCGGGGTGGAGACCGCTCAATCCCACATCCAGTGCGGATGGAGCAGGGGCGGGGCTAAGGGGGAGACGTCTCCAGGCCTGCACACAGAGTACCATGTGCCCCAGTGCTGGTGGGGCCTGACTTGGTTATATGCCTGGTCTGTTTTGTAATCCTGGTCTCATTTTCTCGATAAAAATATAGTATCATGGGCTTTGCTGATGGCTCCGTGGTGAAGAGATGTACCCAAAGGTAGCAAATGTGAGAGTCGAAGCACACGTGATAGCCAGTGTGGCGTGTACCCTCACCCCCTGCACAGGCATGCCCCTGCCTCTGCAGTTCCCATTCTCCCTTCCAATCAGGGTTTGGGAGACTGTGGCAATCTGGAGAAGTAAGAGAGGTTTTGTGGTCCTGACATGCCTCAGCACTAAAACTAGGACCTTAGAAGGTGAATACTGATATCCATGACATGGTCAGAGATGGCACATATTTCTTCAAAACTAATATCTTTAACAAGAAGAACCAAATAATTATGACTAAAATTAAGATTTTTGACATTCCTTACAACCAGAAGGTAGTTGGTTACATGACAGAGATTTAAATGGAAATACAAATGAATAAAAAAGCTGAGGCATTTATTTTACAAGTCTACTATTTGATTGTGTTTTCAATAAAATGTTTTTCATACATAAATTATTGTCACTATAAACTTTCCCATTTTGTTTGACAAGCAAATCTTTATGAAACCATATAGAAACAAGTGTCAGAATGATGACTTGACTCCTTCAGTACTCAAAAATGTATATTTTGTCGTGTCAAAAGGGCCTTAAGTTCCTTGTGGTTTGATTCTCATTGGTGAATGCACATGCATGTGAGTGAAATATTACCCACTTACATTTAGCACTACATTCAATCTTAGCAGTTATATAGAGTACTCTTGTCTTATTAATTGAAAGTATGATTTATAACCATCTATAGCATAATAGACTACTGAACAAAACCAAAATTTACTATATTACTAGTAACAATATCAGGCAACTAAATGGTGTTTGTGAGATTTTAATTTGAATTAAGGAGATAGACTTTTTCTCTTGCACAGTCATAATCCAAGTTTTCAGATAATAATGTCTTGAGTAGTTATCAGACTATCAAAATTAAGGGTCAGTGATGGTATGCAACGTGTCAGATAGATATTTGTGTGTCTATTAATTGGTGGAAAAGACAATCGCAGGTATACTTTATATGAGCAGCGATGTCCCATTCCAGTTTTGAATCTGGCACATTCATATCTTTTTATTTAATTTTGTAAAGGGTATAATATTGACTTAAGGAGATTTTTCATCAAAGAAAGTAATAGCTTTTTTTTTCTGTTTAACTAGTACATATAAATTACCTGCAGTTAAGTAATGACTCTGCCATTGTTAAACCATCAAATATTATATCTGTCTTTAACTATTGACATTGGTAAAACTGGAGAAAATTAGCCTGATGTCCATTCCTGTTATCGTGCGCTGTTTGTTTGATTCTTGCTCATTTGTCGAGCTTATGTGTTGAGGCTCAGAGCCCCTGAATCATTAGACTGAAGGGTAAGTTAAGTGAGTTTCAATTTCCTTTTCCCCATGTGGTCATCTGGGGGTTCTCCAGCATGTAGGAGCATTTGATCTGCAGTAGGAAGGCAGTGCTTTCTTCCACAAGCATCTGCCTCCATTACACAAGAGCACTGTCCTAGGACCCAGGGCACTCAGAGTCCTGTAGGAGATGGAGAATCTTTCTTCAGCAGCTTCCTTTTCTATCTTGAGAAGGTTTTCAGGTGCAACACCAGCTCTGATCCAACCAGCCAATATCAGACCAAGCATTCAAGTTCCATTCTCATATTCTCTAGCTTTTTCTTCTAATTAGTGTTCATCATTTTCCTCAGTTCTTTTTTACTTTTTAAAAGAATTTTTATGTATTTGGCTGCAAAGGATCTTAGTTGGGACATGAGATTTCTAGTTCCTCAACCAGGGATCAAACCTGGGCCCCTAACATTGGCAAACATTGGCAGCACTGAGTTCTAGCCACTGGACCCTCAGGGAGGTCCCCCCACCCAGTTGTTTTTCTTAAACGTTATTCACGACTTAGCATGATTACACCATTTTCATTTATCTGAAAGCTCCCAGTGCTTCTCCAGATGACCTAGTTGTGAAGCAAGTTCCTTAAATGTAGAAGTCATCATCAAGTCAGTCTGTCCGTTGCAAAAGTGAGGGGTCAATAAAGTAGACAGGGGTCAATAAAGTAGAAGGGTCATAAAGGTCTTTGATGAAAAGGGACTCATGAATGAATGTGACACATAAGAACAGCACTGATTTATTTTCACTGCCAGTAAGCTTACTTTTTCCCTCGGATACTCAGAGATCATGACCTTTGTGGGATCCTAGTTTTCTTTACGAGGCTGATGACTTGTTGCTGGTTATTCCTCTTTAGTGATGACAGCAAGAACGACCAGAAAACCAGTGTGATCAAGTCTCTTTCAGGACCTTCTCAGTCTCTGTGTGTGTTCCCTTATTTGCCCTGTGAGCTCACCTGGACAGAGAGGAAACAGGTGTGTGGGGTCCAGGGTGAGGGACTGCTCCATCCCACACCTGGAGCAAGTAGAGCAGGCCGAGGGCCAGGGGGCAAGTCACCAGGGGCTATATGCACAAACCCCAGGCACCCCAGTGATGGTGAGACCTGACTTACTTCCATACCTGCACATTATGCATTCCTGGCTTCATTTTCTCAATAAAAATTATAACATCTTTATTATGTTCCTTTTGATATTTTATTAACAAGAGCTTGTACGCAGCAGGACCCAGGAGAAAGGAGAAGTGACCCCACAAGAGACTGACCCAGACTTGCCCATGAGTGTCCAGGAGTCTCCAGCGGAGGCTTGGGTCAGGAGTGGCCGACTGCAGGGTCGGGGGCACTGAGTGAAGTAGTGCGTGAATGGGACCTTTTGAAGGAGATCGCCATTATCTTCATTACCTCCACCATAGTTTGGCCTCAAGCGAAAGAACAGAGAGAGAACACAGCTCTGTCCATCAACAGAAAATTGGATGGTGGGAGGGGGGTTCATGTTTGGGAGTTCGTGTAAAAAAATAAATAAATACAAAAAAAAAAAAAGATTTACTGAGCATGGCCCTGCCCATCAGAACAGGAACCAGTTTCCCCCTCAGTCACTCTCTTCTGTCAGGAAGCTTCCCCTAAGCCTCTTAATCTTATCCATCAGAGGCCAGACAGAATGAAAACCACTATCACAGAAAACTAACCAAACAGATCACATGGACCACAGCCTGGTCTAACTCAATGAGAGTATGAACCATGCCTTGAAGGGACACCCAACACAGATAGGTCATGGTGGAGAGTTCTGACAAAATTTGGTCCACTGGAGAAGGGAATGGCAAACTACTTCAGTATTCTTGCCTTGAGAACCCCATGAACAGTATGAAAAGGAAAAAAAAGATAGGATACTGAAAAATGAAACTCCCCAGGTCAGTAGGTGCCCAATATGCTACTGGAGATCAGTGGAGAAATAACTCCAGAAATAATGAAGAGATGGAGCCAAAGCAAAAACAACACCCAGTTGTGGATGTGACTAGTGATGGAGGTAAAGTCTGATGCTGTAAAGTGCAATATTGCATAGGAACCTAGAAAGTTAGGTCAATGATTGGAAATTGGAAGTGGTCAAACAGGAGATGGCAAGAGTGAACACTGACGTTTTAGGAATCAGTGAACTAAAATGGACTGGAATGGGTGAATTTAACTCAGATGACCATTATATCTACCACTTGAGCAAGAAACCCTTAGAAGAAATGGAGTAGCCATCATAGTCAACAAATGAGTCCAAAATGTAATACTTGGGTGCAGTCTCAAAAATGACAGAATGATCTCTGTTTATTTCAAAGGCAAGCCATTCAATATTACAGTAATCCAAGTGTATGCCCCAACCAGTAATGCTGAAGAAGCTGATGTTAAATGGTTCTATGAAGACCTAAAGACCTTCTAGAACTAGCGCCTTAAAAATATCTTCTTTTCATCACAGGGAACTAGAATGCAAAAGTAGGAAGTCAAAAGATACCTGGAGTGACAGGCAAATTTGGCCTTGGAGTACAGAATGAAGCAGGGCAAAGACTAACAGACTTTTGCCAAGAGACTGTACTGGTCATAGCAAACATCCTCTTCCAACAACACAAGAGAAGACTGTACACATAGGCATCATCAGATGGTCAATACCAAAACCAGACTGATTATATTCTTTGCAGTCAAATGGAAAAGCTCTATACAGTCAGCAAAAACAAGACTGGGAGCTGACTGTGGCTCAGATCATGAACTCCTTATTATAAAATTCACACTTAAATTGAAGAAAGTAGGGGAAACCACTAGGCCATTTAGGTATGACCTGATTCAAATCCCTTATGTTTATACAGTGAAAGTGACAAATAGATTCAAGGAATTAGATCTCATAGACAGAGTGCCTGAAGAACTATGGACAGAGATTTGTGACATTATACATGAGGCAGGGATCAAGACCAACCCCCAGAAAAAAATACAAAAAGGCAAAATGATTGTCTGAGGAGGCCTTACAAATAGCTGAGAAAAGAAGAGAAGTGAAAGGCAAAGGAGAAAAGGAAAGATATACCCATTTGAACGCAGAGTTCCAAAGAATATGCAGGAGAGATAGGAAGGTCATCTTTAGCAAAGCAAAGAATCAGAGGAAAACAACAGAAAGGGAAAGAATAGAGATCACTTTAAGAAAATTAGAGATACCAAGGGAACACTTCATGCAAAGATGGGTACAATAAAGGACAGAAATGACATGGACCTAACAGAAGCAGAAGATCTTAAGAAGAGGTGGCAAGAATACACAGAAGAACTACAGAAAATACCTTAATGATCCAGATAACCACGATGGTGTGACCAGTCACCTAAAGTCAGAAGTCAAGTGGGCCTTAGGAAGCATCAATATGAACAAAGCTCGTGTAAATGCTGGAATTCCAGTTGAGCTATTTCAAATCCTGAAAGATGATGCTGTGAAAGTGCTGCACTCAATATGCTAGCAAATTTGGAAAACTCAGCAGTGGCCACAGGACTGCTAAAGGTCAGTTTTCATTCAAACCTCAAAGAAAGATAATGCCAAAGAATGTTCAAACTACCGCACAATTGCACTCTTCACACATGGTAGCTAAGTAATGCTCAAAGTTCTCCAAGCCAGGCTTCATCAGTATGTGAACCATAAACCAAGCTAGATTTAGAAAAGGCAGATGAACCAGAAGTCAAATTGCCAACATCCATTGGATCATAGAAAAGTCAAGAGAGTTCCAGAAAAAAATTTTACTTCTGCTTCATTGACTACCAAAATCTTTGTGTGGATCACAACAAACTGTGGAAAATTCTTAGAGGTGGGAATGCCAGACCATCTGACCTGTCTCCTGAGAAATTTGTATGCAGGTCAAGAAGCAACAGTTTGAACTGGACATGGAACAACAGACGGATTCCAAATTGGGAAAGGATTATGTCAAGGCAGCATACTGTCACCCTGCTTATTTAACTTATATGCACAGTACATCTTGCAAAATGCTGGGCTGGATGAAGCACAAGTTGGAATCAAGATTGCTGGGAGAAAGATCAATAACCTCAAATATGCAGATGACACCAGCCTTATGGCAGAAAGCAAAGAACTAAGATCCTCTCAATGAAAGTGAAAGAGGAGAGTGAAAAAGTTGGCTTAAAACTCAACCTTCAGAAAACTAAGATCATGGCATCCGGTCTCATCACTTCATGACAAATAGATGGGGAAACAGTGGAAACGATGACAGATTTTGTTTTCTTGGGCTCCAAAATCACAGCAGATGGTGACTGCAGCCATGAAATTAAAAGATGCTTGCCCCTTGGAAGAAAAGCTATGACCAATCTAGGCAGCATATTAAAAAGCAGAGACATTACTTTGCCTACAAAGGTCCATCTAGTCAAAGCTATGGTTTTTCCAGTAATCATGTACGGATGTAAGAATTGGGCTATAAAGAAAGCTGAGCACCAAAGAATTGATGCTTTTGAATTGTGGTCTTGGAGAAGACTTTTGAGAGTCACTTGGACTGCAAGGAGACCCAACTAGTCAATCCTAGTGGAAATCAGTCCTGAATATTCATTGGAAGGACTGATGCTAAAGCTGAAACTCTAATACTTTGGCCACCTGATGCAAAGAACTGACACATTTGAAAAGACCCTGATGCTGGGAAAGATTGAAGGCAGGAGGAGAAGGGGATGACAGAGGATGAGATGGTTGGATGGCATATCACTGCCTTGATGGACATGAGTTTGAGCAAGCTCTGGGAGTTGCTGATGGACAGGGAAGTCTGGCATGTTGCAGTCCATGGGGTTGTAAAGTCAGACACAACTAAGCCACTGAACTGTTGTTTTATTGAGAAAAATGATAGCCCCAAACTTACTGTTTAATAACAATCTCATTAAAATCATGTCTTAAATAACCACATACAGCAGCCTCAAATTTTAAAAGATATACTACATATGGGTTTTCATATGAAAAATATTTTCTATCAAATAAATTTTACTCTGTATTTCACATTATTTTACAATATTACCTTTTCTTTTACTGTATGCATTTTCTTGGAAATAGTGTTTCATAATTAGATAATGTTTTAAATTTTTTATTCCATTTGATGTAACCTAACTCTGTGCAGCCTTGTTAGCTTCCTCATAGTTAAATGGTTCACACTGGCTTTATTAAAGCAGCCCGTGTAGACAGGTTGTGTGTTTAAGTCTATACTAGGGGTCTTAGGATGTGTATATCAATGGTTTCTCTCCTGATCTGTGAAATAAAAGACACATGAGACAGGGCTGATGAATATATAACCTGGCAGAATAGAATATAATAAGCAGCAGCGCTTTGAATCTATGATCCTACTTGTTATAAAGCCCAACTTATTTCAAAGAAAGAAAAAGGAAAGAAAGAAACCAGATAGGATGCCTCCTGCAAAGGTGGTAAGTGTCTTACAGTGTATAATAAACATTCCTTACGAGTTGACTCACTGGAAAAGACTCTGATGCTGGGAGGGATTGGGGGCAGGAGGAGAAGGGGACGACAGAGGATGAGATGGCTGGATGGCATCACTGAGTCGATGGACGTGAGTGTGAGTGAACTCCGGGAGTTGGTGATGGACAGGAAGGACTGGCGTGCTGCGATTCATGGGGTCACAAAGAGTTGGACACGACTGAGCGACTGAACTGAACTGAACTGAACTGAAAGTTTCAGTAATTTTCAAGATGTGAAGGTGTTTTTTGCTGTATTTGATTTGCTGTAACATTTTCCCATAAAAACTTACCTACTTTACTACTCAAAACAAACTATCTTAATGACCTGGTCTCACAATGCACCATTTACCAAAAAGACAGTATTATAGAGTTGAGTTTGTAAAGAGTTATTTTTGTTAGCCTTTGCTTCACAGAATACAGAGTTTTATTATGTATAATTAGTGAAGAGATAATTTTTGGTGAGTTCAGCAAAAAGGTCTATTTCTTGAATAAAAGCAGAGCTTTCTTGAAAAGCAAACTCACAGGAGGCTGGACATAACCTGGCTACCTTCTTCACTTCACTGATAGTGAGGTGAGCAGGGCTGAGTTCACAAGGGCTGGGGTGAGTATTTAAATACCAAGTGTTTCAAATATGAGAAAACTTCCTACTCTTAGCAATTAAATTTCCTTTGGGAAGAGCCAGAGAGTGAGTTGGAAGCAAGGCTTTCAGAGACAAAATAGGCAACCTACGCTTGGTTGGCTGCCCCAAAGGCAGAGGCCAGACTTTCCTGGCCAATCCAAACATGTCTCAGAGGAACATGTTAAATCATTAAACAGAGGGGTCAAGAGAAACGTCACTTGTCTCTGAACAAAGTCTTTTTTCACATGGATATGTGGTCACATGGGTATGTGGTCGTGTGGATATGCGGTCACATGGATATGTAGCCAAATTTAAATTAGTTGTTTCAGGTAGTAGGTCAAGATAGATCATGTATATTTCACATGGGTTTTTGCCTGAAACATTGCTTAAAAGAGTAAAGATTCATCCTGTATATAGAAACTGTTATTGTTTAATTATTAAGTTATGTCTCACTCTTTGCTCTTTGTGTCCCATCCCATGGACTGTAGACCACCAGGTTCCTCTGTCCATAGGATTCCCCCAGCAAGAATACTGGAGTGAGTTGCCATTTCCTTCTCCAGGGGATCTTCCCAACCCAGGGATAGAAACAACATCTCCTGCATTGGCAAGTGGATTCTTTACCACTGAGCCTCCTGGGAAGCTGAGTATAAATATATTTTCAAATAATCATTTCTTAGGATTATTCATAACTTTTACTTTCTAAAAGGAATTTGGAGTGATTTAGAAAATAGAGATGTAAGAATGATTATGAATCCTTTGGAAGCAAGTAAAATGTAAAAATCACAATCTCAGTTAATTTTTCTTAAATTGCATTTGCTGTGTTGATTGCAACTGAATAAATCTAATAGATTTTATTGAAAACATCTTAATTATCTATCTTCTAAGGCATTAATTTTTTTCTTCTGCTGCATCCATTCTGTTGTGAAATCCATCCTTTGAATCCTTAATCATTACATTACATTTTAATTTATTATGTTAACCACAGCTATATGTAAGTTTGTTCTCAATATTTCTGACAACTGAGCCATAATGATTTGTTTTTTACATTTTATCTGACTTTTCTAGTTACTTTTAGTGGAATCACTTTGCTGCAAGTAATTCCAACAGAGCAAGAGACATGTGTCCTTGCTCATCAGCATTCCAGAGAGCATCCCGGTTTTGATGAGACTCTTATGACAGTGTTATATGAGACTCCAATATTCCCTCTAGAATTCAGATTCTGTGAAAAGCAAGGGTCTTCAGTTAGTTTTAGATACTTTCAATACCTGAAGATTCCAGATCAAAAAACGCATCTTCTACGCAGCATTTTCATGCAATAAATCCTATAAAAGCCCACAATTTCTCTAGCAGCCACTCAGTCATGTCTGGCTCTTTGTGACCCCATGGACTGCAGCGTGCCAGGCCTCCCTGTCCATCATCAACTCCGGAGCTTGCTCAAACTCATATCCATCGAGAAAATTTCTCTATACAGAAATTTCCCCACCTTGAAATAAATCTCCGTGAGTAGACATTTCAACACGTGATGTGTGAATTCCACTTTTTTCATCCATCAGTGCACAGGCCCTATACGCTTTCTTAAGTCTTGAATCAACACAAGATCATGTTGGATTTGTCAGATGTTTAGAGGTTGGACTTTCTAGTCTAAAATCTTCCATGTGAAGCAGCTTGGTATATTGCAAAACTGAAGTTGTGTCTCAGGCAAAATCTGTGAGATTATAACCAGAAATAACAAGAAAAGCATGCTATGACACTGTCCTCATGGTAAACTAAGGACCCTATTTTATTTCCACTTTTCTGGGCCTCCCAGGCTCCATTTCCCTCCTGCTTACATTTAATATCTTAATACTAACAGTCAACATTTTGGCCTCCTGTTCTTCTATGTTTCATACCTGCCAGCATGCTCACTTTGATCCATCTGTGTGTACCTTCTCTCTTCCTCGAGCTGAGCTGCTGAGGGCAATGACATCAGCACCCAAGCAGACCTTCATTTTGATGGATTCTGCAGGTTTATGAGCTGTGATTTCAACTCCACCCTCAGCCCAGTTTGGAAAATCACTCCAGATTGTTTTCAAGAGCTTCTTTTTTTTTCTTTTGAAATAGTATTTTATTTTAAAGCAACTTACTTTTCTTATGAAAGAATTTATGATTCTGCAGCAAAGGTTGTTATCTAATTCAAGAATCAATAGCAGTGCTAAATAAGTATTCCCAGGAGCCACTACTGGGCTGAAATGAGCTACAAATTGGGACAAATCTATGCAACTTGAGACCCTCCACTGAGTATTTGTGACCAGTAGAGCAAATGGTCCTGGGGAAAAGCAAGGCAAGGCTGGACCTCACCTCTCAAGGGATTCACCTTTCTGGATTCTTGGCCATTTAGCATTGCTGGCTTCAGGAGATCTTGGATTTTTACACAAATATTAGTGTGCATTTTATTCTGTTTTTTTTTCAGTTATTGTCAGCAAGAGGGTAAGGGCTCTACAAGCTTCTTCCCAGCCGATCCAAAGCCCCCGTGGGTATATACGTGAGAGGAAAGTCAACTGCAGTGTGGACTGACGACGTCACATGTAGTTCACGCTTCAGATGAGAGTATTTCCAGATAACCCCATCCACCTTCCCTTGACACCCTTCTCTGTTCCCTGGTAGAAGAGCACGGATTCCAGTGACAATAAATGAGTACTAAATTTATTTTATCTCCCAACCTCGTAAGTCAAAGAATGAGAGTAAAATTATCAACACCACCTCTAACAGTAAGATTAAAGAATTATTATTACTATTATTATCATGATTACTATGCAGTTCTAATCTTTTTAGCACTGATCACACTAGGATTATGAGCTTCCCCAGTGTCTCAGTGGTAAAGAATCTACCTGCCAATGCCAGAGACACAGGAGACACAGTTTCAATCACTGGGTCTGGAAGATCCCCTAGAGGAAGAAATGGCAACCCGTCCCAGTATTCTTGCCTGGGAAATCCCATGGACAGAGGAGTTTGGGTGGGCCATAGTCCATGAGGTCGCAAAGAGTCGGACACCACTTGGTGACTAAGAACATATACACACACTAGGATTATGCAGCCATTCGGGATAAGCTGAATTCAAAGTTGGTGAGTGATTTAACAACCCCATCTGCTGCAGCAGGAGTTAGAACATATTCAAAGAAACAGAATCTTCAATAAGTCACTTGAGAACAATTGAATTCTGTATATGTAGAACTACACTGAAAAGGGTTGGATGTATTATATACAAACACACTAAATATACTAAGCATACTCTACACATAAAAACATGTATTGAAGACACATTAATAAGACAAAACAGTGACACAAACACTTCAAACTAATCATAAATCTCTCTTACAGCATTTCAAGTTAATTAGAAGCAATCAAATAAAAATAAGTTGAGAACTGGATAAGTATTGTGAAGAGGTAGTTCAAAGAGAATGGATCTCAATGACTGATACAATAGTAAAAAGTTGCTCAATTCATTAGACACAAGAATATTAGACATTAAAAATGTAATGAGCTAACATTTTCTATTGTTGACATAAGTCAACCCCTTACAATATTGTGTTGGTGATGGAGTAGATGGAGAAAATGTGTGTTTTTGCCTGTAATGTAAGTTGGAACATCACTGTGAAGGATCATTTGGAAGAAGGGTAAAACTGAAACTAGACATATCCTATAAAGTCATAGCTGCAATCCTAGTAACCTTAGATCCACCTGGAGAGGGACAAGGGTGCACAGGATTCTAGAGGCTATTTGTTGGCGCAAACAAACAAACAAAAAGTAAGTCATTGTCTAGTAAAGAGTTGGCAAATGGATAAATAAAGCATGGTACATTGATAACGCTGGAACATTAGATGTATTGTAGAGAAAAGCCACACGCACACGCACACACTCACACACACACACACCTCTTTTCTGAGGAAAAATAAACAGCATAAGAGTTGAGCTAAAGGCATAATTGGTTGACATTTTTTGTTTAGTTTGTTGGACCTTATTTGGCATCCATCAATTAGTCAGAAAGGTATTTTACTGTGTATGCATGCTAAGTCGCTTCAGTTCTATCTGACTCTTTGTGACCCAGTGGACTGTAGCCCACCAGGTTCCTCTGTCCATGGGATTCTCCAGACAAGACTACTGGAGTGAATTGCCATGCCCTCTCTCAGACAATCTTCCAAACCCAGGGATTGAACCCACGTCTCTTATGTCTCCTGCATTGGCAGGCAGTTTCTTTACTACTAGCACCACTTGCAAAGTCCATTTTACTGTATGCCTTTAAAAATATAACATAAATATATGGTTTTGGTAGTAAAATGTAAATATAGTGTCTCTCCATTAGTTCCATTATCTCTGCTCAAAGTAAAATAAGGCAATGACAATTTCCTAAAGAAAAAATATAAGTATATATATTTCTTAGAAAATATCTTTAAACTCATCCCTGATGGATGACAAGACTATATCACATGGGAAGAAGGCAGATACATGTTTGCTGCAGTGTAAATATGAGGGGCTGGCTTCAGGAGGGTTCAGTGGATACCGAAGACTAGAAGCAACATGAGCATCCACGCAGTGTGCAAACATCAGGTGACCTGAGGCTGAAAGAACAAGACCAAAGCCACACACCCGCTGCAACCATATACGTGCAGCCCGGAAACGTGGCTGGAAAGACTGGGAGCCCTCATGTGTGTGGCAAACACTGGCCATGCCCGAAAACATACAACAAAGAGAAGTGAACTCCGACAAGGGTCAGGTGGCTTTCACAGAGAGACGGAGAAGAGTGAGGAGACTGCGAGGCACAGGACCAGGTGTGGCCTGGGGCGCAGGCTGAAAGAAGTACGTCTGGAAACACCTCTCGGTGATGCGGGCCCAGCTCCCAGTAAGTACGGCCAGTCTGGCCAGGAGAGTGAGACAAACACATTTCTGCGCTGACTGTGCTTGTGTTCTCGTGGGAGAGGAAGATGGAGTCAGGCAAGCATGTTAGTACGCGTATCAGTGAGTCATCTTAAATGGTAGCGGCCCGGGCATCCTTGGAGAGCTCCTCTAGATACCTCTGAGATGACACAACAGCATCTGAATTGAAAACGGGGCCATACGTGCAACAAGATAAGAGACTCTAGTTTCCCAGGAAGAACGACAACTGGGTGCAAAGGGAAAAGGGCCGTGGGGACCTAAGAGAAGTGGGGGAGAAGAGTCGTGGGTCACATCACAGGGTGGCCCTGGCCCCCCAGGAGCTGCACTTCATGAGGCAGAAAGAGCAGGACGTCCCCCACAGGGCAGAGCAACCCTGAGACCTCTGGGAGACACCCAGACACAGTCTCAGAGGCCTAACCGTTCACAACACGGTTGGCACTCTCCAAACTTATTTTTTAATTGACATCGACACAACTTGTCCCTGGAACTTTGTTATGACCATTTCACAGGGACTCTTAGCAAAAGAGATCATTGTATATGTTTAAACATTTTTAAGTTTTTCTTTTATACTGGAGTATAGTTGATTTACAATCTTATGTTAGTTTCAGGTATGCAGTCAAGTGAATCAGTTCTAGGTACACGTGTATCTAATCTTTTTCAGATTCTTTTTCCTCTTAGGTTATTACAGAATATTGAATAGAGTTCCCTGTGCTATCCAGCAGTAGTCCTTTTTTACCTGGGGGCAGGCGGTGGGTGAGCTCCCTGGCTGGTGACAGCTCCCTCATCCTCAGAGACCCGGCCAGACGTTTCCTTTGTGGGGTCACAGGTGATGCCAGGTCATCCTCTAGAGACAGATTCTTCTCTTCCCTGGCGGGCCCTCTTAACACCACCTCCCCACTGTGATGGTGCCAGGGCTGCTGTTGTTTTTTTTTATCATAGTCCACAATTCCAGCTACACATAATCTATCCTACTCTAAAGATATACTTACAATTTTTCAAGGAAAATAAGAAGTAAGTGGTTTAACTTCTACAGGGACACTTTTCAGCACCTCGAGTCATTTATGATTGCACTTACCTTCTAGACATAATTATCAGAGTGGTGTGTACACAGTTATCATAAATAATAAATGGACAGGGGGATAATGGGTACCCTTTGGAAAATGTAAGTGATATACTTTCAGAGGCATAAGTTTATTTTTATAACAGCTTTTAGATCAATGCAATGAATACACAATACTGGAATGTCAAATATTTATCACAGTTGCTCTCATTGTTTTTTCACGTGACCCAGCACATCCAGGGACAATGCTGGGCTGACTGTATCAGGACATGAAGTGGTGGAGTGAGTCCTGCGTACTGAATGAGACAACAGCAATTAGACGTAAAGACACACAGATGCAGGACAGTAAACAATGGTGGGGGAAAAAATGTTACTTTCTGACTTGGCAGTGGATTAAAGGGCTTAATTGTTTTATTCATTACAATTTTGCAAAATTGAAGGCATGGTGCCTAATATTTAGGATTTTCATGGAGCTATTCATCTAACAAAAGGAAATTATATGAAGACTGTTGAGTATGTTTGGAGAAATCAAACAATATCTAGTTGAGGGGAAAATGCTCTTTTCTAAATGTCTTCTAAGCCTCTCAAAGTAATCTAAATCCTGAAAAACAGATTATATTCTTCCCTGTTATTTATTTATTTTTTGCTGTGAGGGGAAGTCCTTGAAATTTGGAGGACAGTTTTCCAATGAGAAGAATATATAATCCTGATCCAGTACAGTGTTTAATGCTTTAAACAATATTTACTATGAAGCACTGGTGCCTCAGATAGTAAAGAATCGGCCTGCAATGCAGGAGACCCGGATTTGACTCCTGAGTTGGAAAGATCCTTGGAGGAGGGTATGGTCACCCTATCCAGTATTCTTGCCTGGAGAATTCCACGGACAGAGAAGCCTGGCGGGCTATAATCCAAAGTGTTATAAAGAGTTGGACACGACTGAAGTGATTTAGCATGGATGCCTGTTTAGGAAATATTCACTGAGGGAATTTGGGCAAATCACTGACTGGCTCAAGAGTAGGGCTGTATTTGTGTTCAGAATTGTCAGATGTGGGGTCATCAAGGCCCCTGACCTTCTCCACTTGGCTGCCATGGGGTCAGAGAGGGTAAGCTGTGCAGCTCCCAGAAATCTGAACACTTTAATGGATCAACACTGTCTTGTTACAGAGTACAAGGAAATATTTTTCCAGTCTTCTCTATAAAAATTAAATATTTACATAAATTTCTGAGCAATTCAGAATGAAGGATTCAAAAGCCTCAACAGTATGTTTTGGGGTTTTGTTAAGCAGAAAGTATAAAAGCTAAGAAAGGAAACAGTCACACCCTGAATATTTATTGACTGAACAATGTGACTAGTTGAAAAGTCGAAACTTTTATTAAACCAAATAATTCTTTAAAGAGCACTAAAAACACAAACTCTAAACACATGAGTCTCCATGCACCCTCCCACCAAAAGAAACTTTACTTGACTCTCTGATAACGTCTTTCTTACATCAGCACTGGTCCAAAGAACGAGAAAAGCCTCAGGACCCAGAGAAATACGGCAAAAAAACCTCAGATTGTAATCCTGCTGGACTTTATATGGACATGGTGAATATATATGGATTATAATGAAAGAGAATGTGTGGAGGGAGATCAAAGCAGCAAATTGAGACCTAAATGTGGGAAGTTCAGTGAGAGAAGAGGGGTCATCAAGTGATTCCAGGCTGCGGGCGAGGAGCAGAGTCACCCAGGGGACCTGCATGGGTCAGGGTGTCAGGAACCAGTGAAGGGACCAGTGTACAAGAGCCCCAGGTGTGCGGCAGGGTGTCTGTACCAAGAGCACACCCTGGCACATGTCCTAGTCCTGGGGCACCTCCACACGCAGGCCTGGTAACCAGGCACATGGAAGTCACGGGTCTGTGGGTCTAAATTAAACGGGAACCTAGCTGGCTGAATTAAGATGTCCTGTATCATGAAGAACAGATTTAAGGATGAGTGGGTTTAATATACTCTGAAATAAATTCAAGGTAGATTGAGGTGAAAAAACATGAATATAGAGCAATAATACAGGAATACACTTGGGAAGAAAAACCACCCCCTCCCACACTCAGCCTGCACATAGCATGCTTTGTACTGGCGTGGCCTTGCTGTTTAGACTGTCTTTGACAGCTCTGCTTTTCAGAATTAGTAGCTGGAGTGAGTGGCTCAGTTGTTCATTCCGGGAACTTGAGGCGAGACCCATAACACTCTCCAAGGGAAGCATCAATAGACAGTGTGTTCCTTTTAAGTCTCTGAATCTCTCACCCCAGACTCCTGGCTTTTCTGGCTCCACCGATCCTAGACTGTGGTGTCATGACCCTTCCTCACTCTGACCAAGCAGTCACTGTGAAGGGCATGCCTTAAATCAGACTTTCAGCCCTCAGTAAGTTCTACACTTGCCTTCCTGTTCTGAGGCCCTCACCACATTCTGCTGGGTGGTGTCCTCCTTTACAGCAGGAAATAGTAACTTCAGCTTTGTCTCATTTCCAGGTCGTGCTGGCGATGCTTAGGGACCAGGTCTGATAAGTGTTTGGAGGTCACACAGAAGCCTCAATATAAGACTTTGTCGCAGAATGACATTTATGACATCTAATTTCACAACGTTCATTTTATTTCCTCTTCTGGAAGTAAGGAATTTTATTTGCTAAAACAGGAATTTTGTTGGTTTATTTGCTTATATTGGTAAATCTTTTATTGAATCAAAACCTTGTTATAAGAGAACATCAGCCTTCTCACATTGTTAAGTTCCTGAAAGTGAAAATGTTAGCAGTCAAGAACTACAGGAAATATGAAACCTACTTATGGATAGCTGCAAAACTGGAACTTGGCTTTAAAATATTCATCATTAAGAGAGTCTGAGTTATTCAACACCATACTTTTGACAAAGCAATTTTGGCATGTATGGTACCAGATTCTTCCTAGACCACTGAAAGCTTTAAAACAATAAAAATTTCTTTTAGTGTGATTCTTATCATTAGAATCAGGGTAGAGATATGTATGTGTTTATGAACTAAATCATATGTGGCCTGTCTTAAATACATATTCACCTGAATATGCTGCTGCTGCTAAGTTGCTTCAGTCATGTCTGACTCTGCGACCCCAGAGACAGCAGTCCACCAGGCTCCCCTGTCCCTGGGATTCTCCAGGCAAGAACACTGGAGTGGGTTGCCATTTCCTTCTCTAATGCATGAAAGTGAAAAGTGAAAGTGAAGTCGCTCAGTTGTACCCGACTCTTAGCAACCCCACAGACTGTAGCCCACCAGGCTCCTCCCTCCATGGGATTTTCCAAGCAAGAGTACAGGAGTGGGGTGCCATTGCCTTCTCCACACCTAAATATATAGCCTCAAAATATATCAAGCACCAATTAAGAGAAATGGCATGACTGAAGCAACTTAGCAGCAGCAGCAGCAGGAAGAAATAGGTAAATAAAAAAATTCATGGTGATGTTAACACACCCTTACAAGAAAGACATCAGGTGGGCAAACAGCAAGTAGAGTTATTGGAGAGTAAGGTGAATATTATATTTAAGCTTTTAGACTTTGGAGAACACATGTTCTTTTTGAGCACAATGAACTATTTACAAAAATATCTCCATGTCTGTTATAGAATAAGATCTCTCAACAGATTCCAAAGAATCAGTGTTCAGAGTCATAATGTTTATATGTGAAACCTAAAAAAAAAAAAAAAACTGAACTCAGAAACAGAAAATTAATTTTTTGTTGTCAAAGGTGGTAGGTGAGGGAAATGAATGAAGGTGATCAAAAGATTTAAAAATGCAATAAAATTTAAAAGTAATAGTAAGCAAAATTGAACAAATTCAAGAGGTTTGAACATAAATAGCATATTGTTAATCCACATTGAGTTAATAGAATCAAGAAGAATATTTTAAATATAACCACAGAATAATAATGAAAATTCTACAAGTTAAAATGTCACTTAGAACAAAATTAATACTTTTGAATATAATGATTAGGAAACTTAAAAATGATTGTACTGTCTTTGAGGGCTTAATATGCCACAAAGAAAATCCTGAATCACTTACAGTTGATTTTTAAGACTTGAATGAATATTTGAAAATATATCGTTGAGACAAAAAAGAGAAAAATCATTGCAGGTGCAGTTGAGGAACTCATGCACATCACTGATTCAATTCTCTTTGCAGCAAAATCAAGGGCAAAAACTTAACCTGAAATCCACTTATATAATACATGTTAGTAACGATGACTACTGAATTTGTTAGAATATCTCTCTCTGTATATATTTCTATTAATATCTATGTATCGCAAAGAGTCGGACACGACTGAGCGACTGAACTGAACTGAACTGAACCACTCATATATTTCTAAGATCTAATACCTATTTCTCAAACTACCTATCAAGTTTTTATCTAGATAAAGAATATCTATGCATTCTCTACTTGTGTCGCTTCTGTAACTTATTGGACGATTCAAA
The DNA here is from genome assembly GCA_006410675.1 of Oreotragus oreotragus. Taxonomy (NCBI): domain Eukaryota; kingdom Metazoa; phylum Chordata; class Mammalia; order Artiodactyla; family Bovidae; genus Oreotragus; species Oreotragus oreotragus. The sequence goes on from SJYX01003367.1 coordinate 238,226, forward strand.
ATGATTTTATCCAAACCCTGGATAAAAGTTTCAGCTTTTATTCTGGATTGAGTTTCAGCTGCAGCACAAATTTCCTGCATGAGTTTGCACTAATTGCTGATCCTTCCAATTCAGATTTCCCATTTGCATTTCAAGTGGAGATTCATTTACCAAGATGTTAGGAGTGATAACTGAGGCACAATGCTGCACTTTCTTTTCATTAAAAACAGTCTCCATATCAATGTCAGAGGTCACCAGGAACCTCACTATTTGTCTTCTTCACACACCAAAAGGCCAAAGATCGTTTACTTTTGCCTCAGTTACAGAAAGAACTGTAGGGTTTGTGGGGAAAGCCATATAACATAGTCAGGTGTTTAAGCAACACCCTGAACTGTACAAAAAGTGCTCAAAAACTACAAAATGCAGAGGAATCCAGCATAGCGAGTTGACAGGCTCCCCAGGTGCCCTAGTGGGAAAGATCTATCTGCAATGCTGGAGACACGGGTTTGATCCCTGGGTCAGGAAGATTCCCCGGAGAAGGGCATGGCAACCCAATCCAGTATTCTTGTCTGGAGAATCTCATGGACAGAGGAGCCTGGCGGTCTACAGTCCATGGGGTCCCAAAGAGTCGGACACGACTGAAGCAACTTAGCACGCACAGGTCATTAGGAGAACACATCCAAGTTTTGCTGGCAGGAAAGGTGCAATTCATCCTGACACAAAGAAGTGTCAGACTTAAAACAGATGTGTTTAGAGCAGATGTATTTCATGATAGTATCCATGTTTGGCAACCACACATCTATCCATCCTGCATAGTAGTTACACTTTCGAAAGGTCATGGGGATGGGGGTTAAACACAGACCCAGGCTCAGGTTTCCAGCAGATGCAGAGAAGATATTGCTGGTCCCCACGCTCTGCCAGAGACCAGAGGTCAGAATTCCCACAAACTGCTCCAGTCTGATCCTGTGCCCATGGCACTGGGCTATTTTTTCCTTCCGGCCAAAGACACATCCTCTGGTTCAAAACATCTCCAGTTTTCCCATATTTCTCTGTTCACTCCCTTTTCTTCTGCACTTTCTTGGGGGTTGGTCAGAGCCATCATAATCCAAGACAGACAAGCCAGCAGAACTCCCAGGTATTTATAGCCCAGAATGCTGAAGCATGCAGAAAAAAAAGCACCTACACACAGGATATTCTTGGCAGCATTGCTGTACTGGTGGTTTATTCAAAGCAACATCAATGCTCATCAATCAAGAACTAATTAAGTAAATTATGTTACAATCCATATAATGCTGCTTAAAAAGAATGAGGCAATTCTGCTTATAATAATAAGGAAAGATACACGAGATACATCGACAAGCACATAACCGAAAGGGAGCGCAGAGTTTCCAGTAGGTGACCAACTGTGTGGGGAATCACAGGAGACAGGAACCAGTGATTAGGGAGCAGGGAACAGCAAGAGCCTTATTTTCAGCTCATTGTGTCTCTTGAATATCACATAATACCCACAGGGTAATGCGTACACATGCGCAAAACACATCCATCTCCTTTTTAAAGTAGTGAATTAAACAACTAAACATCACCAGAAACAAGTAATTCTATGAAAATAATACCATTGAAATGGCATGAAATCTATGAAGTCTAAATTTCTGACTACTAAAATAAATGATGTGTGTGTAATTGCTAAGTTGCTTCAGCCATGTCCGACTATTTGCAACCTTATGAACTATAGCCCGCCCTCTCCTCTGTCCATGGGATTCTCCAAGCTAGAATACTGGAGTTGGTTGCCAAGCCTTCCTCCGGGGGATCTTTCTGACCCAGGGATCAAGGCAAGTGGATATCTTACCACTGAGCCACCTGGGAAGCCCCCAAATAAATGATATCGGAGGATAAAATAATAAGTCAAGATCCTAGAAAGTCTAGTCCTGCAGTCTTAGATGGTGCATTAATCATTTTTATTTTCTGCAACTCAAATAAATAGGTTGGTTTACCAACACAGTGAACAAGACATTTATAACTTATAGGAGTGAATAGTTTCCAAGCTGCCTTGCTAGCTGACACTGGGAGTGCCAGGCACTGCACGAACTGGTTCAATACATTCATTTTCTACTCATAGACACATTTCAGATTCAGTTAATGTTGAAAATGCGCATTGAATTTAGGTGGTAAGAAACTTTTTTTAAAACGCAAAGAGTTATTGAGATTTGCTTTAGAATTAGTAAATACCCAAGAAAATTAGCATTTATATGACATTTTATGCCATTAAGGAGATTTGAAAATATCAACCTCTTAATCTCTTCAAAACATCTTTCTAATCCCAATTGCAGGCAGTATTAGTAAGATGAGTTTATAAAAACAGAAAAATAAATAGGAGTTTGTGTAATCATATATATATGTATACATATACACACACTCACATATATATATATATATGACTATACTTAAGCATGGATAATTCTTGAAGGTTATGCATACAAGAGTTGCTTTCCTCCTTAACTCTGTCCCTTTTTTGTTTCCTACAATATAGGATAGATCCGTTTTATATATTTATGAATATTTTATTCAGTTACATACTGATTAATATCAGGATGTTTAGTTCTTTGAAAAAGTATAATATCAAACTGAAGGATCTTTTCTTTTCCATCGTAAATACTCTTTACAACTATTCCTCAGAGGATGAGCAGAATTCGAACAACACAAACATTTCTGAAGCATCTTGCTTTCTGCATTTCTTTATCAGTATCCCTGCATTTGCTCTAACTAAACTCCAGCGGTCTGTTACTTTTTTATTCCCTACAATAGAAATTAGAGATAAGCTAGGACTTCCCAATGGTTCAGCAGGTAAAGAATCCGCCTGCAATGCAGGAGACACAGGAGATGCGGGTTAGATCCGTGGATCAGAAAGACTCCCTGGAGAAGGAAATGGCTACCCACTCCAGTACTCTTGCCTGGAGAATCCCATGGACAGAGGAGAATGGCAAGAGTCCAAAGGGTTGTAAAGAGTCAGACATAACTGAGTGACTAAGCACACACACAAGCTAGGCAGGAATAAAAGTTTAATGACTTCGTGGGAGGACGTCAAAGATTCCTACACCCAAAACTGGGACATTTCTTTCCAAAGAAGTCACTGTACCAATTTACTTCTAAAAAATTCGATTTAAAACTCAATTATTATCCCATCCAGGACACATACCTCATTATTATTCTCCCTGTTTTCATCTGTAATTTATTCACAAAACTCGATATTATATTTTGAGATTTCTAAAATATCTGTAAACAACTCTACTGTGATATTTTGACATGTGGTAAACTGGGCAATTCTTTAAATTTTGACGTAAGTAAACACTGTGAATTCATCATCACCATCAAGATGATGAACATACCAGTCACCACCCCCCTCTAAATTTCTCACTGTAACGATGACTTTCAAAAAAGCTGCTTTGAACGTCCATGTACAAGACCTTCCTGGTCATGGGACTTTCTGCTTCTCTTGAGAAAACACTAAGAAGCAGGTGGCTGCCTCATGTGCACTTTCTTAGCACAGCTGTCACAAATCCCCAGAGAGTCAGTGCCTCGAAACAATAAAAATGCATTTTCTCACAGTTCTCAGGATGGAAGTCCAAAGTCAAGGTGTCTCAGATGCTCTGGGTAGGATTCTTCTGGCTCCTCCCACTCCTGGTGTCCCTCAGAGTCCCTTGACCTGGGTCCATATCCCCAGTCTCTGCCTCCATGGTCCCATCACCTCCTCCTCTCTACTTCCATCTTATAAAGATGCTAACTTCAGCTAAGACCCTCCTGGGTTAACCAGGATGGACTCTGTTTTCTAGAGTCCTCAATAACCTCAGATATGCAGATAACACCACCCTTATGGCAGAAAGTGAAGAAGAACTAAAGACCCTCTTTATGAAAGAAGAGAGTGAAAAGTTGGCTTAAAGCTCAACATTCAGAAAATTAAGATCATGGCATCTGGTCCCATCACTTCATGGCAAATAGGTGGGTAAACAGTGGAAACAGTGGCTGACTATTTTTCTGGGCTCCAGAATCACTGCAGATGGTGACTGCAGCCAGGAAATTAAAAGACACTTACTCCTTGGAAGGAAAGTTTTGACCAACCTAGACAGCATATTAAAAAGCAGAGACATTACTTTGTCCACAAAGGTCCATCTAGTCAAGGCTATGGTTTTTCCAGTGGTCATGTATGGATGTGAGAGTTGGACTATAAAGAAAGCTGAGCGCCAAAGAATTGATGCTTTGAACTGTGATGTTGGAGAAGACTCTTGAGAGTCCCCTGGACTGCAAAGAGATCCAACCAGTCCATTCTAAAGGAGATCAGTCCTGGGTGTTCATTGGTAGGACTGATATTGAAGCTGAAACTCCGATACTTTGGCCACCTGATGCAAAGAGCTGACTCATTTGAAAAGACCCTGATGCTGGGAAAGATTGAGGGCAGGAGGAGAACGGGATGACAGAGGATGAGATGGTTGGATGATATCACCGACTCAATGGACATGGGTTTGGGTGGACTCTGGGAGTTTGTGATGGACAGGAAGGCCTGGCATGCTGCAGTTCATGGGGTCGCAAAGAGTTGGACACGACTGAGCAACTGAACTGAACTGAACTAATAACCTTCATTCCTTGAAATCCTGAGCATTTTGCCTTATGAGGTGATATTCACAGCTTTGAAGTTAGGATGTGGACATATGTTTGGGGGTCTGCCACCCAATCCACTACAACAGGTGTATGTTCAACATTTTAAGAAATTGCTAAACCACTTTCCAATACAATTGTATTGTTTTTATTTCCCAACAGGCATAATGAGAATTTCTGTGGCCACTCATCCTCCTTGATGTGGGCAGTCATATTAATTTTAACCTGTTCTGGATGGTATGCAGTGACATCTCAATGCCATTTTAATTCGTATTTCCCTAATGGCTAATAATATTCAGCATCTTCTCATGTGCTTATGTATCACTCAAACATCTTTACTGAGTACCTTCTCAAATATTCTGCCCATTTTTTAAAAAAATTGGATTATTTTCTTAGTATTGAGTTTTGAGAGATTTTTATCTGTATTGAGTACAAGTTAGTTAACATATACATTATTTGGAAACATTTTTCTGTCTGTGGCTTGTCTTTCCCCTAACAGTGCATTTTGAACAGTTTGAAGAAGTTTATCGTATTTTTCTTATATGGATTGTGTTTCAATGCCAAAATGAAATCATTGTTCAGTTCACGTTCACAAAGATTGTCTTCTGTGTTTTCTCATAGGTTTTCCATTTAGTCTATTATATAATTGACAATTTTTGAGGGTGATGCAATATACGAATTAAAGTTCATAGTGTTTGCACAGGGATAGATGTTGATTTTAACACATTTGTAGAGAATTGTGCTGAAATTTCAATGGTCTTCATAGCCTTTCCGAAAATTAACTGAACACATGTGTGTTTATTTTTGGACTCTTTATTGTGTTTTATTGAATTATTAGTCTATCTTCATTCTTACCACACTGTCTTAATTATTGTGGATTTGCACTAACCCTTGAAATCCTCCAATTAGTATCATTTCTCCAATTCTTTTTCTTTTTTAGGCAAAGCTGTTATGGCCATTCTAGATCTTCTGCATTTCTATACGAATTTTAGGATCAGCTGCTACAAAACATGCCTGTTGACATTTTGACTCAGTGGCATTAACTATACACCATCTTGGGGAGAAAACATCTTAACGATATTGAATCCTCTCATTTGTCTACAAAGGGAATCTCCCATTTATTTAAGTCTCTTTACCATTTCTTAGCATTTCCAAGAAAATTTGTCCATCAACAGGTCTTGTACTCCTGTCCAGTATAGTCTAAATGTTTAATATTTTTGAGACAATATTTAATATTTTTGAGCTGAGGCTGCTACTGGCTGTCATCCTCTCCGCTTTTTCTCTCATCTCAAGTCCCCCCAGGTTCATCTATGATCTGGGCACGTCTCAGAAGCTGACCCCATGATAACTCCATCTGTCTGAGTACAAGCTAGGTGGAGATGTCAGTTCTCAGTTAAAATGGGTCAAGAGACCACCAGGCAGTGCCCCACACGCTCCTCTCTGCCCCAGACTGTGAGAGTAGCTCTGTACCCTTTAATGGAGCAATTGGGCTGAAATCAACTTTTTATCTCAGACCACTTCTAGTTCTATCCATTTTCTCTAAAGGTTTTAGTTTCTTTGAGACAAGAAGCAGAAGGGATTAAACACACAGCAGGGAAGTGATGGGAAATGTCATAAAATGGTGGGGAGCTGGAAGGGAGGGAGAGAGCAATCAGGACAGAGTGAAAAGGGATGGAAGGTTGAGGTGGTGAGTTTTTAGGCATCCCCGAGTCTCCTAGCAACAGGTATCCCATAGCAACCAGCCAGCTCAGCTGCAAGGTGACTGGTTGGAAGAGCCCAAAGGACCCGCCTTGTGCACACCATCAATGGGCCTCACGTGCGGTCCTGGGGCCCTCAGCCCACTGCCCCACCTGCCCTCAGAGGCCTGGAGAGCCCAGTCTTATGAACTCATCCATTCTGACAGGGTTTGTATAAGTTGCTAATTATTTTTCTGAGAACATTTGATTGCATTCAATGTGTCAGGACCTAGAGTTTTTGTGGGAAGTTTTTAATTTACAAGTTCATTTCATTTACTAGACAAAGGGCTATAAATATTTCCCATTTTAAAAATAATTAATATATAAATATTCTAATATTTCCTTATTATTGTTCTAGTTTGTCTAGGAATTTTGGGGATCTCCCTGTTTCATTCTAGATTTTGTAATATTTGTGTTTTATTTCTTTGTGTTTGCATTATTCTTGCCAGGTGTTTGTAACTTGACCAATATTTTCAAATGATAAATGTTTTGTTTTCTCAATTCAGAGTTTTATTGATTTCTGCTCTTTTTAAATTATTTTATTGTGATTATCATGATTATATAGGAAAGAGAACACAGAATATGAAAGCATGCTATATAAACACGGTCTATTTATTTTCAACAAAGATGCAAAGGCAATTAGTTGTTGAAATTGTATTATTTTCAACAAGCATTGAAATAATTGGATACTCATATGCAAAGAATGTATTCTTCACACCAATTAAAAATCAACTCAATATAGCTTATAGACCTAAAGGAAAAACCTATAAAGATAAAATACCTGAAGGAAACATAGGAGAAACAGACTTGAGGGGAACAAGGACAGCTGAGAGAGAGGAAATACATGTGTTACAGAGAAACATTAGAGATGGTTGTGCTCAGTATTTTTATTAAAGGATTTTACTGGTATACACATATGTTAAAATATCAAACTGTAAACTTTAAATATGGACAGTTTAATATATGTCAATTATACTCAGGAAGATGGCTGAAAAAGGTATCAGAAAAACTATTTCGGAAGTTTAAAGTTTACAGAGCTTTACTGCTAAGTATTTTATTTCTCTTGGCGAATGTTCCACTTCCAGTGAATGTATATACAAAGCTGACGGTTAAAGCGCTTTATAAATATAAATCAGGTCAAAGTGATTGATAGAGTTCTTCAACTCTGCCATAACTTCAGTTATATCTCAGGTACTTTTCCCAACAACACTTGCTGATGGAAGTTTGTTAAAATCTTTAAGAGTGAATAACTTTCTCTTTCTCTTACTTTTTTTTTTTTCCATTTCTAAACATCTTTCTTTTTCCTAGAAAAAAGATACAATTAATTCTTAAAAGCAGGCCATATTTCAATACTTTAATCCTCAGACTCCAGGTTCTTTCACTTCAACAAGCTACATTGCATCATTTGTAAGTGGAAAAATGGGTTCAGGAATAGGCAAATTAAGTTGAAGTAGTTACACCAGCAAATTCACTCAACACTGATAAAAAGGACACAAAATAAAATTCTGCAGGCACCACGTGGCCATTACCATCACGGAGCTTTGGAAAGTCCTCAGGTTAGGTCACATAAAATCTTAAGTTACTCTTGCTTTTCTGCCCTAAGCAACGTGAAGTGACAAATGGCTCCCATGGCCTTTCACTCAATGTTTAAAGTGATTCCTAAGGGTGATTCTTTCCCTAACGTAGACAGAGGTGAAAACACCTGGATTCCTGTTCTGAGCTTTCAGTTAACCCTGAAATATCACATTCTTATCACCAGGCTTCATCAGACAGCACCCCAGAATTCTGGGGTGGGGGGAGCTCTTGCACTTAAATCTATTGTCTAAGCAACTCTCTGGGAAGCTTCAGTGGGTTCAGCTCTGCACATCCTGTAGGCAGGATGTAACACAATCAATATGGGAGACGTCCACACTGGCAATCAATGTGGGAGATGTCCACACTGGTGATCAATATAGGAGACATCCAAAATGGCAGACTTCCAGCCACACAGGAGGCAGTGGGGGCTACAGGCTGTCCAGCTCACAAGCACTGCTCTCCTCGTCGGGTGACTTGCACCCCTGAACCAAGGCTCAGTGTTGACATCAGTGTGTTTTTACCATTTTAACTAGAAATTGGCACAGATGCTGTGTCAAAGTCACCTTCAATTTTCTTAGTTGGATTCTGACTTGGGATCTTGGATTCTGATCCAGTCTTGGATTCTGACTTCTGTGTAAATTCCTGTGTCTCTATGACTGTCCAGTGGCTCAAGAGGATCCATTTTTGCCACTCCAACAATTAGATGTTTCACACTCTTCATGGAATCCAGAAGGGCCCTCTCATAGGTCAGCTCTGTCCCGGAGAGACTGGCTTTAAATTTATCAACACCAGCAGCAGCAATGACTGTGAGACACACAGTCAATGTAATTACGCTTGTGATAATGTCTCTGTGTCCAAAGCCATCCATTTTGGAAAACAAATACTTTCTGCCCTGAATGCCCATGGCGGGGAGTGGTGCACCATGTGGATACCTTGCTCACGCTCAGCTGTCAGCTGACCAGAGACGCAGGCGTCCTCCGAGAGAACTTTCATCTTAGCAGCATCTGTACCTAATGGATCCTGCATCACTGGTAGGTCAGGCAGTGAGCAGCAGCTGCTCTGGAGAGAGACCAGCTGCAACAACGTGTGTGTGTGCTGTGTGCTCGGTCGCTTCAGTCAAGTCCAACCCCCGTGAGCCCTACCAGGCTCCTCCATCCACGAGATTTCCAGGCAAGATTACTGGAGTGGGTTACCACTTCCTCCTCCAGGGAATCTTCTCAACCCAGGCATCGAGCCACCTCTCTTGCATCTCCTGCATTGGTAGGCAGTCTTTACCACTGTGCCACCTGGGAAGCCACTTACCTATTTTATTCCATGCATTAACTGTGGAAGGGTTTCACAGGATCAGTTTGAAAATGTTGCCTAAAATATTTGTTTTTGTGTTTTAATTTCCTATCTCCATGGGCAATAATGGTGGTACCTGGTTCCACACCACGTTCAGTCACTACTTGGAGGAAACAGGTGAGAACGTCCCACTCCAGAGAGGACTCTCCTCCTTCCTGCTCAGCATTTGTTTTGATACAAAAGCAGTTTACAGCAGACTTTAATTTATGTGTAAATAGATTAGATGATGGTTTAATAAAGCCACAGGTGACCATGATTAACCTCACAACTTCAAAAGAATTTTAGATATTAACTCAAATTGTTTTACTCCTTCAGCTAATAGATTTTAAGGTGATAAAAAATGATTTTTACGTTTTTCTTTAGTAATTGTTAAAAAATTCAAGCCAACATTAGTTGTTCAAGAGAACTTTAAGTTGATTAATGATATGTGTTAAATCTTAAATTTTGTGTTATCAGGGTATTTTTCTAATAAGGCAGTTTAATTGATGTGGATGACAGTATTGAAATGCAATTTGCCTTTTTATCTCAGGATCTTGAGTATCTAACATCACTTTTGCCTTAGTTGCTTCCAGGCAGCTGGAGGGACTCTGAGAGAAGAAGTTCATCACTAATCACACTCCAAAGGACTTTCATCCTGGATCATCAAGGAGTCTCCTTATGAATCAGAGAAGATAAGAAATAGACATCTTTGGGGGGGGGGTGCCAAATTTATTCATAAAGCATTTTCACTGCTTCATCCTTTTCCACCAAAATTCTTTTATCTATGTGATTACAAGAAACTTATCCACCATAATAAAAAATCATGCCATGCAAGGGCCCCTGAGAGGACCAGAAACAAGAGGACCATTTTCAAGACGTACACGAAGTCTTGAAAATTGCAAACTCAATTGTATTTTCCTATAAAAGTGTACCTCCAAATATGAAAAATACTCCAGGCCATTATTCTGTTTACCACCTCACTAGTACAAGGCCCCTCAGTTGTCCTTCTTCCTCTTGCTTCTGCTTTTTTTCTCATCAATAATCTAGCATAAAATATAACACTTGGTTTTATAAATTTGTTCTCCTACTAGCACCCAAGTAATTGATTTCCTTTGATAATTAAAAAGAGAAGTAATTATAGATTTATATAGTTTTGTCAGTCATGCCACTTACACAAAAAGTCATGTGATTGTCACAATCTTTGAAATATACAAAAAAATCAAGAGAATAAATTCAAGATATAATTTTGCAAATCATATTTAATTCCCAGTTAAAAAGTTGTATCTATCATGTTGTTCTTTAGTCACTCAGTTTTGTCCAATTCTTTTGCGACCCCGCATACTATAGCCCACCAGGCTCCTCTGTCTATGGGATTTCCCAGGCAAGAATCCTGGAGTGGGCTGCCATTTCCTCCTCCACGGGATCTTCCTGACCTAAGGATCGAACCCATATCTCCTGCACTGGCAGGAAGATTCTTTATAGTCTGGGCCACCCGAGAGGCCCTGTATCAATTACATCTTACATTATATCATGCAAAATACATAGATAAGGGGTCATCCTTCTATTTATATTTCCACCCTGTACACTGACTATAATGTATATTTTATTACCTAGCCATGTATAGATTATGATATAAGTAACCTCAGAACTTCTGATGAAGCAATTGTCTAAAACACATTAATTAACTGTAATAAAGATTTATGGAAAGAGGAGAGAAAATAATTCTGTAAAAAGATTTAAATGATTCTTATAAATCTTTTATAACATACTTGGTTGTATTTCTCTAAAGGCTCTCTTCTTTCCTGGTTGCTATATTTAGACAGAATATCGATAGGACACTTTTTCATGAGAATGTCCTATTTCCAAAATAAAATTGCAAGAGTGAGATTGGTTCTTTAAGCCTTCTGAAAGTTTCTGCCTGGAGGTGTAAGAACACAAAGGAAGTTCTCTCTTGATGAGCTTGCATTGAGTGGAAAATTACCTTATTTTAAGAAAAAAATATCAGTGGTTTTCTTATACCTAAAGATAGAAAATGTTAATGCAATGTTTCTATTTAGACTTTAAATCTTTCTTAATTGTTCCATAAAATTGTTCTCTGTTGACCGCTTATAAAAAGCTTAAGTACTCCAGTAAATAGTTCCTCATATATCTGCAAATTAATATTATGCAATAGTTATATATCCAATAGTTATATACATACATATATATATACACTCATATATCCAATAGTTAATTGGATAGTGATCCAAAGTTTAACATTTTCAAAAATACTTGATCACATTAGACAATGAAACTCTACTGCATGAATGTACCAATACAACTGAATATCACACTCGAGGCAAAGAAGTTCCAGAGCAGAGGAACAGAAGAATACTGTGAAAGAGCCGAAAATTGCCAAAATATAACTGCTAGTTCAGTTCAGTTCAGTCACTCAGTCATGTCTGACTCTTTGCAACTCTATGAACCACAGCATGCAAGGCCTCCCTGTCCATCACAAACTCCTGGAGTTCACCCAAACCCATGTCCATTGAGTCAGTGATGTCATCCAACCATCTCATCCTCCGTCGTCCCCTTCTCTTCCTTCCCTCAATCTTTCCCAGCATCAGGGTCTTTTCCAATGAGTCAGCTCTTTGCATCAGGTGGCCAAAGTATTAGAGCTTCAGCTTCAACATCAGTCCTACCAATGAATACCCAGGATTGATCTCCTTTAGGATGGACTGGTTGGCTCTCTTTGCAGTCCAAGGGACTCTCAAGAGTCTTCTCCAACACGACAGTTCAAGAGCATCAACTCTTTGGCGCTCAGCCTTCTTCACAGTCCAACTCTCACATCCATACATGACTACTGGAAAAACCATAGCCTTGACTAGATGGACCTTTGTTGGCAAAGCATTGTCTATGCTTTTTAATATGCTATCTAGGTTGGTCATAACTTTCCTTCCAAAGAGTAAACGTCTTTTAATTTCATGGCTGTAATCACCATCTGCAGTGATTTTGGAGCCCAGAAAAATAAAGTCAGCCACTGTTTCCACTGTTTCCCCATCTACTTCCCATGAAGTGATGAAACCGGGTGCCATGATCTTAGTTTTCTGAATGCTGAGCTTTAAGCCAACTTTTTCACTCTCCTCTTTCACTTTCATCAAGAGGCTCTTTAATTCTTCTTCACTTTCTGCCATAAGGGTGTTGTCATCTGCATATCTGAGGTTATTGGCATTTCTCCCAGCAATCTTGATTCCAGCTTGTGCTTCTTCCAGCCCAGCATTTCTCATGATGTACTCCGCATAGAAGTTAAATAAGCAGGGTGGCAATATACAGCCTTGACGTACTCCTTTTGCTATTTGGAACCAGTCTGTTGTTCCATGTCCAGTAGTAACTATTGCTTCCTAACCTGCATACAGGTTTCTCAAGAGGCAGGTCAGGTGGTCTGGTATTCCATCTCCTTCAGAATTTCCCACAGTTTATTGTGATCCACACAGTCAAAGGCTTTGGCATAGTCAATAAAGCAAAAGTAGATGTTTTTCTGGAACTCTCTTGCTTTTTCCATGATCCAGTGGATGTTGGCCATTTGATCTCTGGTTCCTCTGCCTTTTCTAAAACCAGCTTGAAAGTTCAAGTTCTGGAAGTTCATAGTTCACGTATTGTTGAAGCCTGGCTTGGAGAATTTTAAGCATTACTTTACTAGTGTGTGAGATGAGTGCAATTATGTGGTAGTTTGAACTTTCTTTGGCATTGCCTTTCTTTGGGATTGCAATGAAACCTGACCTTTTCCAGTCCTGTGGCCACTGCTAAGTATTCCAAATTTGCTGGCATGTTGAGTGCAGCACTTTCACAGCATCATCTTTCAGGATTTGAAATAGCTCAACTGGAATTCTGGCCCACTTGACTTCACATTCCAGGATGTCTGGCTCTAGGTGAGTGATCACACCATCNTCCTTCCCTCAATCTTTCCCAGCATCAGGGTCTTTTCCAATGAGTCAGCTCTTTGCATCAGGTGGCCAAAGTATTAGAGCTTCAGCTTCAACATCAGTCCTACCAATGAATACCCAGGATTGATCTCCTTTAGGATGGACTGGTTGACTCTCTTTGCAGTCCAAGGGACTCTCAAGAGTCTTCTCCAACACGACAGTTCAAGAGCATCAACTCTTTGGCGCTCAGCCTTCTTCACAGTCCAACTCTCACATCCATACATGACTACTGGAAAAACCATAGCCTTGACTAGATGGACCTTTGTTGGCAAAGCATTGTCTATGCTTTTTAATATGCTGTCTAGGTTGGTCATAACTTTCCTTCCAAAGAGTAAACGTCTTTTAATTTCATGGCTGTAATCACCATCTGCAGTGATTTTGGAGCCCAGAAAAATAAAGTCAGCCACTGTTTCCACTGTTTCCCCATCTACTTCCCATGAAGTGATGAAACCGGGTGCCATGATCTTAGTTTTCTGAATGCTGAGCTTTAAGCCAACTTTTTCACTCTCCTCTTTCACTTTCATCAAGAGGCTCTTTAATTCTTCTTCACTTTCTGCCATAAGGGTGTTGTCATCTGCATATCTGAGGTTATTGGCATTTCTCCCAGCAATCTTGATTCCAGCTTGTGCTTCTTCCAGCCCAGCATTTCTCATGATGTACTCCGCATAGAAGTTAAATAAGCAGGGTGGCAATATACAGCCTTGACGTACTCCTTTTCCTATTTGGAACCAGTCTGTTGTTCCATGTCCAGTAGTAACTATTGCTTCCTAACCTGCATACAGGTTTCTCAAGAGGCAGGCCAGGTGGTCTGGTATTCCATCTCCTTCAGAATTTCCCACAGTTTATTGTGATCCACACAGTCAAAGGCTTTGGCATAGTCAATAAAGCAAAAGTAGATGTTTTTCTGGAACTCTCTTGCTTTTTCCATGATCCAGTGGATGTTGGCCATTTGATCTCTGGTTCCTCTGCCTTTTCTAAAACCAGCTTGAAAGTTCAAGTTCTGGAAGTTCATAGTTCACGTATTGTTGAAGCCTGGCTTGGAGAATTTTAAGCATTACTTTACTAGTGTGTGAGATGAGTGCAATTATGTGGTAGTTTGAACTTTCTTTGGCATTGCCTTTCTTTGGGATTGCAATGAAACCTAACCTTTTCCAGTCCTGTGGCCACTGCTAAGTATTCCAAATTTGCTGGCATGTTGAGTGCAGCACTTTCACAGCATCATCTTTCAGGATTTGAAATAGCTCAACTGGAATTCTGGCCCACTTGACTTCACATTCCAGGATGTCTGGCTCTAGGTGAGTGATCACACCATCACGATTATCTGGGTCATGAAGATCTTTTTTGTACAGTTCTTCTGTGCTAGATGCAGAGTGATTTTAAGCTGGCTAAATACAGACACAGGAGAAACTCTGAAAACAGATTAGAAATTCCCCCTTGTAAGGAAAATATATAAAGTAAATTAAATTAGAAAAGGGTCAAGTACCAAGAGATGAGCACCATAGAGGTAACTTTTTCACCTGAGTTGTTTGTCTGCACATGGGGCACTTCTGTCTGGCTAACATCTCTCCTCCCCTGCTGCCTCCCCAGGAATTGTCTCCTGCCCTGAAGCCCCAGACTCTACATCTCTCCTTAGATTGTATGTGTGTGTGTGTGTGTGTGTGTGTGTGTTGTGAGGTCAGCTGCTCAGTTGTGTCCAACTCTTTGCCACCTCATAGACTGTAGCCTGCCAGGCTCCCTGTCCATGGAATTTTCCAGGCAAGAATACTGTCATGGGTTGGCATTTCCTCTTCCAGGGGATCTTCTCAACCCAAGGATCGAACCACATCTCTTGCATCTCCTGCATTAAGAAGAGGGTTCTTTACCACTAGGGATGTTACCTAAGCCTCAACCAACTGCCTATCTTCTGAGTTTCATATTTGTGTGACTCTCATACATACACAGTTAATTAATCTTTTTCTCCTCTTTACAGGAACACTTCAGTCAAGAACTCAGAAGCATAGTGAAAGAATTATTTACACTATATGGGTCCTAAATCAGTTGTCAGCATGAATGTTTAGATGAATGAGGCTTCCCATTTCTCTTCCATGAAGAGAAGTATCTGGGTTGTCATTTCTTATGATGGTAAGCATCTCTCCAGCATATACTGCTCTCAAAGAAAGACCGTGGTACTATTTTGAAAGCAGGTTATATAAAAATATCTTTCTATCTTAAAAATAGAGAACACTTTATATAAACTAAGTGCCTTGCATATGTTGATGTTTGAATTTTACAAAATTATGAAAATATTTGTCAACATGCAAAGACCATATTAGACTTCCAAAAGTAGAGTGAATAAAAAGGTATGAATATTATAATTAGCAAAACAGTGCTACAAACTTAAAATACAGGAATTTCAATTTCATTTCAGACTTTTAAAAATGTATAAAACTATGTTTTCATCTATAGTTACAAAAAGTCCAATTAAAACTTGAAATGATTTTCATTTGTCTGGTAGAAGACAACCTTAAATTGAAAGATATGTTTCTAACCACCAGCTCAGCAAGTCTGGAGCAGTAATGCACACACAGGGCAAGGTTCTGGAAAACACTGATTCTTACTTCTTCCATGCTGCTGATTAACTTCTTCCCCTACCAGCTCCATAAAGTACTGTAGAAATTTGCTCCCTTATCTTTTAATAATACCAAATTTTTTAATGCTATCGAAATCAGATTGATTATATTCTTTGCAGCCAAAGATGGATAAGCTCATTACAGTCAGCAAAAACAAGACCAGGGACATACTGTGGCTCAGAACATGAACTCCTTATTGCAAAATTCAGACTTAAATTGAAGAAAGTAGGCAAAACCACTAGACCATTCAGGTAGGACCTAAATCAAAACGCTTACGATTATACAGTGGAAGTGACAAATAGATTCAAGGGATTAGATGTCATAGACAGAGTGCCTGAAGAACTATGGACAGAGGTTCGTGGCATTGTACAGGAGGCAGGGACCAAGGCCATCCTCAAGAAAAAGAAACGAAAAAAGGCAAAATGGTTGTCTGAGGAGGCCTTACAAATAGCTGAGAAAAGAAGAGAAGCTAAAGGCAAAAAAGAAAAGGAAAGATACAAGCATCTGAATGCAGAGTTCCAAAAAATAACAAGGAGAGATAAGAAAGCCTTCCTCAGTGATCAGTGCAAAGAAATAGAGGAAAACAATAGAATGGAAAAAACTAGAGATCACCTCAAGAAAATTAGAGATACCAAGGGAACATTTCATGCAAAGATAAGCACAATAAAGGAGATAAATGGTATGGACCTAACAGAAGCAAAAAATATTAAGAAGAGGTGGCAAGAATACACAGAAGAACTATACACAAAAGATTCTTAATGACCCAGATAACCACAATGTTGTGATCACTCACCTAGAGCCAGACATCCTGGAATGTGAAATCAAGTGGGCCTTAGGAAGCATCACTATGAACAAAGCTAGTGGAGGTGATGGAATTACAATTGAACTATCTCAAATTCTAAAAGATGATGTTGTGAAAGTGCTGCCCTCAATATGCCAGCAAATGTGGAAAACTCAGCAATGGCTGGAAAATGTCAGGTTTCATTCCAATCCCAAAGAAGGGCAATGCCAAAGAATGTTCAAACTACCACACAATTGCACTCATCTCACATGATGGTAAAGTAAAGCTCAAGATCCTCCAAGCCAGCCTTCAACAGTACATGAACTGTAAAATTCCAGATGTTCAAGCTGGATTTAGAAAAGGCAGAGGAACCAGAGGTCAAATTGCCAACATCTACTGGATCACTGAAGAATCAAAAGAGTTCCAGAAAAACATCTACTTTTGCTTTATTGACTATGCCAAAGGCTTTGACTGTGTGGATCACAATAAATTGTGGAAAATTCTGAAAGAGATGGGAATACCAGACCACCTGACCTGTGAGAAATCTGTATGCAGGTCAAGAAGCAACAGTTAGAACTGGACATGGAACAACAGACTGGTTCCAAATAGGAAAAGGAGTACATCAAGGCTGTATATTGCCACCCTGCTTATTTAACTTCTATGCAGAGTACATCATGAGAAACACTGGACTGGAAGAAGTACAAGCTGGAATCAAGATTGCTGGGAGAAATATCAATAACTTCAGATATGCAGATGACACCACCCTTATGGCAGAAAGTGAAGAACTAAAGAACCTCTTGATGAAAGTGAAAGTGGAGAGTGAAAAAGTTGACTTAAAGCTCAACATCCAAAAAACAAAGATCATGGCATCTGGTTCCACCACTCCATGGGAATAGATGGGGAAACAATGGAAACAGTGACAGATTTTATTTTCTTGGGCTGCAAAATCACTGCAGATGGTGACTGCAGCCATGAAATTAAAAGATGCTTGCTCCTTGGAAGAAAGCTATAACAAACCTAGACAGCATAATAAAAAGCAGAGACATTACTTTACCAACAAAGATCCATCTAGTTAAAGCTATGGTTTTTCCAGTAGCCATGTAGGGATGTAACAGTTGTACTATAAAGAAAGCTGAGAGCTGAAGAACTGATGCTTTTGAACTGTGGTGTTAGAGAAGACTCTTGAGATTCCCTTGGACTGAAAGGAGATCCAATCAGTCAATCCTAGGGGAAACCAGTCCTGAATGTTCATTGAAAGAACTGATGCTGAAGCTGAGTACCTGTGGTGATAATGTGAAATTTTAGAAAAAAGCATTTAGAAAGACATGATTCTATTTGCTTAGATAAAATGAAAAACAGAGCTTCCTATCTGAAGTTTATCTCAGAGAAGTGAACGTGGTCAATCCACTCAAAGGCCTGATGACCGTGTGGATGTCAGGTCCCTTCGGCCAAGCTTGGACCACTCTTTGTTCAGATGTGATAGGTGGACCATAAAGAAGACTGAATGCCAAAAACTGATGCTTTTGAACTGTGGTGCTGGAGAAGACTCTGGAGAATCTCTTGGACAGAAAGGTGATCAAACCAGTCAGCCCTAAAGGAAATCAACCCTGACTATTCATTGGAAGGACTGATGCTGAAGCTGGAGCTCCAATACTTTGGCCACCGGATGCAAAGCCAACTCATTGTAAAATACTCTGATGCTGGTAAAGACTCAGGGAAGGAGCAAAAGGCGGCAACAGAAGATGAGATGGTTGGATGGCATGACTGATTCAATGAACATGAGTTTGAGCAAACTCTGGGAGATAATGAAGGACAGGGAAGCCTTGCATGTTGCAGTCCATGGGGTCACAAACAGTCGGACACAACTGAGTGACTGAACAACAACAGCAAAAGACATAGAAAAATATTAAGGAAAAGGTGTGTCACGAATGCATAAAATGCACGTAAACATGAGTCTATCATTTGTGATCGTAGAATATACACAAATCTATTATAAAAAGTTAAAATGTCTTAAAACTCACACACATACACACACATACAGTCCTTTGTGATGGAAAGGATGACTTGCAATGGAAAGAGATGTGAACCGACACAGAGGTACAGCGTTAAGTAATAACTGCAGGCATTTAACCATAGTTCTTCCTGGGATGGTGTCATCATTCTGTAGCCCCTTGTGTTGCCACTGCAGTGAGCTCAGGAGTGCACATATCGGCTTAAACCAGGTGAACAGCTGTCTCTCCAGTAAATTACATGTCATAGTAAAAGGTGATCTCTCTCAATTCTTACATATTTTCTATCATGCTTAGTGCAACACCATGAATCTTGAATAACACCATGGAAACCACAAAAGTTGCCAGTAATGACACTGGAAGAGCTCCCAAGAAACAGAAAAATGTCAGGGCATGACAAGAAAAAGTTAAATTGCTTGAGAAGCACAGTAGTTTGAGGTCTGCAGCTGCAGTTGCCACCACTTCAAGATAAATGAATCCAGTGTAAGGACCATTGTCAAAAAGGAGAGGAAATTGGAGGAGCTCTCACTGCAGCTAGGCCAGCAGGCTCAAAATCTTCATACTTTTTGTGAAATGCCTTTTTCATCTCATATTGAACATGGAGCTCTTCTGCAGGTGCAGGACTGCTGTAAGGAAGGCTTACTTGTGGACTCTTACATGATTCCAAAAATGTGAAGTCATTATACAACAACTTAAATCAAAAGGGAGGTGAAGGAGTGAAACCTGGAGAACATAATGCCAGCAAAGGATGGTTGGTGATTTAAGAAACAAGCTTCTCTTAAAAGAAGTCAAGACAGCAGGAGAAATAGCTTCTGTCCACAAGAGGCAGCAGACAAGCTCCTGGATGCCATTAAGAAAGGACACCTGCCTGAGTAGGATTTTAGTGCAGATGTAAGTACACTCTCCTGGGGAAAAAGGTCACAAAGGGCATTTGCTAGTGAGGAAGAGAAGTGATTGCCAGGACTTAGGGCTGGAAGGTTAAATCTACTGTTCTGTGCAACTGCTGTTTAGTTTGCATATTAAAAAGTTATTTAAAGGTTTCATTATGTATTGAAAATTGCACAAAAAGAATGCTACTTAATCTAGTGAGAAGGAAACTGCTTGAAAATTATTAAGACTGAATATAGACTTACTGGATAAATTGGCTAGCATGATGAGTATCTATTAGCATAGTCCCTGTACTATCATTTTATATACATTGCCTTGTTCTTTCCATTTCCAAGATAACCAGAATGTATTGGACTGTTTATTTTTGGAGTTTTCTGATACAGTGCTCTGGTTTTTTCAGAGATTGATCTCTAAAAATATTCATTTATATAGTGATACAAAAGAAATCAAACAGCTTTGATTAAATATTGCCTCTCTTATCATATTTCTAAGTTGATGATATCCATTTTATTTTATTTCTTATCTAATTTCATGTGTGATAAGCCATTGATCTCTCTAGAAAAATCAGATTATATAACTTGTGGGGAATTGACACTTACAGATCATTGTTTCCATTAAGGTCACATTTCCTGAATTTTAAATTAAGTATTAATTAAATAATTTATACATGATCTGAAGTCAGATGCTCAATTAGTATTGTTATCAGAAAGAGCACGTATCTATTCCAGAGATTCTTTTATCTCTGTATATCATGTATTTATTAATGGCAAAAATAAGCAACTTTCCAAAGGAACTTTTCACTAAGCATCTTCTTCCTTGATTTATAAGTTAGGCTGGAGTCTATAATGTATAACCTCCATGATGTATTGCCCAAATCTGTATGGTTTCAAAAGGCAGCTATGAAGTTAAGGATCTAACAAATCTGTCTATTAATAATTCACTCTGCTCTAAACAAGGCATTTGATTGTAAGCATTTGATGTTGGTACAGAAAGAACATGAGAACATGAGTATCACTGCATATATGCTTATTCACATGTTTGGTTTTATTCTAAATGAGTTTGTAAGCCCCTTGCTGAAATCTGGCAGAAATGAACGAATTATAAGCTTCGGATGTGAAATGTAGATGCTGTACGTCTCTAAGACTCCTCACTGCACTGCTCTGTTACTGGCATTTAGCATCCTGTCATTTTCCGAAATCATCAACATCCCATCTGCAGCGGACAGTTGCTATCAGATCAGGCTGCAAACAGCTGCTTCCGGATCATCGTCTATGCTGAGTAGTTATTGGGGCAGTAAAACCTGACTCCTCTGATGGAATGCACTAGCCAAGGAGAGTGTGACCAAGTGTTTCCTAAAGAGGTTCATCCACATGGGAAGCGTCTGCAGGTCCTGTGTGTGCTTGCATATTCTTCTAAATGTTAAGTAGGCATAACCAGGTTATGAAACTTCTATTCATGAATTTTAGTTTCACTAGAAATGCATGATCTCTAAGCAACATTTCAAACAAATTTCCCTTTCTGGATTGTTCACTGTTGGGAGAACACATTTGCAAAACTTGTTCCTGCTGAAGGTCTGGCATTGAGAATATGTAAAAAGCTATCAATGCTCAACAATAAAAGACTGAAACCAAGAATAAACGGCTAAATAGTTTAGCAGACACTATACATTCACTTTCCACTTTCATTCATTGGAGAAGGAAATGGCAACCCACTCCACCGTTCTTGCCTAGAGAATCCCAGGGACGGGGGAGCCTGGTGGGCTGCCGTCTATAGGGTCACACAGAGTCAGACATGGCTGAACTGACTTAGCAGCAGCAGCAGCATACATATCATATGATTCATCCATTCAACAATTTTGAATATTTATTCAATTTTGGCATTTACCCAAAAGAAAATCCGCTGAGTGAGAAAAGCTAATTTTAAAAGATCATTTAATCTTTGATTCCACTTACTTTACATTTTTTAGACCATAAAGTTGAAGGACAGTAGCAATGGTTTACAGGGGTGAGGGATAGTCAGGGAAGCCTGGCTGTAAAGGAAGAACATGAAGGAGACCTTTGGAGTGATGCTCTGTATCTTGACTGTGGTCTTGGCTATGCAAGACTCCACATGTGACAAGAATCCACAGGACTAAGCACACGTGTGTGCACACACATGCAGAGAAGTAAAATGAAAAAGCTGCAGATCAATAGATTGTATCACAACAGATTGTAATCTATTGTAATACAATAGATTGTATTACAGTCAATAAACTGATACTAACTGAAATATAGTACAGCATTTTGTAAGATGTTACCATTAGTGGCAACTAAATAGATGATACACAGAGTTTCTGCCATATTTTTTACAACTGTGTGGGAAACTCCAATAATTTGAATAAAAGTGTTCATTGTAATGTCATGAGATTATACAGGTTTAATATACACAGTGTTTGTATGTTGATTATATCTTAATAATGCTGGGACTATTGGGTGTGCATTTGAAAAAAAAAATACTCCTGGCCTGCATCTCCTACCACATAAACAAGTTAGTTAAGGCTAAGCCTTCAGCGAAAATGTTGACGCTTCAACAAAGAACAAAATAGAAAGATATTTGTGTTACCTTTGAGTAGATAGAGTGAAAAGGTTGGCTTAAAGTTCAGCATTCAGAAAACTAAGATCATGGCATCTGGTCCCGTCACTTCATGGGAAGTAGATGGGGAAACAGTGGAAGCAGTGTCAGACTTTATTTTGGGGGGCTCTAAAATCACTGCAGATGGTGATTGCAGCCATGAAATTAAAAGACGCTTACTCCTTGGAAGGAAAGTTATGACCAACCTATATAGCACATTCAAAAGCAGAGACATTGCTTTGCCAACAAAGGTCCATCTAGTCAAGTCTGTGGTTTTTCCAGTAGTCATGTATGGATGTGAGAGTTGGACTATAAAGAAAGCTGAGTGCTGGAAAATGGATGCTTTGAATTGTGGTGTTTGAGAAGACTTTTGAGAGTCCCTTGGACTGCAAGGAGATCAAGCCAGTCAATCGTAAAGGAAATCAGTCCTGGGTGTTGGAAGGACTGATGCTGAAGCTGAAACTCCAATACTTTGGCCACCTGATGCGAAGAGTTGACTCATTGGAAAAGACCCTGATGCTGGCAGGGATTGCAGGCAGGAGGAGAAGGGGACGAAAGAGGATGAGATGGCTGGATGGCATCACTGACTCGGTGGATATGAGTTTGAGTGAACTCTGGGTGTTGGTGATGGACAGGGAGGCCTGGCGTGCTACGCGATTCATGGAGTCGCAAAGAGTCAGACACGACTGAGCGACTGAACTGAACTGAGGTGATAGGACACAATATTCAAGAGCAATGAAAAATAATGTATAGGTACATGCACCTAGGAATGTGTATGCAAGACTTCATCACACTTGAAACTTCGGGTCTCCAAATGATACTTTAATTTTTTAAAAGACAACAAAACAAACATTGGGGAACATTGTCATAAGACTTATATTGGATATACAACCTGTATCCAAACTCCAGATGTTTGATGTTAATATTTATAAAGCAGGTTAATTTTTAAAGGAGTAAGTTCAGTTCAGTTCAGTTGCTTAGTCATGTCCAACTCTTTGCGACCCCAAGGACTGCAGCAAGCCAGGCTTCCCTATCCACCAACTATTCCTGGAGCTTGCTCAAACTCATGTCCATTGAGTCGGTGATGTGATTCAACAATCCCATCCTCTGTCATTCCCTTCTTCTCCTGCCTTCGATCTTTCCCAGATCTGGGTCTTTTCAAATGAGTCAGTTCTTTGCATCAGGTAAAGAAACTGTTGGAGCTTCAGTTTCAGCATCAGTCCTTCCAGTGAATATTCGGGACTGATCTCCTTTACGATTGACCAGCTTGATCTCCTTGCAGTCCAAGGGACTCTCAAAAGTCTTCTCAAACACCACAATTCAAAGCATTCATTTTCCAGCACTCAGCTTTCTTTATAGTCCAACTCTCACATCCATACATGACTACAGGAAAAACCATAGCTTTGACTGGATGGACCTTTGTTGGTAAAGTAATGTCTCTGCTTTTTAATATGTTATCTAGGTTGGTCATAGCTTTTCTTCCAAGGAGCA
Source organism: Oreotragus oreotragus (assembly GCA_006410675.1). Taxonomy (NCBI): domain Eukaryota; kingdom Metazoa; phylum Chordata; class Mammalia; order Artiodactyla; family Bovidae; genus Oreotragus; species Oreotragus oreotragus. The sequence continues at coordinate 261,836 of SJYX01003367.1, forward strand.
AGCTCTTTTAGTTTCATGGCTGCAGTACCCATCCGCAGTGATTTTGGAGCCCCCAAAAATAAAGTCTCTCACTGTTTCCATTGTTTCCCAATCTATTTGGCATGAAGTGATGGGACCAGATGCCATGATTTTAGTTTTTTGAATGTTTAGCTTTAAGCCAGCTTTCTGACTCTCCTCTTTCACTTTCATCAAGAGGTTCTTTAGTTCCTCTTTGCTTTCTGCCTTAAGGGTGGTGTCCTCTGCATATCTGAGGTTATTGACATTTCTCCCTGCCATCATGATTCCAGCTTTGTGCTTCATCCAGTCTCACATTTCACATGATATATACGGCACATAAGTTAAATAAGCAAGGTAACAATATTCAGCCTTGATGTGTTCTTTTCCCAATTTGGAACGAGGCCACTGTTCCATGTCCGGTTCTAACTGTTGCTTCTTTACTTGCATACAGATTTCTCAAGAGGCAGGTAAGGTGGTTTGGTATTCCCATCTCTTGAAGAATTTTCCACAGTTTGTTGTGATACACACAGTCAAAGGCATTAGCATAGTCCATGAAGGAGAAGTAGATATTTTTCCAGAATTCTCTTGCTTTTTCTATGATCCAATGTATGTTGGCAGTTTGATCTCTGGTTCCCCTGCCTTTTCTAAATCCAGCTTGAACATCTGGAAGTTTGCAGTTCATGTGCTACTAAAGCCTTGCTTGGAAAAAATTGAGCATTACTTTGCTAGTGTGTGAGATAAGTGCAATTGTGTGGTAGTTTGAACAGTCTTTGGCATTGCCTTTGTTTGGAACTAGAATGAAAAGTGACCTTTTCCAGTCCTGTGGCCACTGCTGAGTTTTCCAAATTTGCTGGCATATTGAGTGCAGCACTTTCACAGCATCATGCTGCTGCCACTGCCAAGTTGCTTCAGTCGTGTCTGACTCTGTGTGACCCCATAGATGGCAGCCCACCAGGCTCCCCCATCCCTGGGATTTTCCAGGCAAGAGTACTGGAGTGGGGTGCCATTGCCTTCTCTGTCACAGCATCATAGTTTAGGATTTGAAATAGCTCACTGGAATTCCTTCACCTCCACTAACTCTGTTCATAGTGATGCTTCCTAAGGCCCACTTGGCTTCGCGTTCCAGGATATCTGGCTCTAGGTGAGTGATCACACCATTATGGTTATCTGGGTCGTGAAGATATTTGTACATAGTTCTTCTGTGTATTCTTGCCACCTCTTCTTAATATCTTCTGCTTCTGTTAGGTCCATATTGATTCTTTCCTTTATTGTGCTGATCTTTGCATGAAATGTTCCCTTGGTATCTCTAATTTTCTTGAAGAGATCTGTAGTCTTTCCCATTCTATTGTTTTCCTCTATTTCTTTGCATTGATCACTGAAGAAGGCTTTCTTCTCTCTCCTTGCTGTTCTTTGAAACTCTACATCCAGATGGGTATATATTTCCTTTTCTTCTTTGCCTTTAGCTTCTCTTCTTTTCTCAGCTATTTGTACGGCCTCATCAGACAACCATTTTGCCTTTTTGCCTTTCTTGTTCTTGGGGATGGTTTTGATCACTACCTCTTGTACAGTGTTACAAACCTCTGTCCATAGTCCTTCAGGCACTCTATCAGATCTAATCTCTGGAATCTATTTGTCACTTCCACTGTATAATCATAAAGGATTTGATTTAGGTCATACCTGAATGGTCTAGTGGTTTTCCCTATTGTGTTCAATTTAAGTCTGAGTTTTAAAATAGTAAAAACCATGCCAATTAAAATGTTCAAAAATATGCAAAGAAGTCTCATAGAACAAGATTTATGAACAGCTAAAATACACAGAAAAACAAGCTCATCTTCCTTCAAGATAAGAAAAATGCAAAGTAAAAATAAATTTGACACTACGTCTCTTTTACTACTTCTACTACTGTGACTACATTTAAAATCTGGATAATGAAAAGTGTTTTTTAGGCATTTGAATAACCAGCTCTAAGAAAACTGTTGATGTGAGTGTAAAATGATACAATCATTGTGGAAAGAAATTTGCTGGGGCTCTTGTAATCATCAGCATACATGAAGGGAACAATAATTCTGCTTCTCATCTGTATCAAAAAGCAATGTCATATGTATCCTCAAAAACTTTACAAGATCATCCACAGCATTTTGTTCAGAATCACTCCAGTCTGGAGTCTATGTAGTGTCGGTCAGTATGTGTGATGGTGACTGCAGCTGTGAGATTAAAAGATGCTTCCTCCTTGGAAGAAAAGCTGTGACAAACCTAGACAGTGTATTAAAAAGCAGAGACATTACTTTGCCAACAAAGTTTCATCTGGTTAAAGCTATGGTTTTTCCAGTAGTCATGTATGGATGTGAGATTTGGACCATAAAGAAGGCTAAGTGCCAACGAATTAATGCTTTCAAACTAGTGCTGGGGAAGATTCTTGAGAGTCCCTTGAACTGCAAGGAGATCAAACCAGTCAATCCTAAAGGAAATCAACCCTGAATATTCAGTGGAAGGACTGATGCTGAAGCAGATGCTCCAATATTTTTGCCACCTGACCTGAAGAGCCGATTCATTGGACAAGATGCTGGGAAAGATTTAGGGCAGGAGGAGAAGGTGACGACAGAGGATGAGATGGTTGGATGGCCTCACCGACACAGTGGACATGAGTTTGAAGAATCTCCAGGAGATGATGAAGGACAGGAAAGCCTGGCGTGCTGTAGTCCATGGCGTTGCACATAGTCGAACGTGAATGAGTGACTGAACAGCAACAGCAATATGTGGTTGGCTGAGTCATGTCTCCAAAATTTCTATACTGCAGCCCTAACCCCCTATGTGACGGTATTTGGAGATGGGGCTGACAGAGAGACAAACAAGGTTACAGAAGTCATAAGGGTGGGGCCCTGATTCAATAGGATTAATGTTTTTGTGAGAGGAGGCTCTAGAGACCTCATGCCCTCCTCCAGCCATGAGATATCACAGGGGAAGGCAGCCATCGGCCAGCGAGAACCTCACAAAAATGACTGTGCACTCTGGTCTTGGACTTGCAGTTCCCTGAGCTCTGAGAGACTGAACTGAACTCAACTGAACTGAGCTCTGAGAAAATTAATCCCTGCTGCTGAAGCCACCCAGACTGTGCGACCGGTTGCAGCAGCATGAGCAATCTGATATGAGTGAGTACAGAGGACTAAAATTCTCATAGAAATGCGTCTATTGCTAACGAGTGCATCTGCGTATACTAAAGTCCATGCCATTATAGTGAGTAAAGTGAACCAGACATAAGAGAGCATCTACAACACAATTTCACTTTCATGAAGCTCTAGAACAGACAATACTGATCTACAGAAACAGAGACAGATCGGCACAGGACAAGAAACAGGGTGGAGATTGACAATAAAGGGGAAATTTCTGCAGTGTTGAAATTCCTCTCTTAACTGGTCTTCGGTAACATGCACCATCTTTTTGGTAGATTTCAGTTTCTACAAAACCACACAATTTTCATGGATCAAAGAGAGAGAATTCTAAACGTTAGAGCTGAAGACGGCTTCAAACATCATCTCGCCAATCTCCCTATTTTAGTTAATCAAATCATTCCCCTTGTCATTTACTGACTGAAACAGGACAATAACTGAATTGTCTTGATTGCAGGAGAGCATTCTTTCTTTCTTTTTTAACTTTTATTTGCTATTTATTTTTCTTGATTGTCTTTAACAAGACACTGCATTTAAAGTATTTTTTAATAGTACCTCCAACACCGTAAATAAAATAGTAAAATTTCTAGTTAATAGAAAGTCTGAAAACAAGACAACCATTTCATTTCCCATGGGCAGCCAGCACCACATTTCAGAACACTCTCAAGCCTTGACTGTCTAGATGAGCTTGAACAGCTGTGCCATTTCTCAGTGACTCTTTTATTTCTTATATTTAATTTTAAAATGTTTCTCATTTATGAAATGAGAAGAAAAAGATACCTACATCACGGGTTGATATTAAAAGTAACATGAAATAAAACATTTAAGCATATTGGTGATTCTGGACATACTAGAAGCACTTAATAAATAACAGATAACCATGAAATAAATAAATATGTATTTTGAGTTCTTGTGCCAATTATAATTTTTAATTATTTAAATCACATGAAAAATATTAACCAATAGAAAATCCTTCCACAGATTTAAAAAAAAAAAGCTAAAAAAAAAATTAGAGTTGTGAAGAGTATTTTCTTTGGAGTAAAGAAAACTGTTAAAATTCTGGTTATGTTTGCCAATTTATCTAATTTTTCTTAAACTGCTCATCCATGTATAAATGCAGTCTACTGAATTCTAGGGCAACACAATTACTAAATGAGAAAATACTTTGAAATGCCAAAAATATTAGTCAACCCTTAAACAGTAGGTTTTTTCTCATTCTTTTTGAATTTGTCAACCTCAAGAAAATGAAAGATACTACTTCAATAGTAATATAAATATGGCGTCAGCAATATGAGTGAAAAAAATGTTGCTAGAATTACAAAGTACCTCTAAAATAGAGTCCCTATGTTGTATCTTAAAGGACCAATGAGTGAAGAAGGGATGCTATGCCTCCCCATTCTCACCCCAGTTTATGTGATTCACAGGGAGAATGATCTATACCTGCAATGGTTAGTGCATCATAAATGCAGTAGGTGGATCAGAGATAAAAGTTTCAGAAAGGAGAGGAAAAACAGAGACATCAAAAAATTTTGCATAAATAATTTAAGATATTAATTTTGGTATAATATAAAAACATTAATTTCAAAGTTATCTTGAGATTTTCTTAGATGTAAACATAGCTGATATTTTTTGAGTGTCTCACAACAAAAATGGAAAGTTAGTATTTATAGATGAAGATGCTGAAGTCCAGAAAAACTGAGCCAGTTGCTGCAAATTTCACACCTGACATTTACAAATCCAAGGCTAGAATTCTGATTTCCTAACATCAAAAATAGTGATAGATAACCACAGTCAGTAAAATGCAGGTGCCTAAACAAACATTATAACACCATACAAAGATGTAAAATCAATAAAACACACATATACATGCACATGGAGTCAATCACACTTGCTGTAATAAGAGACTGAATCTTATCTAACTGATTTAGTCACTGTTGATGACTCCTTACTCTTTATCTTGATAATGATTTTTATTTTGTGTAATTATTGCTGAAAACTGGAGTTAATTTTTATTTAAAGCTACAATCAACAGACACTTCAGAAGAGCTTTACAATTAGGCCATAGCTAAATTGTTTTATCTGGAGAATTCCATGGACATAGCTAAAGTGTTGTTGCCTGGAGAATTCCATGGGCAGAGTAGCCTGGCGATCTACAGTACACAGGGTCTCAAAAAGTCAGACATGACTGAGTGACAAGCACTTTCACTTTCAAATTGTTCTGAAGAAATAGAACTTCTTTCATCATATGCAAAGATGGCAAATGAATCAAATAATCTAAAGACTTAAAGATGATATATTTGCTTGATCACCTGAAAAATAGCTCCCATAAGGTAAGATATTTACTGACAAATGTTCACTTGAATGAGAAGCCAGCCGTGAAGACAGAAGACAAGGCCATTTTTTATCTATTGCAGGTGGTAGTGATAGACCAGCAGGCACATTTGTGATTTATATCTCCAGAGTGCACGTCTACACAGCCTAGAGTTCCAGCTCTTGTCCTGCAGGTGGGACAGGGAGAGGACCCGCTTTCACTTGTGGAGGATGGACCACAGATTGGCCAATGTGGAGCATGTTAGGGAGGTCTCCACAGATCGGGGAAAGATGCTCCACTATGGGCAGTGGTCACCTGAAGTGACAGCGGCCAAGTCCTGGGGGAGCAGGCACATTTGTGATTTATATCTCCAGAGTGCACGTCTACACAGCCTAGAGTTCCAGCTTTTGTCCTGCAGGTGGGACAGGGAGAGGACCCGCTTTCACTTGTGGAGAGTGGACCACAGATTGGCCAATGTGGAGCATGTTAGGGAGGTCTCAACACAGATCGGGGAAAGATGCTCCACTATGGGCAGTGGTCACCTGAAGTGACAGCGGCCAAGTCCTGGGGGTGTGCTTACAGCCACATGAGTTGTAGTGATCCAGAGGTAAAAGAGATTGTCTCTTATTCACTTTTATTTTTTGTAGTTGGCAGCTATGTGGATTGTGTTGTTAGTAACTGAGATGAAAAACAAATTGCAAGAGAAAATACAATATTCTGTTTTAATTTATAAGGCTGTTGTTGTTCAGTCACTCAGTCGAGTCTGACTCTCTGTGACCCATGCCAGGGTTCTCTGTCCTTCACTGTCTCCCAGAGTTTGCTCAAACTCATGTCCGTTGAGTCAATGATGCCATCAAACCATCTCATCCTCTGCTGCCCTCTTCTCCTCCGATCCTCAGTCTTTCGCAGCATCAGAGTCTTTTCCAATGAGTCAGCTCTTCACATCAGGTAGCCAAAGTACTGGAGTTTCAGCCTCAGCAACAGTCCTGCCAATGAATATCCAGTTGATTTTCTTTAGGATTGACTGGTTTTGTGTCCTTGCTGTACAAGGGACTCTCCAGAGTCTTCTCCAGCATCACAGTTTGAAAGCATCAATTCTTTGGTGTTCAGCATTCTTATGTCCTACTCTCAAATCCATACAAGACTAATGGAAAAAACATAGCTTTGACTACATGTACCTTTATTAGCAAAGGGCTTCCCTGGTGGCTCAAATAGTAAAGAATCTGCCTGCAGTTCCGGATACCCAGGTTCAATCCCTGGGTCAGGAAGATACCCTGGAGAAGGGATTGGCTACCCACTCAGTATTTTTACCTGGAGAATTCCATGGACAGAGGAGCCTGATAGGCTACAGTCCATGGGGTGGCAAAGAGTTGGACACAACTTAGTGACTAACACTTTCTGCAGTTTACAAGAAGATAAAGCCTGAATGAAACAATATGCAGAAGAAGGAAGCATGCTGACTATTGGGCATATAGACCCGAGAATAGGCTGGGAAGAACTGTTAGACATTCCAGGTGCCACTGTGAGCGAACACCAGTGCTGAGGCTCGACTTGAAGGAGAGCAGGAGGCAAGTGTTCCGATATTCTGCAGAGAAGAATTCAGGAGTGTGTGCATTTCTAGGAAGCATAGCCTGCTGTTTTCAAAGGCTGCACAGCCCCCAGACCCACCGGCAACTCAGCAGACAATTAGTTTGGGACTGAAAGTCTGTCTAGAAATGTGGCTCAGAATAAGTCATGAAGACAGTTTAATTTTCTTTTTATTGGGAAATTCAGTATGCCCACATCTTCCCTCCCCCAGGGGGCTGTTGTGAAGCTCACAGACTTACATATTTATCATTATTATGCTGTACTTCCACCAAAAGCTATACAAGAACTTCATATTACATGCAGTCTGTAGGAAACCCACTCTTGCTTATTGCTCACACCTCCTCCTCCACTTTGCTTTCAGTCTTGATTACAAGTACTAGTTGCTCAAACGAGAAAACGTCGTAGCCCTCGTGTTAGCTCCATCCACTGTGCTTCCGGACTTCCCGGAGGCGTCTCTGCCTGTCTCCCTTGTCAACATCTGTCTTCTTAACTGGAGCAATCACTGGTGCTTCCATTTACCATCCAATTATCAAAGTGTCATCAGAATTATTTTTCTCATTCAAGTAAATCTCTTGCCTTAAAATATTAAGGTTTAAAAAAATCATTTGCAAGATGAAGTCTAACTTTCTCAAAAAAAATTATAAATGACCATGGACTCACCCTAGCATACTAAGGAGAGGTCCAGGTCATGAAACTACACTCCAGCCATAGGAAAATGTTCTGAGTGACACATGCAAGATGGTTTTGTCACCGTGATGACCTGCTACCTGAAGTGGTACATGTAGTCCTCCTCCCGTCCTTCTCTCATTGCAATCTTGCACAAGTGCTCTGTGAGACCTCCTTCAAATGGGCCTTCCTCTGTGCAGACAGCCCTCACCCTAGTCCACACACTTAGACCAATGCTGCATTCTCTTATTCAGAGCAAATAAGTTTGTTTGGTCTCTGATCTAGTGAGCTGTGATGATCCGGCCCCGCCTCCCTAAGGCGCCCTCCATGGAGAAGTTTCCTGTTGGTCACTGTGGTCCCAAGCATGTGCAGTGTTTTACGCAATAGACTCTCAATACTTGTTTTTGTTTTTTAGTGTTTAAATTACTATAACTTTATTCATGTAGTATACCAGGATTATACTTCTTTATTTTATACTTAATGTATTTAACTTACAGTTTAAAAATGGTTTTGGTGACTTGCAGTTCAATCGCTCATTCGAGTCCGACATTTTGTGACCCCATGGACTGCAGTACACCAGGCTTCCCTGTCCATCACCAACTCCCAGAGCTTGCTCAAACTCACGTCCACCGAGTTGGTGATGCCACCCAACCACCTCATCCTCTGTCATCCTCTTCTCCTGCCTTCAATCTTTCTCAATATCAGGGTCTTTTCCAGTGAGTCAGTTCCTCACATCAGGTGGCCAAAGTATTGGAGCTTCAGTTTCAGCATCAGTCCTTCCAATGAACACCCAAGACTGATTTCCTTTAGGATTCACTGGTTTGAGCTCCTTGCAGTCCAAGGGGCTCTCAAGGGTCTTCTCCAACACCACAGTTCAAAAGCATCAGTTCTTCAGCTCTCAGCTTTCTTTATAGTCCAACTCTCACATGCGTAAATGACTATTGGAAAAATCATAGCTTTGACTAGATAGACCTTTGTCAGCTAAGTGATATCTCTGCTTTTTAATATGCTATCCAGGTTGTCTACCTTTTCTTCCAAGGAGCAAGTGTCTTTTAATTTCATGGCTACAGTTACCATCTGTAGTGATTTTGGAGCCCCCCAAAATAAAGTCTGTCACTGTTTCCAATGTTTCCCCATCTATTTGCCATGAAGTGATGGGACCGGATGCCATGACCTTCATTTTTTGAATGTTGATTTCTAATACATTTTTTTCACTCTCTTCTTTCACTTTGATCAAGACAGGCTCTTTAGTTCTTTTTTGCTTTCTGCTATAAGGCATCATCTGTATATCTGAAGTTATTGATATTTTTCCCACCAATCTTGATTCCAGCTTGTGGTTCATTCAGCCCTACATTCTATATGATGGTGTTGGAGAAGATTCTTGAGAGTCCCTTGGACTGCAAGGAGATCAAGCCAGTCAATCCTAAAAGAAATCAGTCCCAATTACTCATTGAAAGGACTGATGCTGAAGCTGAAACTCTAATACTTTGGCCACCTGATGCAAAGAATTGACTCATTGGAAAAGACCCTGGTGCTGGAAAAGATTGAAGGCAGGAGAAGAAGGGGATGACAGAGGATAAGATGGTTGGATGGTACCACTGACTCAATGCACATGAATTTGAGCAAGCTCCAGGAGTCGGTGATGGACTGGGAAGCCTGGGGCGCTGCAGTCCATGGGGTCACAAAGAGTCAGACATGCCTGGGTGACTGGACTGAACTGAACTGACCCTGCGTATAAGTTAAATAAGCAGGGTGACAATATACAGCCTTGATGTACTCCTTTGCCAGTTTGGAACCAGTCTGTTGTTTCATGTCCAGTAACTGTTGCTTCTTGAACTACATATAGATTTCTCAGAAGGCAGGTAAGGTGGCCTGGTATTACCATCTCTTGAAGAATTTTCCACAGTTTGTTGCGATCCACACAGTCAAAAGTTTTGGTGTAGTCAATAAAGTAGAAGTAGATATTTTTCTGGAAAAATACAGCACTTTAACAGCATCATCTTTTAGGATTTGAAATAGCTCAACTGGAATTCCATTACCTCCACCAGGTTTGTTTGTAGTGATGCTTCCTAAGGCTCACTTGACTCCACATTCCAGGATGTCTGCCTCTAGGTGAGTGATCACACCATTGTGTTTATTTGGTTCATGAATATCTTTTTGTATAGTTCTTCTGTGTATTCTTGCCACCTCTTCTTAAGATCTTCTGCTTCTGTTGGGTCTATACCATTTCTGTCCTTTATCGAGCCCATCTTTGCATGAAATGTTCCCTTGGTATCTCTAATAGACTGTAGGCATCTCTAGTCTTTCCCATTCTATTGTTTTCCTCTATTTCTTTGCTTTGTCACTGAGGAAGGCTTCTAGTATATTCTTTGTTGCTATTTTTAACTTTTATTATATATTGAATAGTTGATTAATGGTGCTGTCAGTTTCAAGGGTACAGCAAAGTGCTTTAGTTATACATATGCACTTACCTATTCTTTTTCAAATTCTTTTCCAAGGTTATTACAGAATGTTGAACAGATTCCTTGTGCTATACAGCAGGTCTTTGTTGATTATCTACTGCAAATTATATTTTTATTTTAAAAATATTTACTACATGAATGAATGAAAGGTGGTTAGTGAACTTTATAAAACTAAGTAGACTAAGCATATTACTCATCAGAACTTTCATTTAAAGATAAGGTCATAGTTTTAGCTATCTTGAGAAAGAAGAATGGAGCTGGAGGAATCAATCATCCTGACTTCAGATTTTACTACAAAGCTACAGTCATCAAGACAGTATGGTACTGGCACAAAAACAGAAATATAGACCAATGGAACAAGATAGAAAGCCCAGAAATAACCCCATGTGCCTATCAGTACCTTATTTTTGACAAAGGAGGCAAGAATATACAATGGGCAAAGACATACTCTTAAAATAAATGGTGCTGGGAAAATTGGACAGCTACATGCAAAAGAATGAACTTAGAACACTTCCTAACAGCATACACAAAGACAAACTCAAAATGGATTAAAGACCTAAATACCCCATGTGCCTATCAGTACCTTATTTTTGACAAAGGAGGCAAGAATATACAATGGGCAAAGACATACTCTTAAAATAAATGGTGCTGGGAAAATTGGACAGCTACATGCAAAAGAATGAACTTAGAACACTTCCTAACAGCATACACAAAGACAAACTCAAAATGGATTAAAGACCTAAATGTAAAATCAGAAACTATAAAACTTAGAAGAAAACATAGTCAGAAGATTTGATGACATAAGTCAAAGCAAGATCCTCCATGACCCACCTCCTAGAGTAACAGAAATAAAAACAAAAGTAAACAAGTGGGACTTGATTAAACTTACAAGCTTTTGCACAGCAAAGGAAACTATAAGCAAGGTGAAAAGATAACCCTCAGAATGGGAGAAAATAATATGTTTGGGGCTGGTGTATGGGGATGATCCGGAGGGATGATGTTGGGTGGGAGGTGGGAGGGGGGTTCATGTTTGGGAGTTCATGTACACCCATGATGGATTCATGTCAATGTATGCCAAAACCAATACAGTACTGTAAAGTAAAATAAAGTAAAAATAAAAATTAAAAAAAAACTTAAAATAGTTAAACATTAAAAAAAAAAAAAGTGGGACCTGATTAAACTTAAAATTATTTTGCACAGCAAAGGAAACTATAAGCAAGGTGAAAAGACAACCCTCAGAATGGGAGAAAATAACAGTTTATGAAACTGACAAAGGATTAATTTCCAAAACATATAAGCAGCTCACACAACTCAATACCAGAAAAACAAACAATCCAATCAAAAAGTGGGGAAAAGACCTAAACAGACATTTCCCCAAAGAAGACATACAGATGACTAACAAACACATGAAAAGATGCTCAATATTGCTCATTAGTAGAGAAATGCAAGTCAAAAGTACAATGAGATATCACCTCACAACAGTCAGAATGGCCACTATCAAAATGTCTGCAAACAATAAATGATGGAAAGAGTGTGGAGGAAAGGGAACACTCTTGCACTGTTGGTGGGAACGTAAATTGATACAACCCCTGTGGAAGATGGTATGGAGATTCCTTAAAAAACTAGGAATAAAACCACCATATGATGCTGCAATCCCACTCCTGGCACATACCCTGAGGAAACCAAAATTGAATAAGACACATGTATCCATTGTTCATTGTAACACTATTTACAATAGCTAGAACATGGAAGCGACCTAGATGTCCATCAACAGGTGAATGGATAAAGAAGCAGTGGTACGTATACACAATGGACTATGACTCAGGCATGGAAAGGAACACCTTTGAATCAGTTCTAATGAGATGGATGAACCTAAAACCTATCATACAGAGTGAAGTAAGTCAGAAATAGAAAGATAGATATAATATTCTAACATCTATATGTTTGTAGAATCTATAAAAATGGTACTGAAGAATTTACAGGGCAGCAATATAGAAACAAACATAGAGGATAGACTTATGGACATGGGAAAAGGGGAGGAGAGGGTGAGATGTATCGAAAATGTAACATGGAAATTTACATTACCATATGTAAAATAGATAGCCAATGGGAATTTGCTATATGGCTCAGGAAACTCAAACAAGGACTCTGTATCAGTCTAGAGAGGTGGAATGGGTAGGGAGAGGGGAGGAAGCTTCAAAAGGGAGGGAATATATGTATATCTATGCCTGATTCACGTTGAGATTTGACAGAAAACAACAAAATTCTGTAAAGCAATTATCCTTCAATAAAAAAGATTAATAAATTAGAAAAAGCTCAATTATCCTTCAATAAAAACAAATTAATAAATTAGAAAAAGCTTATCTCCTTATAACTACACAAAATGTTGCTGAAGAACTCAACATCAACCATTGTACAATCACTTGGCTTTTGAAGCAATTTAGAAAGGTGAAAGAGATTGATGAGTGGGTGCCTCATGAGCTGAATGAAAATAAAATTTTAAAAAATCATCCTTTTGAAGTGTTGTCTTCTCTTATTCTATGCAACATCAATGAACCATTTCTCAGATAGATTGAGATATGTGATGAAAAGTGGATTTCATATGACAACTGGCAATGACCAGCTCGGTGGTTGGACCAAGAAGCTCCAAAGCACTTCCCAAAGCAAAATTTGCACCAAAAAACATTGTGGTTACTGTTTAGTGATCTTCTGCCTGTCTGATCCACTACAGCTTTCTGAGTGCCAGCTAAATCATTACATCTGAGAAGTATGCTCAGTAAATCAATAAAATGCACTGAAAACTGCAACTGCTGCATCCAGCATTGGTCAACAGAATGGTCCCAGTTCTCCATGATGATGCCTAACCACATGTTTCACAACCAGTGCTTCAAAATTTGAACAAATTGGGCTGCAAAATTTTGCCTCATCCTCCATATTCAACTGCCTCTCATCAACCGACTACCACATCTTAAAGCATATAGACAACTTTTTGCAGAAAAAGCACATCTACAATCAGCAGGAGGTAGAAAATGCTTTCCAAGTGTTCATCAAATTCCAAAGGATGGATTTTTACACTATAGAAATAAACACTTATTTCTCATTGGCAAGAGTGCATTGATTGTAATGGTTCCTATTTTGATTAATAAAGATGTGTTTGGGTTTAGTTAGAATGATTTAAAATTTGTGGTCTGAAACTGCAATTGCTTTTACATCAACCTAATAACTTCTTTTATTTTTTTTATTAATTGCCAATCCATTATTCAGACATCACTCACTGAATAAGATAGACATTAGATGACATTTTGATCTTATCCAGAATTCCATATTGGATTTCCTTAGCCTTCATACCTTTCATAGTTGAACACTGTACCCTACATTCTGATACCTTCAACCCACTGTTACCTGGGGCTTTCAGATATGAGATGACAAGTGTTTTGAATGTCGTTATCCTTCTCTTGATAGACAGCTGAGAGTTCTACGTCAGGATAATTGTTATACCTATCTTTTAGAGTAATCTGTGCATTACTCTATTCCTTATTTAAAAAATAGTGAATAAATAAACAAAAAATCCAACGTGTTAGAACAAATAATAAGAGGTTAATAATTGTTACAACCCAGTTAAGACAAAGAGGAAATCATTAACTGTGTAGAAAGTTAAAACAACAACAAAAAAGTCATACTTCACCATGTGCATCTTTATTTATTTGACCATTATGGCAACCATATATGGACTTCTGTGACGCAACCCTGTGTGGACTTCCTTCTTTCACTGATCTCTGCGAGGAATTGGAGCTTTGTTACCTGCAGCGGCCACTTGTGTCCATCCACCTACTCCGAGAGTCCATAAGAATTCTAAATTCTTATGAATTTAGATAAGTCTCTCCTGGTTCTTGAATCTCTTGTATTGGTTGATGATCCTGAGTTTTATTTGGCACTAGAAGAGATTACCTGTCTCATTCCAGTTGAAAGAAACTGGGGAGCACAGTTGAAATATACCAGGGCATACCAACTCAGTGTCTAGATGCTGAATGGGGCTTGGTTGAAAGATACCAAGGGATACCCACCCAGCTGAAAGATACTAGAGGTATCTGGCTGAATGATATCAAGGAAATTCCCACCCAGTGGAAAGGTATGGGGGGCTCTCAGTTAAAAGATACTGAGGAATATCCAGGGCTCAGTTGAAAGCTACCAAGTTTTCTCAGTTTTAGTAGACTGAGTGGTTTGTGCTGTGTAGTTAGGTAAGAGGCTGATCTGATGCTTTTCGTCAGTTCTTAATAGAATAGAATAGAATAGAATTGTCAGGATAAAATTGAAGATATTATGTGAGAGCTTTGTTCCAAGGAAAAGTAAAAAGACTCTTCCACTAGCTCACCTGAAGGTCACAATAAGAATTAGCCATTCAGCCATCCAAGCACCCACTGTGGTCTTATGCTGCCAGAAGGAGAAAGCAAAGCATGTAAGATAAGCTGAAAATACTCTGGGGTGTCTCCTGGAGGAGTTGGGCTCACATGCAGCACACTGGCCCACCACACAATTTCACTATTGAATTTTATCCATGAAAATTTCAACTTAAAATGGGAAATAGAGCCTCTCAAACACAGAAACACGGTGCATCAGAAAGCAGGCTTTAACACTCCAACCAGGGTTATGTATACGCAATACTTTTACTTGCAAGTACTTACTTAATTGGGAAAATTGTACTATAGGAGATTTCAATATAAAATGACCAAATTGGGGTTCTTTTGATATTCTTTTTTTTTTTCTATTTAAAAAAAATTTTTTTTTTGTATTTATTTATTTTTTTTACACGAACTCCCAAACATGAACCCCCCTCCCTACATCTTCCCTCCAGATCATCCCCATACACCAGCCCCAAGCATCCTGCATCCTGCATTGAACATAGACTGGCAATTCATTTCTTACATGATAGTATACATATTTCAATGCTATTCTCCCAAATCATCCCTCCCTCTCCCTCTCCCTCTCCTTCTCCCTCAGAGTCCATAAGTCCGCTCTACACATCTGTATCTCTTTTGCTGTCTTGCATACAGGGTCCTCATTACCATCTTTCTAAATTCCATATATATGTGTTAGTATACTGTATTGGTGTTTTTCTTTCTGGCTTACTTCACTCTGTATAATTGGTTCCAGTTTCATCCATCTTATTAGAACTGATTCAAATGTATTCTTTTTAATGGCTGAGTAATACTCCATTGTGTATATATACCACAGCTTTCTTATCCATTCATCCGCTGATGGACATCTAGGTGATATTCTTAAATTGATATTTTTGCATGTACAGTTAAAAAAATGTGGCTATATTGTCAAGAAGACTAAATAGAATGCTTACTTTGGTATCTAGAAGGTCCTAAAAGAGGATATTATAGAGTAAATTCCTCACAGGAAATCAACAAGAAATTGCTTAACACTATATCAGAACTGAGAAAGACCCCTGGTACTGACTCTGCCTCTCCCTCTGCTCCTCCCATGTATCCTCTTCTATCTGAACTACCTGGCCCAGATGCTTTTTCTCTTCCAACTTTTCTTCCTCCTCCTGGTCTCCTTTCTTCAGCAAAGGAGGATTGAAAAAAAAAAAATCAGAAAAGAGCATAACTCCCTTAAGGAGAAACCTGCTACAGGGAGAACTGAATCATCTTCAATGCTTACCTATACACCCAAGATCCAAGCAGAACTTAGAGCCGTAGCTAAGGAATTTTCCCATCCAAGTGAGGATCCATTGAGATTTGCTAAGGAACCTGAATTAACCATCTGAAACTATGAACTTAGGTTTTCAGATCTATATCAACTAATACAGCTGTTAGCTTCTGAAAGTAAAGCAAGGTAATGAATAGAGAAAACAGGATGGAAATATCCCTTAATGGACTTTGAATCACATAGTCCAGAGGCTTTCACTGAACTTCCAGTTACCTTGGAAATTACTCAAACCTATTCCAAAGCTTTCTCCAAAAGCTGTAAATTGGACAAAGATTCAACAATGCAAGCAAAGATCACATGAGTCAATCTGTACTATTATGGGAGACTGGGGAAAAAAAAAAAAAAACTTTTAAGTAATCTGGTTTGACACCTGAATTTTTCTCTAACCACTAAAATGATCCTTTGCTTAACTCCATTCTTAAAGGAGGCTTAGATAAGGATTTTGTTACTCTAATTAAAAAGGTAACCTAGGTTTGTCTGAGTTACACACAAAATACCCTTGTTATACTGTCCGACCAACTTTTCAAAACCACTAAAAAGAAAATAAATGGGGTATCTATGAAAGTTATGAAATTTCAACTGCTCCAATTAAGTACACAATACCAGTAGAAGGTTAATTGCCCCCAACCTGTTTAATTCCCAAGCAGCAGAGAAAGTTTGAAGAAAAAAAAAAAAAGATATATATATATATATATATATATATAATCTTTAGAATCCTTGCCCTGAGGGAATACTCCTACTAGGAGAACCTGATTTTCACTCCCTATGTGTTGAAACCAGAGCTCTATGGATCACTCATTTAGACTATTTCTTTAATTCCTGAAGCTGAGAAAAAAAGGAATGAAACTTTCTAAAATTTTCTTATTCCAACTGTTGTCTATAGTTAGTGAGTTTTATACTGTGATATCTGATTCATGAATAAATTTAGAAAGTGAGGCTAGATCTATACACTGTCTGTCTGGATATGTGTATGTGTCAGTATGTCTTTGGATTAATATTGCTGAGGTCAATTTGCAAATAAGTCCTAATCTAACTGGCGTAAAGAAAAGTAAGCATTTACAAATCAAACAATTCTAAATACAAGAGAAATTAACCTAAATAAATTTCAGGTTTATGTGAACTGGGAAACATTCAGTATAAAATTCCTGGTATTAATGTCTGTTTGTTAATCTAATTATTAATAATATAAACATATCTAAAGGTCACTAACATTAAGCATAGTATTTTCATTGTGCCTAGTTTAATATAAGTTAAATGAAATCTTATTATGTGTGCTACAAGTTTGTCAGGAAAGAAAGTAACTCGAGTGAAGAAACTTTTAAGGAAATAAATGTAATGAAATATCAATTTTTACATAAACTTTTAAGAATAATTATACTTTAAGAATATCTGTCTAAAATAGTCTCTCTAAATATGGGTGACTTGGAATATCTAATTGTACTAAGCTAAGTAATGAAGGTTTATTGAATAGCTAGGTCATTTCTAAACAAAATAAGATTCTGAAACATTAATTACTTAACACTAACTTACTCTTACAGAGAAACTAAAGATATTTTGGACTATTAATGAATAATGTTTGGTGCCATCCTTAGACGTTCTCTACAAAAAAGCAAATGTTTTTGAAAATTATCACTAGTATTTATGTTCACCAATCCACAGAATTGGTGTAAAGGACAGTTCATGAGCTTAAGGAAAGTAGGATGTGTGTTTTTAGTAGAAAAGATACTTCAAGGCTGTATATTGTCACTCTGCTTATTTAACGTATATGCAGAGTACATCATGAGAAACTCTAGGCTGGAAGAAGCACAAGCTGGAATCAAGATTGCCAGGAGAAATATCAATAACCTCAGATATGCAGATGACACCACCCTTATGGCAAAAAGTGAAGAGGAACTCAAAAGCCTCTTGATGAAAGTGAAAGTGGAGAGTGAAAAAGTTGGCTTAAAGCTCAACGTTCAGAAAACTAAAATCATGGCATCTGGTCCCATCACTTCATGGCAAATAGATGGGGAAACAGTGTAAACAGTGTCAGACTTTTTTTTTTGGTGGGGGGGGGCTGCTCCAAAATCACTGCAGATGGTGATTGCAGCCATGAAATTAAAAGACGCTTACTCCTTGGAAGGAGGGTTATGACCAACCTTTGATGGACGTGAGTCTGAGTGAACTCCGGGAGTTGGTGATGGACAGCGAGGCCTGGAGTGCTTCGATTCATGGAGTCACAAAGAGTCAGACACGACTGAGTGATTGAATTGAACTGAACACTTTGCAGTGCTTCAAAGGGCTCTTGAAACATCCCAAAGAGAGATATTAAACTAATTAGGTTTATTTGATATGTTGAATTATATGGAAAACACTGTCAAATGAGTAATAAATCTCCTCAAGCTATATAGTATGATAAATGTTATGAATATAGATATTCTAGAAATTATATGGAGTTCCTAAAATTCTGATATGTCCTGGTAAAATAGTATTAGGCAGAACTCTAATTATTATCTTAAAGCATTGCCACAGTAGTAACCAAGTTCCTTTGTCAATTGCATTGTAATGAGATTTTAAACATGCTTTCTTAAGTCTTTTGTCATTGTAGACACTTATTGTTTTATTCTGATGCTATTGCAAAAATGCTTCCTCTTCAAGAAGATTTTTGAAAGGACTTTTGGATAAATACAAGTGTCTAACTTTCAGATCATAATTCTGAACTGGATAAGAAATTAAAAGATTCTAACAGAAAGCCTGATTCATTTGCTTCACAAAGATTAACCAAAGGACTAAATAAACTGATAAATATGCTTATCACTTTTATGGTTTCTATCTGAAAGATTATTGGTGTGAATCTCTGTTTTCCAAAGACACATTTCCTAGAAGATTCTTTGCTGTGTGCTATGTTAGTGTAAAATTTAATTAATTTTTTATAGGATACTCTAAGTTTATTTCTGAAGCTTATTTCAGTAATCATTTTGGATGAAGACCATATACCTCACAACCTGCAACCAAGACTGGAAATGGACCTAATTTAAGAGACTGTCTCTGACCCAGATGGAAGTTCTATTTTATCAGAGGAAACTACATAAATCAAGATGAGAAGAAGACATCAGAAGTAGATAGCTTAATCAAGATGCTCGACCTGACTGGCATGATCATTTATAATATTTTCTTCACTTCCTGGTCCTTTGCATATAAATAAAATGTTTTCTACAATGGACAGAGTCTTATGCTAGTTTTAAAACTCAACACAATTGTTGAGTTTTTGGCCAGTTACCTATGTCTAATACTTATAAATTACCTTGGTGGATTTTTTCCATTCCAAGGCTCTAATTGGATGGCCCTTTATGAACTTTATTTTAGAAGAGAGTTCAGTCCTGTTCTGTCTACTCATGATATTACTAAATGGGATCATTTCATCTGACCAATTAATAATCCTACTCTGACCTTGGTCATCGATTCAAATTTTTCCTTAGGGTCAGTCAGTCAATCAGAATGATGAGCTAAGTCTCAATCAAAAACTATAACCTCTCTTTTAGTAAAAGGAAAAGTTCCCACAATTATGGGATGGATCTATATGGTTAAAACGAGACTATTGCAATTTAAGTTTAAAAGCTCCTCTATGTTGGGAATATTTAAATCACACTAAGGATAAACAGCTTAGCAATATTACGAAACTAGGTTGGATGTCTTACGAGCAATGCCTCCAGATTATTACATTTAAAGAAAATGATTGGTATGGAACTGACTGGATCAGATGATCAGAGATTCACTGTGCTGCACCTAATGGAAGTCATTGGACTTGTGGTACTAATTTATTGCCATGGTTTGCACATGGATGGATAGAAAGGTATACCATGGGATTTCCATGAACTCAAGGTCATATGCAAAACAAATTAGAAGTGACATCAGTCAATCTACCTTTGGTACGACCCTGATGGGTCAAGAGATCTGTATTCCACTAGTATGACCGTTTTGCAGCTAAGTTTTTTGTGCCTTCAGTGGGATCAGAGGGTTTAATTGGCCACATCAAAGTCTTAAAAATTTCCACTCAACAGGTTTTAAATGATAGTAACCAGGCTATTGGGCTTCCTTTGTGGCTCAGCTGATAAAGAATCCTCCTGCAATGTGGGGGACCTGGGTCGATCCCTAGGTTGGGAAGATTCCCTGGAGAAGGAAAAGGCTACCCATTCCAGTATTCTGGCCTGGAGAATTCCATGGACTCTATAGTCCATAAGGTCACAAACAGTTGGATACGACTGAGCAACTTTCACTCACTCATTCAACCAGGCTCTGGCTCTTGACATNCCTGGAGAAGGAAAAGGCTACCCATTCCAGTATTCTGGCCTGGAGAATTCCATGGACTCTATAGTCCATAAGGTCACAAACAGTTGGATACGACTGAGCAACTTTCACTCACTCATTCAACCAGGCTCTGGCTCTTGACATCCCTACAGCATCTCATGGAGGCACTTGTGCCCTAATTCAAGCTGAATGCTATGTTTTCATGCTGGATGAATTCTCTAATATAATACACTTGCCGATGTGAAGAATCAGACTTCTGTCTTAAGTAACTCATCCCCTAGTCTTGGCCATTAAAAAAAAAAAAAAAACTTGTTTCGTGTAAGATATTCTTGGCTGAAATATTTACTTATAACCCCATTTATGTTATTAGTGATATTATCTGTATTTTGACTGTTTTATAACATCGCTGTTTCCTAGAAATATGTAACTGACCCTCCAGTGGAAATAATGATGACTAAAAGGTCAGTTTTCAATCCAATTCCAAAGAAAGCAATGCCAAAGAATGCTCAAACTACCACACAATTGAACTCATCTCACATGTTACTAAAGTAATGCTCAAAATTCTCCAAGCCAGGCTTGAGAAATATGTGAACCATGAACTTCCTGATGTTCAAGCTGGTTTTAGAAAAGGCAGAGGAACCAGAGATCAGATTACCAACATCTGCTAATCATGGAAAAATCAGGAGAGTTCCAGAAAAACATCTATTTCTGCTTTATTGACTATGCCAAAGCCTTTGACTGTGTGGATCACAATACACTGTGGAAAATTCTGAGAGAGATGGGAATACCAGACCACCTGACCTGCCTCTTGAGAAATCTGTATGCAGGTCAGGAAGCAACAGTTAGAACTGGACATGGAACAATAGACTGGTTCCAAATAGGAAAAGGAATATGTCAAGGCTGTATATTGTCACCCTGCTTATTTAACTTCTATGCAGAGTACATCATGAGAAATGCTGGGCTGGAAGAAGCACAAGCTGGAATCAAGATTGCTGGGAGAAATATCAATAACCTCAGATATGCTGATGACACCACCCTTATGGCAGAAAGTGAAGAGGAACTCAAAAGCCTCTTGATGAAAGTGACAGTGGAGAGTGAAAAAAGTTGGCTTAAAGCTCAACATTCAGAAAACGANAGTTTGAGCATTCTTTGGCATTGCCTTTCTTTGGAATTGGAATGAAAACTGTCCTTTTCCAGATATGCTGATGACACCACCCTTATGGCAGAAAGTGAAGAGGAACTCAAAAGCCTCTTGATGAAAGTGACAGTGGAGAGTGAAAAAAGTTGGCTTAAAGCTCAACATTCAGAAAACGAAGATCATAGCATCTGGTCCCATCACTTCATGGGAAATATATGGGGAAACAGTGTCAGTCATTATTTTTCGGGGCTCCAAAATCACTGCAGATGGTGATTGCAGCCATGAAATTAAAAGACGCTAACTCCTTGCAAGAAAAGTTATGACTAACCTAGATAATATATTCAAAAGCAGAGACATTACTTTGCCGACTAAGGTCCGTCTTGTCAAGGCTATGGTTTTTCCAGTAGTCATGTATGGATGTGAGAGTTGGACTGTGAAGAAGGCAGAATGCCAAAGAATTGATGCTTTTGAACTGTGGTATTGGACAAGACTCTTGAGAGTCCCTTGGACTGCAAGGAGATCCAACCAGTCCATTCTGAAGGAGATCAGCCCTGGGATTTCTTTGGAAGGAATGATGCTAAAGCTGAAACTCATACTTTGGCCACCTCATGAGAAGAGTTGACCCATTGGAAAAGACTCTGATGCTGGGAGGGATTGGGGGCAGGAGGAGAAGGGGACAACAGAGGATGAGATTGCTGGATGGCATCACGGACTTGATGGATATGAATCTGAGTGAACTCCTGGAGTTGGTGATGGACAAGGAGGCTTGGCGTGCAGTGATTCATGGGGTCGGACAAGGACGTTTGTCACCTGGCTCTGCAGAGATTGAAACCTGGCTACTGCAGCTGTTGAACTTCAATATGCCCTGAAGGGATTCCAGGGTCGAGAATAAGGCACTTTGTGTTCCAGGAAAATTGGTAGAACAGGTCTCTAGATAGTTAAGTATTTTCAGGAACTGACTTCATGATCCAATCTTTGTATCTCCTCTTATCTAGAAAAGCAATAAATCCCTTTATGGTCAAGTCCTGACTAGCAAAAAAAATTTTGTAAGCTAAGTGTTTGATTGTGTGAACCCCCACCCCTTCATCAAAATCACAAATACTGACCTCCTACCACTACCTCTTTGGAGCAGTTTCTCAGAGCTATCTGAGGTGCTGTTTCTGAGGCTGCAGACCTCATTTTCTCCCAAATAAAACTTTCACATTTTGCACCTTTTTAAATCAACATGGATAAAGTACAGAGCATACGAATAGCACTTTGGCAATGTAAATGGGGAGATGAAAATTCAAAGGAAGAACCAAAAATAAATGCCATCAAAATCTCTGTAACAGAGTTGAAGAACAACTTTCATGGTTTTATTGGTAGAGTGCACATGGCTGACGATAGGTTCAATATGCTTGAAAATGTAAGAAAACCATTAAAACTGAAAGGGAAAGGTTAAAAAAAAAGAATGAAACAAACCAAAACCAGATCAAAGTATCTGAGAACAGTAGGACAACTACCAAAAAAAAAAAAAGTTTCATAATGTATTAATTCAGTTCAATTCAATCACTCAGTCTTGTCCGACTCTTTGTGACCCCATGGACTGCAGCACGCCAGGCCTCCCTGTCTATGACAAACTCCCAGAGTTCACTCAGACTCATGCACATCGATTTGGTGATGCCATCCAACAATCTCATCCTCTGTTGTCCCCTTCTCCTCCTGCCTTCAATATTTCTCAGCATCAGGGCCTTTTCAGTGAGTCAGATCTTTGCATCAGGTGGCTGGCCAAAGTACTGGAGTTTCAGCTTCAGCATCGTCCTTTCAATGAATATTCAGGACTGATTTCCTTTAGGATTGACTGGTTAGATCTCCTTGCAATCCAAGGAACTCTCAAGAGTCTTCTCCAACATCACAGTTCAAACGCATCAACTCTTCGGCACTGAGCTTTCTTTATAATCCAACTTTCACATTCATACATGACTACTGGAAAAATCATAGCTTTGGCTAGATGGACCTCTGTTAGGGGAAAAAAAAAATCTGTTTATTAATATGCTGTCTAGGTTGGTGATAGCTTTTCTTCCAAGGACTGAGTGTCTTTTAAATTCATGGCTGCAGTCACCATCTGCAGTAATTTTGGAACCCAACAAAATAGTTTCTCACTTTTTCCATTGTTTTCCCATCCATTTGCCATGAGGTGTTGAAACTGGATGCCATGATCTTAGTTTTCTGAATATTGAGTTTTAAGATAACATTTTTCACTCTCCTCTTTCAATTTCATCAAGAGGTTCATTAGTTCTTCTGCACTTTCTGACATAAAGGTGGTGTCATTTGCATATCTGAGGCTATTGATATTTCTCCCAGCAATCTTTTTTTAATTTATTTATTTTAATTGGAGGCTAATTACTTTACAATGTTGTAGTGGTTTTTGCCATACATTGACATAAATCAGCAATCTTGATTCTAGCTTATACTTCATCCAGCCCAGCATTTTGCATGATGTAATCTGCATATAAGTTAAATAAGCAGGGTGANAATTTATTTATTTTAATTGGAGGCTAATTACTTTACAATGTTGTAGTGGTTTTTGCCATACATTGACATAAATCAGCAATCTTGATTCTAGCTTATACTTCATCCAGCCCAGCATTTTGCATGATGTAATCTGCATATAAGTTAAATAAGCAGGGTGACATTATACAACCTTGACATGCTTGGACCCAGTCTGTTGCTCCATGTACAGTTCTAAGTCTTGCTCCTTGACCTGCATACAGATTTCTCAGGAGGCAATTCCGGTGGTCTGGTATTACCATCTCTTTAAGAATTTTCCACAGTTTGTTGATATACATAGAGTCAAAGACTTTGGCATAATCAATCAATCAATCAATCAATGTTTTTTTCTGGAATTCTCTTGCTTTTTTGATGATCCAACAGATGTTGGCAATTTGATGTCTGATTCCTCTGCCTTTTCTAAATCCAGCTTGTACATATGAAAGTTCATGGTTCACATACTTTTGAAGCCTGGCTTGGAGATTTTTGAGCATTATTTTGCTAGCATGTGAGATGAATGCAATTGTGCTTTGGTTTGAACATTCTTTGGCATTGCCTTTCTTTGGGATTGGAATGAAAACTGACATTTTCCAGTCCTGTGGCCACTGTTGAATTTTCCAAATTTTCTGATATATTGAGTCAGCACTTTCATAGTATCATCTTTTAGTATTTGAAATAGCTCATAACTGGAATTCCATAACTTCCATTAACTTTGTTTGTAGTGATACTTCATGAGGTCCACTTGACTTCACATTCCAACATGTCCAGCACTCAGACTTAAATTGAAGAAAATAGGGAAAACCACTAAGTCATTCAGGTTTGACCTAAATCAAATCCTTTATGGTTATACAGAGGAAGTGACAAATAGGCTCAAGGGATTAGATCAGATAGAGTGCCTGAAGAACTATGGACAGAGGTTTTTGATATTGTACAAGAGGTAGTGATCAAGATCATGCCCAAGAGAAAGAAATGCAAAAAGACCAAATGGTTGTTTGAGGAGGGCTTACAAACAGCTGAGAAAAAAAGAGAAGCTAAAGGCAAAGAAGAAAAGGAAAGATATATCCATCTGAATGCAGAGTTCCAAAGTATCACAAGGAGATTTAAGAAAGCCTTCCCCAGCGATCAATGCAAATAAATAGAGGAAAATATTAGAATGGGAAAGCTTAGAGATCTCTTCAAGAAATTAAAGATACCATGGGAGTGTTTCATGCAAAGATGGGCACAATTACGGACAGAAATGGTATGGACCTAACAGAAGCAGAAGATATTAAGAAGTCTGAATTTGGCAATAAGAAGTTCATGATCTGTGTCACAGTCAGCTCCTAGTCTTGTTTTTAAAGCTTTTCCATGTTTGGCTGAAAAGAATATAATCAAACTGATTTTGTTATTGACCATCTGGTGATGTCCATGTGTAGAGTCTTCTGTTGTTGGAAGAGGGTTTTTGCTATGACCAATGCATTCTCTTGGCAAAAGTCAATCAGCCTTTCACCTGCTTCCTTTTGTATTCCAAGGCCAAATTTTCCTGTTATTCAGGTATCTCTTGACTTCCTACTTTGGCATTCCTGTCCCCTATAATGAAATTGACATCTTTTTTGGGTGTTCGTTTGAGAAGGTCTTGTAAGTCTTTGTGGAACCTTTCAACTTCAGCTTCTTCAGCATTGCTGGTCGGGGAAGAGACTTGGGTTACTGTGATAGCTAATGGTTTGCCTTGGAAACAAACAGAGATTCATTCTGTCATTTTTGAGACTGTATCCAAGTACTGCATTTTAGACTCTTTGTGACTATGATGGCTGCTCCATTTATTCTAAGTGATTTTTTCCCACAGTAATAGATATAATCGTCATTTGAGTTAAATTCATCCATTCCAGCCCATTTTAGTTTACTGATTTTTAAAATATCGATGTTCACTCTTGCCATCTCCTTTTTGACCATTTCCAATTTGCCTTGATTCAAGATGCAAAGAGAAATATTGCATAATAGCTTGTAATTGTAATGTATCAACATATGTAAATATTAATAACACAAGGAGAAGAAAGAGATAAAGCAACAGAAGAAATATTTAAAACAATAATTACTGACAATTTATCCAAATTAATATCAGACATCAAACCCCAAATCCGTGAAACTCAGAGAACCCAGAGCAGGAATAAATGACAAAAAAGCCATATACCAAACCAACCATGTTTTCAAACTATGAAAAGTCAACAATAAAATCTTCTGAAAGAATAAAGAATATGGGGATCTTATTTATAGAAGAAAAAAATAAGAACTATATTTGACTTTTTCATAGAATACATGCAAGCAAGAAGAGAGTGGAGTGAAATATTTAAAGTGTTGAGCGAAAAAAAAAAAAAAATTACCTAGAATCTGTCTTTCCAAAATTATGCTTGAAAAGTACAAGAGAAATAAAGACTTCCTCAGACAAACAAAAACTGAACAAATTTGTTACCAGTAGACTTACCTTTCAGGAAATGATAAAGTGAATTTTTCAGAGAAAAGGAAAATTATAAAGACACAAAACTTAGATCTGTGTAAAAAAGGAAGAACTCAGGCATACATCATTATCTGTGAAACAGTATAGTGCCCTGGAAAATGAGCAGGGCCTTGTGGGGATCCTGGGAATTGGGGCCTTTTTATCTCCCTTTTCTCTCAGGCAAGACTCCAGCCTTTATGACTTTCCCCAAGTTGCAAAGGGCAGATTCAAACAGTTGCTAATTAAGGGAGAAGGAAACAAGAAACAATCAGAGGTAAGATTAAAGGGATCAGAGAATTTCATGGAGAAGTTCACCTGAGATTAGATTAAGGGAGTACAAGTCCTGCTAACACCCTAATCTTGTCATCAGTTCAGTTGGTTGTGACCCCATGAATAGCAGCATGCCAGGCCTCCCTGTATATCACCAACTCCCCAAGTTTACTCAGACTCCCGTCCATCGAGTCAGTGATGCCGTCCAGCCATATCATCCTGTCGTCCCCTTCTCCTCCTGCCCCCAATCCCTCCCAGCATCAGAGTCTTTTCCAATGAGTCAACTCTTACCATGAGGTGGCCAAAGTACTGGAGTTTCAGCTTTAACATCATTCCTTCCAAAGAAATCCCAGGGCTGATCTCCTTCAGAATGGACTGGTTGGATCTCTTTGCAGTCCAACGAACTCTCAAGAGTCTTGTCCAACACCACAGTTCAAAAGCATCAATTCTTTGGCACTCTGCCTTCTTCACAGTCCAACTCTCACATCCATACATGACCACAGGAAAAACCATAGTCTTGACTAGACGGACCTTAGTCGGCAAAGTAATGTCTTTGCTTTTGAATATACTATCTAGGTTGGTCATAACTTTTCTTCCAAGGAGTAAGCATCTTTTAATTTCATGGCTGCAGTCACCATCTGCAGTGATTTTGGAGCCCAAAAAAATAAAGTCTGACACTGTTTCCACTGTTTCCCCATCTATTTCCCATGAAGTGATGGGACCAGATGCCATGATCTTCGTTTTCTGAATGTTGAGCTTTAAGCCAACTTTTTCGCTCTCCTCCTTCTGTCTCTTATACACATCTTGTTAGAACTGAAATTAAATTAAAATTTTCTCCAGGGCGAGAGGAGGGGGCTAACAATGAAAAAAAAAAAAAAAAAAAANCGTCTCTTAGCCAACACCTTTCCATCACTCCAAGATGGATAAAATGTCACTACTCTACACATTTGGGTTGGAGAGCTCATAATTATAACTCATTTAAATGTATGTGTAAAAGTCTGGTCAAAACAAAGATGCCCAACTAACAGAGGTCTCAGGAGAAAAACATGCATATCTACATATAAAATATGCATGTGTGTGCCAAGTTGCTTCAGTCGTGTCCAGCTCTTTGCAAACCTATGGACTGCAGCCCTCCAGGCTCCTCTGTCCATGGGGTTCTCCAGGCAAGAACACTGGAGCGGGCTGCCATGCCCTCCTCCAGGGGAGCTTCCCAACCAGGGACTGAAGCTGTGACTCTTATGTCTCCTCCTTTGCAGGGAGGTTCTTTACCCCTAGCGCCACCAGGGAAGCCCCATGTAATATGGATCTATACTCTATATACGTACATTTGACATTTATTTAAAACTGCTGTATGAGTTTTAAAAATTTCAATGACACAAGTGGTAGATTAGATTAATACATTCTTTTTATAAAGGATAAATGTTCCTTTACATGTGTGTGTGCCTTTACACACAAACGTGCACAGCAGCATTATTTATAACAGCCAAAACATGGAAACAATCCACTGTCCATTGTCTGATAAATGGATAAAGAAATTCATACGAAGGAATAGCATTATTCCACCACAAAAAATAATGAAATATTGACTTCTGACACAACACTGATAAACCTTGAAAACACGAGGCTAAACAAAAGAAGCCAGACATTTGAGGGCAGTTCCCAGGGGCCGCAGTGGTAAAGGATCTGCCAGTGCAGGAGATGTGCATTTGATCCCTGGGTTGGGGGAGAGCCCCTGGAGGAGGAAACGGGAACCCGCTTCAGCAAAGGTGCCTGAAAAATTCTGTGGACAGAGGAGCCTGGTGGGCTACAGTCCATGAGGTTGCAAAGAGTTAGATACAACTGAGTGCCAGGGGATGCACATACATTACTGTAGTTACAGGAAGTGTTCAGAATAAGCAAATTCATACAGACAGAAAGCATTAGTAGTTGCCAGTGGCTGGAGAGAGGGGAAATGGGGAATTAGTACTAAGGGGTATGGGTTATTTTTTTTTTGGAGGGGGGTGATAAAAATGTTCTGGAATTAGAGTGGTAATGGTTATACAACTTTGTGAATATATTAAAGCCAACCGGGGAGTTTCCTGACAGTCCAGTGGTTAGGACTCTGGGCTTTGACTGCTGAGGGAGTGGGTTCAACCCCTGATCAGGGAGACCGGGATCTCGCAGGTTGTATGGCATAGCCAAAACACCCCACAAACACCCAAAACAAACAAACAAACACGAAACCACTGAACTGACACTTAAAAGCAATGAATTTATGTTATGTGAATTATACGTCAATGAAAGAAATGCATGTCAGGTAAAAAAAATGCCACTGATTATGAGGGCATCCGGATTTCCCAGATATTAAAATGTGAAAAAGATAAAACGTTAGAGAAAAAGCATGAGTCTCCATGACTGCCGTCTCCACCTTGGTTTTCCTTTCTGCCATCACCACGGTCATCGGTCTGAAGCACGGGCCCTGCAGCTCACATGTGCAGCCTCAGATCCCCTTTCCACCCTTACCCGCTGTGCTCTCTGGGCCTGGGGTGCTAGCTGCTCAGCTGTGACTTGCCCTGGAGAATGCATGGCACTGGCGGCCCCTCCACACTCCGTCCACCGTCTGTGAATAAACCCTCCTCAAATTATCTTAGTTTGAGTGTGCTGTCTGTCTCCTTTGGGACCCTAATTGACTCACCGTGTACCTTAGGCAAATTTATATTTTGCTTAAGTAGGAAAATAAAATACTGTTTAACAATTGAAAGCAAAAGACATTAAATGATATATTTTGAATTGTCACCTTGAAGATCTCAAGTGACTTGCCCAGACAGCAGATATATATGGTTATGCCTTCTCTACATTTCGGACAAAGTCAGAATTCATCCTTCCTCTATTGGAACTCCTCCCCAACAGTGCAGGCCCTCACCTGCTGGTTTTCTGAACGATGTGGCAATCTGCTCATCACGGCATCCAGCTCATCAAACTTCCTCAGGACGGCCTGAACTTCTGCGGAGAGCTCTTTGTACTCTGCAAACTGGTCCTGGAACACAGCTTTATAGCGTTCTCGCTCATCACCTGTCTGAATCATAGGGTATTTCCTGAGGAAAAAAAAACAAACCAAAGTTGAAGTGTGGCCAAGATGGAGTAGGAAGATCCTGAGCTCACCTCCTTCCGTGGCCACAGAAAAATTACAACTATTTACAGAGCAACTGTTGATGAGAGAGACCAGAAGACTAGAGGAGATATCTTCTACAGCTAAAGATGTTTACTAAAGGAGCAACCACAAGATGGGTAGGAGGGCAGAGATACAGTAAAGTCAAGACCCATGCTCCTGGATGGGCAACCCACAAACGGGAGGATTAACAATTGCAGAAGGTCTGCTCAAGGAGTGGGGTGTCTGAGCCCCACACTGGGCTCCTCTGTACTGGGAAGAGAAGGCCCCAGAATATTTGGTGTTGAAGGCCAGCAAGCCTTACTTTCAGGAGACTCTGAGGACTGTGGCAAATAGACCTTAAAAGATGCCCACAAAATCTCACACACTCCAGGATCCAGAGCAGAAGCAGTTACTTGAAAGACGTCTGAGTCAGACCCACCGGTGATCCTGGAGAGCCTCCCAGAGAGGCAAGAGGCAACTGGAACTTGCCCTGAGGCCACAGACCCTGACAGCAGCTACTCTGTGGATCTCATTCTACCACGAGCGCCATTCTGGAACCCTCCCTCTGGCTTACTGGCACAGGGACCAGGCCCTGCCCACCAGCCTGTGAGCACCAGTACTGGGATGCCTCAGGCCCAGCAGCTAGCCAGGTGGGGTCACAGTGCCACTCACAAGGGGGCCAGGGGGGCCCGTCCACCAGAAGACCAACACCAGCTCTGGGACCCCTAGACCCTGTAGCCAGAGACCCCAGGACCCAGCTCTGCCTACCTGTGGGGCAGCACTAGCCCCAGCACCTGGCCCTACTAGTGGGCGCACACCAACTCCAGGACCCCAGGACCTGGCGCCACCCCACCAGCTGACTGGCATTACCTTTGGGATTCCTTGGGCCCCAGCTTTCCCATCAACAGGCTGAAGTCATGGGACTAACCCTCCCCCCACCCCTGCTGCAACCTTTCCCCTGGCCAGACCCTGGCATACCCACCAGCACCAGAAGACCAAGCTCAGCTCTGAGATACTTTGGGCCCCAAAGCAGCTGCCCTGGGACCGGATACAAGCTTTGAGACACCCCGGACCCCACAGTCAGCCATGCCAGGAACTGGCCTCACTCAAGCAGGCTAACCCTAGATCTGGGCTCCCCAGGCCTGCACCCATCTGTGGACCAACACTAGCCCCAGGACCCCCCGGGACTTCACAGGCATCAACCTTATGACCCAGCTCCACCCACCAGTGGCCAGCAACCTGGCAGCAGGACTAGGAGGCAGCCACACCTATCAGACTTCCACGGTGGTCAGCTGCCATAAAAGCAAGACCCCCTCACAGGGGACACTGTTAGAGTATGCAGCTCTGGTGATGAGAAGGGAGTGTGCCGCCAGGACACACGGGACCTCTTATACAAAAAGCCACCACTTCAAGGCCAAGAAACAAAACCAACCAACCAAATACACAGAAATAAACACAGCATATTAGGCAAAATTAAGCTATAGGAAATTATGTTCCAAATGAGGAAACAAGATAAAACTTCAGAAAACCAAGTAAACTGGAAATAAGCAAACTTCTTGATTATACTCATAAAGAAGTTCAAAGAACTCAGGAGAAGAGTGGATGAACAGGGTGACAAGTTAGAACTTTTAAACAAAGAGTGAAAAAATAAAAAGGACACCAAGCACAGCTGAAGAATACAATAACTGAAATGAAAACTCTACCAAAAAGGAATCAACAGTAGATAAGATGATACACAGCAACAGATCAGCAAACTGGAGGACAGAGCAATGGAAATCACTCACTTGAACCAAAAAAAGATTGACCAAAAAAAATGTGAGAACAGTTTAGGAGACCTCTGGGGCAACATCATGAATACTAACATTCACATTATAGGGGTCCCAGAAGGAGAACAGAGAAAGGGACAGAGAAAATATTTAGACACATTAATAGCTAAAAACTTCCCTAGCCTGGGCAACAAAGGAGAAGCAACAATATTTCACAAGGGAACTGGCATAAGGCTATCACATGACATTTCAGTAGAAACTCTATAGGCCAGGAGGGAGTGATAGAATATATTCAAAGTGATGATAGGGGAACATCTACAACCAAGAAATACTCTACCTGTAAGGCTTTCATTCAGATATGATGGAGAGATCAAAAATTTTACAGACAAGCAGAAGATAAGATTTAGTACCATCAAACTAGCTTTATAAGAAATGTGAAAGGAACTTCTGTAAGTAGAAAAGGCCATAGCTAGAAACCTGAAAATTAAAAAAAGAAAAATCTTAAAGGTAGTAAATCAGCCCTGTATAAAGCTAGTGAAAGTGAAATTACTTAGTTGTGTCCAACTCTTTGCGACCCCATGGACTGTAGCCTACCAGGCTTCTCCGTCCATGGGATTTTTCCAGGCAAGAGTACTGGAGTGGGGTGCCAGTGCCTTCTCCAGGAGATCTTCCCAACCCAGGAATTGAACCCGGGTCTCCTGCATTGCAGACAGACGCTTTACCCTCTGAGCCACCAGGGAAGCCCGTATAAAGCTAGTAGGAAGGTTAAGAGACAAAAGCTGTAAAATCATTTATGTCACCTATAAGCAGTGGTTGCCAGAGAGGAGAGAGGTGGGGGAAACAAAGAAACTGGTAAAGGAGATTAACAGGTAAAAACTTTCAGCTGCAAAATAAATGAGTCACAGGTACGACACGTCCAGTGCGGGGAATATAGTCAGTAACTATGGAACATCTAATGTTACGCCCGCAGTCCGAGTCCCCAAAACTGAGAGAATAAGACGTCCACAGCGATGCAAAAGCAAAAAGTGGTTTATTGCTAGCTCGAGCTAGGGCTCCCGTCTCATCCAGCACAGTGGGTTCTTGACGAGAGCCCTGAGCCCAGAACTACAGCAGTATTTATAGGCTTAGAACAAAGACAGGGAGTTGGCAAGGGCAGATTGACTGCAGGGGTTTCCTGATATTTACTAATTGGCCAATCTTTATTGGCTGCAATTTGGTCCTAACATTCCCCCCTGTCTTCAGCTGCATAGAGGAATCTTCCTCTACATTTTGGGTTAGCAGGTGATATTGTTGCCTCAACACCATTATCTGGATGGTATTGATGCAGTCCTTTACAAAAACAACTTTGTTTAGGAGTAGCACTATAAGTGGGCCCACCAAGGTGGAAATCAGCGTTAACCATGGAGACTGCTGAAACCAAGACTCAAACCACTTTTGGGACATTTCTCTTTTTCTTTCTGACTCAGCCCTTCTCTTATCCCATAAAAACAACGTAACGTAATGCAGCACATAGGCCCCCTGAGAGACTTCATACTCAAGATACTTTTTGGGAATTGGGGCAGAGGTCTCTTTCTTCTGTAACTTCTTCCTGCTGTGCGTGGGCGTAGGCCTGCCTAGCAGAGCAGAAGTCTCTCTCTACCTGATCTAAGTTGGGGTTTTCCACATCTGAAACCAGCTTTTACCCTTGTAGTAACAGCAATTTAGTTGGCCCCTCTCAGAGATGAAATAAACAAGGGCCAAACAGGAGACCTAACAGGATGGTCATCTCTGGTCCCCGGAAACAGAAGGCAACATTTGGGGTGAGGGTTGCAGGGTTTGTGACCCCTTCTGATTGGTTGGTGGTGAGGCAACAGAGCTGTGCTCCAGGAATCTTGTGTTCAGTCTGAAGTTACCATCTTCCACCTGGGTGGGGGCTCNTAGGCCTGCCTAGCAGAGCAGAAGTCTCTCTCTACCTGATCTAAGTTGGGGTTTTCCACATCTGAAACCAGCTTTTACCCTTGTAGTAACAGCAATTTAGTTGGCCCCTCTCAGAGATGAAATAAACAAGGGCCAAACAGGAGACCTAACAGGATGGTCATCTCTGGTCCCCGGAAACAGAAGGCAACATTTGGGGTGAGGGTTGCAGGGTTTGTGACCCCTTCTGATTGGTTGGTGGTGAGGCAACAGAGCTGTGCTCCAGGAATCTTGTGTTCAGTCTGAAGTTACCATCTTCCACCTGGGTGGGGGCTCAAAGACATTGTTTTGAAAATGGTGGCATCCAAGCCTGACACAGACTCAGAAAACAAGTGTTTAGCAATACAAGCTCTAATCTGAAAGTACACCCATAGCATCACCTAGTTATTTCCCAGAATATCTGAACCATAGCTACTCTATTTTGACTTTTAATTGTAAACTTTTCCTTAATAGCCAAAGCAGATTTCACTGTTAATGACGTCAGTGTTTCTCTAGGTAAGAGAAGATGAAAGAATTGGGACTCAAAATCTTTTCCTGAAAAGATCTAACTATCTGAAGACCTGTTCTGCCAGTTTTTCTCAGAGCACAGAGTGTCTCATTCCTGATTGTCACCCTGAACTCCTTTCAGGGGCGCTGAAAGTCAGCAGCTGCAGTGGTCATGATTTAATCTTTGTAGATGTAGATTGCAAGTGTCAGTCTTCAGTCAGCAGAGCCCCTTTTTGCTCATAAACTTGACCATGATTTTGAGGGGGGCATTTCATGACCATTTTATCCCATGGTGCTGAGAATGTCCATTCTCAGGTTTGGTAAAAATTCTGTTGACAGGCCACTCAATGTGCTGCTACTGGACTAGGCCATAAAACAGTATCCAAAATTCTCTGGACCACCTGTCTTACTAGCTTCTTGGTCCAGGAAAATATTCCCTCTTGTTGCTTCTAGCCATATCTAGAGTAACACCTGTCTCTTATACACATCTTCTTTAATTTCTTGAAGAGATCTCTAAGCTTTCCCATTCTAATATTTTCCTCTATTTATTTGCATTGATCGCTGGGGAAGGCTTTCTTAAATCTCCTTGTGATACTTTGGAACTCTGCATTCAGATGGATATATCTTTCCTTTTCTTCTTTGCCTTTAGCTTCTCTTTTTTTCTCAGCTGTTTGTAAGCCCTCCTCAAACAACCATTTGGTCTTTTTGCATTTCTTTCTCTTGGGCATGATCTTGATCC
>SJYX01003367.1:298200-313569 GCA_006410675.1 Oreotragus oreotragus
GGGACCTCTCGCACCCCAAGCGAGAGGTCTCTTGTCCCATGATTACAGAGTAGAACACAGGAGACAGGACGAACACACAGAGAGCAGTGACAATGCCGGCACACACAAAGATGCGACAAACAGAGGACAGACAAACCTCGGCCGTTAACACAGTACTAGGTCTTCCTGGGCCCCTCTGGACCCTCCTGTCCCTCGAGGTTACCTTTCCAAAGGGCGTCTACTGCCCACCAGATTCCAGAGCTAGCTGCCTTCCAGCACGCTCGCTGGGCCTCGGCCTTATGCTAGCTAGGGTGACTAATTCACCCCTGACCAGACCTGATGAAAGCTTTCTCCTTACCAGAGCCAGCTGCCTTCCAGTGCGCTCACTGGGCCTCGGCCTTACGCTGGACTTAACCAGACCTAACACCGGTGTTCGGATATCTTTCCTCCTAGTGAGGAAACCCCTTCTACTGGGAGAGTGTTATTCTTCCCAGTTAAAGGGATCCCAGACGAGCCCCCAAATGTTATGCCCAAAGTCCGAGTCCCCAAAACTGAGAGAATAAGACATCCACAGCAATGCAAAAGCAAAAAGGGGTTTATTGCTAGCTCGAGCTAGGGCTCCCGTCTCATCCAGCACAGTGGAGTCTTGACGAGAGCCCTGAGCCCAGAACTACAGCAGTATTTATAGGCTCAGAACAAAGATAGGAAGTTGGCAAGGGCAGATTGGCTGCAGGGGTTTCCTGGTATTTACTAATTGGCCAAGCTTTATTGGCTGCAATTTGGTCCTAACACCATCTTTCAGATTTTTCCACAGTGTATTGTGATCCACACAGTCAAAAGCTTTGGCATAGTCAATAAATCAGAAATAGATGTTTTTCTGGAGCTCTCTTGCTTTTTCCATGATCTAGCGGATGTTGGTAATTTGATCTCTGGTTCCTCTGCCTTTTCTAAAACCAGCTTGAACATCAGGAACTTCACATTCACGTATTGCTGAAGCCTGGCTTGGAGAATTTTGAGCATTACTTTACTAGCATGTGAGATGAGTCACATGCTAGTAAAATCTTTTCATAGATTCCCACATTTGAACCATTATTATAAAATCCTTCATCAAATCCTCTCAAGTTATGACCCATAGATTTCAAAGGCAGAAGCCCACTGTATCACCCTTTGACTGGCCAAGCAAGAAAGCTATTAGTTTCTACTTCACCGAAAACTGTGTTTCTGATATTTGACTGGACACCAGTACATAGCAGCTGAGGTTTTGGCATCATTTCTTGAAAGTGGACTTGAAATGAGCAGTCTTCAGAACAAGGAAAGCTATCAGGGATAAAGAGAGGTATTATGTAATAATAATGGATCCCATATTCCAGGAAGACATAACAGTCCTGATCGTGTATGTGCCTAACAACAGAAATTCAAAATACATAAGGGGAAAATTGATGGACCTGCAAAGAGAAACTGATGAATGTACTGCCATAGTTAGAGAGATGTCAATTCCACTTTATCAGAAATGGACTGACACAACAAACAGCAAATCAGTAAGAATACAGTTAAACCCAATGTCAGCTGAACATCTGAAAACATCATTCAAAAGCAAAATTCACAATTTTCTGAAGCTCATATGGAACATTCACTAAAATAGGCCACATTATTGGCTATAAAACACACTTTAAAACATCTAACAGAATATAAATAATACAATGGTTAGTCTTAGATCACAGTGAGACTCAACTAGAAGTCAGCAACAGAAAGATAATTGGAAATGCCCAAATATTGGGAGATTAAATAACACACTTCTAAATAACACGAGTAAAAGAAGAAATCTCAAGACAAACTTTAAAATACTTTCAACTAAATTGAGAGGGTAATAGGCAGGATTGCTAGGGGTCCTCAATGGAGGAAATAGACTTCAAGTGTCACGCTTTTCCCCCCTCTTAAGTGGCAGGAGGAAACAAACTATCAGATTTTTTCTCCCTTCTCTATAAAACATCAAAAGGAGAATTCTTTTAAAATTCTGTGTTCCCATGACAACACCAGATTTCACTTGAACTTAACTTTTCTCAAACCTTCAGCAAACCAATGCGTTTTTCTTATGGAAATTACTTTCTTAAGCTAAGCTAGTGAACTATGTATTTACCTTAGAATCTGCCTTTCTTCAAGTCCTTTGGCCTAAGACTCAGAACTAATAATGGCACAATAAACCAGTATGTTTTACTCATGGAAATGTTCTCTTAAGCTATATTAATGAAATCATGTACTTGCTTAGAAATCTGCTTTTCTTCAAGATTCATGTCAATTGTTTTATGGCCTGGGATGACTCACTTTGTTCCAATGATATCTCAAAATGCATGTTGTTGGTGAGGTGCCTAGTGCCACTCTCAGTTTTGAGGCATTTATTTTCTCTAATTAGCAGCTTGCTAACAGGTATATAACTCCTTGCTAAAAAACTAGCAAGGAGGCACTTTCTCCCTGCTTCTGATGTCTATGTCAGAAGCTTTCTCTATCTCTTTTATACTTTAATAAAACTTTATTACACAAAACCTTTGAGCCATCAAACCTCATCACTGGCTCCATATTGAATTCCTCTCCTCTGGAGGCCAGGAATCCTGGCATTTTTCACAGCTTGTAGTAGCAACTTTTCAAAATGAAAATAAATGTACAACTTATTAAAATTTGTGAGAGGAACTGAAATCAGTACTTATAGGGCAGTTTATAGCAAAAATTAGAAAAGAAGGATCTAAAATCAATAATTTAACCTTTATCTTAGGAAAGTAAAAGTAGAAGAACAAATTAAATTCAAAGTAAACAGAAGAAAAGAAATCATAACTCTAAAAGGATGAAACAAACCGAGTGAAAGTGAGAGTGAAGTCACTCAGTCGTGTCCGACTCTTTGCAACCCCATGAACTGTAGCCTACCAGGCTCCTCCGTCTGTGGGATTCTCCAGGCAAGAGTACTGGAGTGCATTGCCATTTCCTTCTCCAGAAACAAATCAAAGAACTTACTAAATGGAGGGGTATTCTATGTTCATGGATTCAGTAATCTTAAAATGTATTCTTAAAATGTCAGTTTCCCCCAAGTCTAAAGATTCAGTGTAATCCCAATTCACCTCCCGGAAAATTACTTTTTGGAGACTGACAAATTGAATCTAAAGTTTTTACAAAGAGGCAAAAGACCAGAGTAGCCAATATAGTACTAATGTCATACTAAAGGAGAAGAAAAAAGTCAGAGGACTGATGCTACCCAACTTCAAGCCTTACAGTAATCAAGACAGTATGGTATTGATGAAAAAAGAGACAAATGGATCAATGGAATAAATTAAAGAGCTCAGAAATATATTGTTGTAAATATAGTCCACTGATCTTTGACAAAGGAACTAGAGCAATACAATGGTAAACCTAGATAAATTTTACACTAAATAAGATTTTACACTCTTTACAAAAATTAACTCAAATTGAACCACAGATCTAAATGTAAAATTAAAATCACTAAAAGATAATATGGGAGAAAACCTAGATGCTATTAAATATGGTGATTCCTATAGACATAACACCAAAGACACAGTTGTTGAAGAAATAATTGATAAGCTGAACTTCATTAAAATCTAAAACCTGCTCTGCAAAAGAGAATGTTAAAATAATGCAAAAAAGAGCCACAGGCTTAGAGAAGATATTTATGAAAGACACATCTGATAAAAGACTGTTATCCAAAATACGCAAAAAATACTCATCTATAAAGACTCAAACAACTCAATTAAAGGATGGGGCACAGATCTTAACAGACCTCACCAAAGAAGATATACAGATACCAAATTAACACATGAAAAGATGTTCCACATCATATGTCATGAGAGAAATGAAAATATGACAATGAGATACCTCCATGCAGGTATTATAATGGCCAAATCCAGAACATATTAAATACTGACAAAGATGTGGAGTAACAGGATCTCTCATTCCATTGCTACGGGGAAGGCAAAATAGTATAGCAACTTAGAAAGACAATTCGGCAGCTTTCTATAAAACCATGCAATTCAACAATTATGCTCCTTGGTATTTACCCAAAGGAGTTGAAGCTAGAGCCACACAAAAACCTGCACATGGACGTTTATGGCAGCTTTATTCATAAATGTCAAAATTTTGAAGCAACCAAGATGTTCTTCAGCAGGTGAATGGATAAATAAACTGTGGTCCATCCAGACAATTAAATATTGTATACTGCTAAAAATAAATGAGCTTCCAAGCCATGAAAATACATGTAGGAACAGAAAGTGTCACTTCTTTAAGTAGGCTGATAAGGAGTCTGGGGATCCTAAAGAGGAGGAAGGGGTCCAGGGCCCTCCAAAAGGAGAAAAGAACAATTTTTTTTTTCCCTATACTCTGTATCTTAGCCACATTTATTTTTTCTTTAACATCAGAACTACAGCAAAAGAATTTATCTTCCTCAAGGGTATGTTTTGGCTTAAACTCTTTACCAATGATTATATAACAATGTTTTCTGCTCTAGGAAACTTCTCAAGTACCTCCTAAGTAATCGTGTTATCTTAAAATGTATGTTATGGGAGTGGGTCTGGTAAGACCTTTATAACCTTAAGACATTATTTTGATTTATTGTTAATAAGCAAATGGAAAAGTAAATAGTTCCTTTGCTAAGGCTAGGGATGGGGCACTATCTGCCCCCTTCTGATGTTTATGTCAGAAACTTTCCCTGTCCCTTTTTCACTGTAATAAAACTTCTGCCACATAAAGTTTCATATGCCTGAAGCCTTGTCTCTGGACCCAAAGCTAAATTCTCTTCTTTGGAGACCATGAATCTGACACTGTAAACTATCAGAACCTTAAATGCATATTACTAAGTTAACAAGGAAGATCTGAAAATGAGAAATACTGTATGATTCCAACTACATGATAGACTGGAGAAGGCAAAAAAAAAAAAAAAATGTGGAAACAGTAAAATCATCTGTGGTTGCCAGGGACTGAGGGAACAACGAGAGGGATGAATCAGATTACATGGCAATGAAAATACACCATGTCACACCTTAACACTAGGCACATGCTGTTAATCCACAGAAAGTATACTGAGAGCAAAATGTAACATAATTTATGGACTTCTGGTGACAATCATGTGTCAGAGAAGGCTCAAAAGGTGTAATAGATGCCCCCTCTGGTAGGATGTTGCAGATGGGGCATCTGTGAATGTGTAGGGACAGGGTAGATGGGAAATCTCTGTACTTTCTACTCAGTTTTGCTCTGAATTTATTGATTAAAAACTACTCTAACAAATAAATAGATAAAAAAAACTATAGAATGTATCCAAATTACATTTGTTAGAGAACTGGGAAGAAATGTGATCAGGACCAAAGAAAAAACAATTTATTGGTCAGATTAAGGAAAAAATGTATTAGAATTTTAGAAGAGAGAAGACAGGATAAGTTCATGGATGGCACGAGTGCTGTGGTTTTACTGTCAGAGAGAGAGGACAC
This sequence comes from Oreotragus oreotragus, assembly GCA_006410675.1. NCBI lineage: Eukaryota > Metazoa > Chordata > Mammalia > Artiodactyla > Bovidae > Oreotragus > Oreotragus oreotragus. The sequence goes on from SJYX01003367.1 coordinate 303,660, forward strand.
ATAGAAAGCCACAAAAGAAGCCCCATGTCAGTTACAGGCTAAAGAGACAGGCAGGGTATTTGCTGCATTTACTTACATTCCACCATAAAGCAAGGTTGATCAGAGCTGCAAGACACTTGCATAATATAAGTTTAGATAGAATAAAGCTAATGGGCTAGTAATAGTTAATCTAATTTTACCTCAAGAACTCACAATTCTTCACATATCTAGAACTATATTAGAAGAAATTTGAGATTTCTTATCTGAATTTGTCTGTCTTTAACTGACTTTTTGATTTCTACTAAAATCACAAAATGTTTCAAAACAAGTCAGTTTAAGAAGAATCTCCTCTTACTAGGTAAATATGAGGCAACTATAAACTGAAGTTCCTTGGTATCATCAATCATAATGTGCTTTCAGGTTGTATGGAACACAATCTCAAATCTAGTGCATTCTACCATAACTGACAGCAGTTACTGTTGAAGAAGAATGTGGAAGTTATTTGATTTTAATATTGAAACACTGATGAATCCCACTGGGTGAATTGACCCACTCTACAAAGAAGCACTGTGCCTGAGACATTTATTACTCAATTTGCTCAGGCATTTGTTAATGCTTTCCTTCATAATATGCTTTGAACTCATTTGCAAAACAAAACAAAGCTGAGTTAAGACATGACAACATAAATCAACTATTCCAATTATTAGGTATTATCCATACCTAAGGAAGGGAGTGGAAATTCCCTGGGCCACTGACTTTTTTCAGTCCATGGTTAGTGTGGTACTGATGGCTTGAAGATGATAATATAATCCCACTGCAAGTAGCTGCTCTGCTGGCAGCTTCCTCTTTTCATTCTTTTCCTTTGCTTCCATTTCCATTCCCAATGGCCTAATTTAGTCAGGCCTTCTATGTGAAGATGCTAGAATAACATTTTGTCTTTCTGTATTCAAACAACTAAAAGCTACACATAAAGTCAGATCATCAGGGTGTGATTTTTTTTGTTGTTGTTAAGAATTTCATTAATGCAAACAACCGCTACATGACATGTTGTTGGACTTCTAAAACATTATCTTCACTTATTTTGTACATTTTAGGGCAGAGACTCCACAGTGTTAGCTATAGTTAACAATATTTTGTTGCTGTATAGAATATACTTTTTCCTTATCTCTTGAAAGAAGTAAATTGTCTTTCCTACAAATCTAATTTGCTATAAATCAAATACAAATTAATCTTGTCAACTTCTTTCTATTGGTATTAAATGCTTACACAAGCCCTCCTGACACATTTAAACAAATTCTGCCTATTAGAGCAAGTCCAGTTAGTCCCCACCCAGAGCCATTTCTGCCTCTCTCCCCATGAATATGAGAAGCAGTTTTATTTGTATCTTCATTTTTCGGTATAGCTTTTACTCACCTCTCCTTACTCTTTCCCAAATGTGTAAGTGTAACCTCAATGTTAAGTATAATTGAAATTTTCTTAATCTGGGGTTATTCGTTCCTTCTTTTGAGTACTGGGTTCAGCCCAGTCATTATTTACTCTTTCACTGTAACTAGAAACAAAGTTGTTGGCCCTCTGTCTGGAGACAGCCCCATGATATTATGCAATATAAGTTTAGAAAAAAAAATTGTTTTCAAATGATCTAAATGAATGATAATAATTTAAACTACTGAATTAAAAGAGAATTTCCCAATTTCCACCAAGATTTTCTGTGACATTTATGGGCTCAGCTCTTGAATACTGAGCTGGTATATCAGTTCAGCCAGTAAAGAATCTGTCTGCAATACAGGAAACCAGTGTTTGATCCCTGGTTGAAAAAATCCCCTGGAGAAGGAAATGGTAACCCACTCCAGCATTCTTGCCTGGGAAGTCCCATGGACAGAGGAACCTGGTGGGGGCTCGCAAAGAATCAAACATGACTGAAATAACTAACACTTACTATATCAGTTATATTGTCAAGTGTTACCCTTATTTCCTTGAAGAGATTTAATCCCCTAAAAAACTGTCTACTTTTCTTGCCCAAGTTTGGGACATGGAAGGCTCCCGAATACATCTATTACTACAGACACAAAAAATCCTACATTTATGCTCAGAGCAATTCCCACTGAAGAAAATTCAGAAACTGATGCCAAATCCAGTCTCTGTGCCCTGACACTGAATTAAATCTTTGAGACAGAGTTTTGGGTGGAGTAGAAAAGAATAGCTTTTTGCTTTGCTAGGCAAAGGGGGACACAGTGGGCTAATGTTTTCTAGACTGTGTGATTGGGGGAGTGAGGAGTTTTATAGAAATGATTCAATGACAGTGTGATCAGTTCATGGACATTCTTCTGATTCTCTGGTGGTGAGGTAAGTGTGAATCAGCATCTGTTTCCAACCTATCTGGGGTCTAAGTGTTGTGGACAGTATACGGTTAACTTCTCCCATCTGATGGGAGTTTCAGTATCTGCAAAATTGCTCAAAGATGTTGTGTGTATCCCTCAAGGAGGAATATTTTCCTAAGGCTGCACTACTGTTTATTGACTGTTCCTCCTTTTCTCTACATCCCTTCTCTTCCCTGATTAACAACTGCTTGATTCTGCCTGTTGGAACTCATGAAAGTTTATGGAGGCTGAATGAAGATTCTAATCAGAAAATGAAGGACTCAGAAATGATTTTGTGTCCAGGAATCCCAGAGGATTCTGCTGGTTTTAAAACTAGTGTGAAATGAAACTATCTCCTGCCATATTAATCAACAAGAAATATCACAGCCATCAGCAATTTATGGCCTCTAAATGTGAATGGAAGGCAATGGCACCCCACCCCAGTACTCTTGCCTGGAAAATCCAATGGATGGAGTAGCCTGGTGGGCTGCAGTCCATGGGGTCGCTAACAGTCGGACAGACTGAGCGACTTCACTTTCACTTTTCTCTTTCATGCATTGGAGAAGGAAATGGCAACCCACTCCAGTGTTCTTGCCTGGAGAATCCCAGGGACGGGGTAGCCTGGTGGGCAGCCATCTATGGGGTCACACAGAGTCGGACACAACTGAAGTGACTCAGCAGCAGCAAATGTGAATGAGGCTCCCAAAACTGAGATCCAGCAGATACTGCCATATCCCACTCCCACCCATGCATGGTGATGGCTGAGGAACTGGGGGAATGCAAGAAGCAAGGTGAATAAGGAAACAAGACTGCCCCCAGATAGCTAAGGTGCATATGAAAAGAATGATTTCAGTGGGCAAAAAAGCTTGCATCCTCCCATAAATAGAATGCTAAATTTCTTAGCTTGATACCTGATCTTTGATGTTCAGTCTGCCTGCTCCCTTTGTTGCAAGCTTGTATACATCCTGACTTCCTCCCTGCTTCCTTGGAGCAGTTTTCTCAGAGCTACTGAGATGTTATCTCCTGGTTTCTGGGTTCTAAACATTCCCACCAAATAAAAACTCTCTACTTTCACGTCGTGATTATATTTTTCAGTCAACAGTTTTGGCAACCAACATTAAGGGGCACAGAGCAAATTTCTCTCCTCTGCCTGAACTCTATGAGACACTGGAGCCATGGCACCAGCAAACACCCATTATGCCCATCCACTTCTTCAGGAGTTTGGGATGTGAGTGACTGAAAGTTTTTCACTCGTGTTTGACTCTTTGTGACCCCATGGACTTTACAGTCCCATGGAATTCTCCAGGCCAGAATACTGGAGTGGGTAGCCTTTCCCTTCTCTAGGGGATCTGCCAAACCCAGGGACTGAACCCAGGTCTCCTGCATTATGGGACGGATTCTTTACCAGCTGAGCCATGGGGTGGATTTGAATAAGTCTGTCCTGGCCCTTGAATCTCCCATATTGGTTGAGATCTTGAATTTCTATTTGGTGGAGTTATCAGGTACCTGCCCCCTCTCAGTAAGGTACTGGGTGGGGGTGAGTTTTGGTGGTGGGAAGACACCAGGAAATACACACCCAGGATCTAGATACTGGGTGGGGCTCGGTTGAAAGATACTGAGAGAATTCCCACCAAGTTGAAAGACACTGGGAAGGGGAGGGAGTCAGATAAGTCACTTAGTTACTCAGATCTGGGTTTAAACACTCAGATAAAAACCCATCTATGAAAAGGCACAGGTGAGGGCAGCCAGTTTTTACCAAGAAATACTCAGGGTTTGTTTGAAAGACACTGAGGAAGGAGGTGGCTCCCTTGTAGAAAGACATAAGGAATGGAGATCATACTTGCAAGTATTTAATTAACTGTAGAAATTAAATTTCACCCTAAATATTGAGGGGGTTATTTAATGTCTATGCAGGTAAAGATTAAAAGCTGGCTTGGTAAAACTTTAAGTAAGGCTTTCTAGAGAAGCTCAGGTTTCTCTGTGTCTTTGAGATGTAAATATCCTATGTGATTTTCCAAGGTTGTTCTATTGTGTGTTTGCTTATATTAGGCTTATAAGAGATCACTTTGAATTTTTAATTGGTGGCCAAATAATGTATCCTTTTAAAATTAGAGAAGAAAAATGTTAAATCTCATTGTAAACAATTTTTTTGTCGGTACCTATAAAACAAAAGTCAAATTAACCTAAGAACTTTTTTGAAAGAGAAAAACTTTAGGAAGCTTCACTGAGGCCTTCTCAATGGGCCTTAAAGATGCTAATAAGAACAATTATGAATATCAATAAAAACTTGGAAACAAACCAAAAAAAAAAAGGTCTGGCTATGATTTCAATGGTATTTTTTTTTCTTTTACAGAAAATGAGATCAAAATTGAATTTTTTAAAAGGTTATTTGCATGTTTATTTATAATGGGATAAATANCCTGGAGAATCCCAGGGACGGGGTAGCCTGGTGGGCAGCCATCTATGGGGTCACACAGAGTCGGACACAACTGAAGTGACTCAGCAGCAGCAAATGTGAATGAGGCTCCCAAAACTGAGATCCAGCAGATACTGCCATATCCCACTCCCACCCATGCATGGTGATGGCTGAGGAACTGGGGGAATGCAAGAAGCAAGGTGAATAAGGAAACAAGACTGCCCCCAGATAGCTAAGGTGCATATGAAAAGAATGATTTCAGTGGGCAAAAAAGCTTGCATCCTCCCATAAATAGAATGCTAAATTTCTTAGCTTGATACCTGATCTTTGATGTTCAGTCTGCCTGCTCCCTTTGTTGCAAGCTTGTATACATCCTGACTTCCTCCCTGCTTCCTTGGAGCAGTTTTCTCAGAGCTACTGAGATGTTATCTCCTGGTTTCTGGGTTCTAAACATTCCCACCAAATAAAAACTCTCTACTTTCACGTCGTGATTATATTTTTCAGTCAACAGTTTTGGCAACCAACATTAAGGGGCACAGAGCAAATTTCTCTCCTCTGCCTGAACTCTATGAGACACTGGAGCCATGGCACCAGCAAACACCCATTATGCCCATCCACTTCTTCAGGAGTTTGGGATGTGAGTGACTGAAAGTTTTTCACTCGTGTTTGACTCTTTGTGACCCCATGGACTTTACAGTCCCATGGAATTCTCCAGGCCAGAATACTGGAGTGGGTAGCCTTTCCCTTCTCTAGGGGATCTGCCAAACCCAGGGACTGAACCCAGGTCTCCTGCATTATGGGACGGATTCTTTACCAGCTGAGCCATGGGGTGGATTTGAATAAGTCTGTCCTGGCCCTTGAATCTCCCATATTGGTTGAGATCTTGAATTTCTATTTGGTGGAGTTATCAGGTACCTGCCCCCTCTCAGTAAGGTACTGGGTGGGGGTGAGTTTTGGTGGTGGGAAGACACCAGGAAATACACACCCAGGATCTAGATACTGGGTGGGGCTCGGTTGAAAGATACTGAGAGAATTCCCACCAAGTTGAAAGACACTGGGAAGGGGAGGGAGTCAGATAAGTCACTTAGTTACTCAGATCTGGGTTTAAACACTCAGATAAAAACCCATCTATGAAAAGGCACAGGTGAGGGCAGCCAGTTTTTACCAAGAAATACTCAGGGTTTGTTTGAAAGACACTGAGGAAGGAGGTGGCTCCCTTGTAGAAAGACATAAGGAATGGAGATCATACTTGCAAGTATTTAATTAACTGTAGAAATTAAATTTCACCCTAAATATTGAGGGGGTTATTTAATGTCTATGCAGGTAAAGATTAAAAGCTGGCTTGGTAAAACTTTAAGTAAGGCTTTCTAGAGAAGCTCAGGTTTCTCTGTGTCTTTGAGATGTAAATATCCTATGTGATTTTCCAAGGTTGTTCTATTGTGTGTTTGCTTATATTAGGCTTATAAGAGATCACTTTGAATTTTTAATTGGTGGCCAAATAATGTATCCTTTTAAAATTAGAGAAGAAAAATGTTAAATCTCATTGTAAACAATTTTTTTGTCGGTACCTATAAAACAAAAGTCAAATTAACCTAAGAACTTTTTTGAAAGAGAAAAACTTTAGGAAGCTTCACTGAGGCCTTCTCAATGGGCCTTAAAGATGCTAATAAGAACAATTATGAATATCAATAAAAACTTGGAAACAAACCAAAAAAAAAAAGGTCTGGCTATGATTTCAATGGTATTTTTTTTTCTTTTACAGAAAATGAGATCAAAATTGAATTTTTTAAAAGGTTATTTGCATGTTTATTTATAATGGGATAAATAAAATAGACATTTATGTAATTTAAACAAGATTCTATATTATTACACAACCTAAAGTTGGCCTCCCTGGTGGCTTAGATTGTAAAGAATCTGCCTGCCAATGCAGGAGACACAGTTTCAATCCTTGGGTCAGAAAGATCCCTTAGAGAAGGGAATGCCAACCCACTGCAGTATTCTTGTCTGGAAAATTCCATAGACAAAGGAGTCTGACAGGCTACAGTCCATGGAGTCACAAAGAATCTGACATGACTGATGACTAACACTTTCAATTTCACTTAAAGTTAATGAGCCAAGAGGGACCCTCTACTGGACCTCAACATTAAAAATTAAACAAGTCTATACTATTTACCCCAGTTTTAAGTTATATATTTTAGAGGCTAGAAAAATTTATACTGAGATATTTGACAAGTTATTTTGGGCCAAATAGGCTAAGGCCTGAATTCCTTGGTGCTACCCAACTCTGGGTATCCCAGAGCCTTTTATATAAAAGTAGGTAAAATAGGAAACAAAAAGAACAAGTCATCTAAACTCTCCTTTAAGATGAAAGTTTGTTGACTGTATCTTTTTGAAAAGTAAATTAAAGGTATAAAAGTTGGTAGAATCCAGATCAGTTCAGTCACTCAGTTGTGTCCAACTCTTTGTGACCCCATGGCTGCAGCACACCAGTCTTCCTTGTCCATCACTGAATCCCAGAGCTTGCTCAAACTCATGTCCCTTGAGTTGGTGATGCCATCAACCATCTTATGTTCTGTCATCCCCTTCTCCTTCTGCCTTCAATCTTGGCCAGAATCAGGGTCTTTTCCAGTGAGTCAGTTCTTTGCATCAGGTGGCCAAAGTATTGGAGTTTCAGCTTCAGCATCAGTCCTTCCAGTGAATATTCAGGACTGATTTCCTTTAGGATTGATTGGTTTGATCTTGCAGTCCAAGGGACTCTCTAGAGTCTTCCTCAACACCACAGTTCAAAAACATCAATTCTTCGGCACTCGGCTTTCTTTATGGTCCAAATATCACATCCACACATGACTACTGGAAAAATCATAGCTTTGACAAGGAGGACCTTTGTTCATAAAGTAGTCTCTGCTTTTAAATATGCTGTCTAGGTTGGTCATACCTTTTCTTCCAAGGAGCAAGCATCTTTTAATTTAGTGGCTGTGGTCACCATCTGCAGTGATTTTAAAGTCCAAGAAAATAAAGCCCCTCACTGTTTCCATTGTTTCTCAATCTATTTGCCATGAAGTAATGGGACCAGATGCCATGATTTTAGTTTTTTTAATGTTGAGTTTTAAGGCACCTTTTTCACTCTTCTCTTTCCCTTACATCAAGAGGCTCTTTGGAGAAGGAAATGGCAACCCACTCCAGTGTTCTTGCCTGGAGAACCCCAGAGATGGGAAAGCCTGGTGGGATGCCCTGTATGGGGTCGCACAGAGTCGGACACGACTGAGCCAACTTAGCAGCTGCAAGAGGCTCTTTAGTTCTTCTTTGCTTTCTGCCATAAGGGTGATGTCATTTGCATATCTGAGGTTATTGATATATCTCCCAGCAGTCTTGATTCCAGCTTGTGCTTCATCCAGCCTGGCATTTGGTATGTATGATGTACTCTGCATATATGGCAAACCACGTCAGTATTATTGCCTTGAGAGCCCCATGAACACTATGAAAAGGCAAAATGATAGGATACTAAAAGAGGAACTTCCCAGGTCAGTAGGTGCCCAATATGCTACTGGAGATCAGTGGAGAAATAACTCCAGAAAGAAAGAAGGGATGGAGCTAAATCAAAAATAATACCCAGTTGTGGATGTGACTGGTGATAGAAGCAAGGTCCAATGTGTAAAGAGCAATATTGCATAGGAATCTGTAATGTCAAGTCCATGAATCAAGGCGAATTGGAAGTGGTCAAACAGGAGATGGCAAGAGTGAACGTCGACATTCTAGGAATCAACGAAGTAAAATGGACTGGAATGGGTGAATTTAACTCAGTTGACCATTATATCTACTACTATGGGTAAGAATCCCTTAGAAGAAATGGAGTATCCAACATGGTCAACAAAAGAGTCTGAAATGCAGTACTTGGATGCAATCTCAAAAACAACAGTATAATCTATGTTCGTTTCCAAGGCAAACCATTCAATATCACAGTAATCCAAGTCTAGGCCCAACCAGTAACGCTGAAGAAGCTGAAGTTGAATGGTTCTATGAAGATCTACAAGACCTTTAGAACTAACAACCAAAAAAGATGTCCTTTTCATTATATGGGACTGGAATGCAAAACTAGGAAGTCAAGAAACACCTGGAGTAACAGGCAAATTTGGCCTTGGAATACAGAATGAAGCAGGGCAAAGACTAATAGAGTTTTGCCAAGAAAATGCACTGATCATAGCAAGCACCCTCTTCCAACAATACAAGAAAAGACTTTACACATGGACATCACCAGATGGTCAACACCAAAATCGGATTGATTATATTCTTTACAACCAAAGATGGAGAAGCTCTATACAGTCAACAAAAACAAGACCAGGAGCTGACTGTGGCTCAGATCATGAACTCCTTATTGTCAAATTCAGACTGAAATTGAAGAAAGTAGGGAAAACCAGTAGACCATTCAGGTATGACCTAAATCAAATCCTCTATGATTATACAGTGGAAGTCAGAAATATATTTAAGGGACTAGATCTGATAGATACAGTGCCTGATGAACTATGCACAGAGGTTCATGACATTGTACAGGAGTTAGGGATCCATCAAGACCATCCCCATGGAAAAGAAATGCAAAAAAGCAAAATGTCTGTCTGAGGAAGCCTTACAAACAGCTGTGAAAAGAAGAGCAGTGAAACACAAAGGAGAAAAGGAAAGATACAAGCATCTGAATGCAGAGTTCCAAAGAATAGCAACAAGAGATAAGAAACCCTTCTTCAGCAATCAATGCAAAGAAATAGAGGAAAACAACAGAATGGGAAAGACTAGAGATCTCTTCAAGAAAATTAGAGACACCAAGGGAGCACTTCATGCAAAGATGGGCTCGATAAAGGACAGAAATGGTATGGACCTAACAGAAGCAGAAGATATTAAGAAGAGGTGGCAAGAATACACGGAAGAACTGTGCAGAAAAGATCTTCACTACCCAAATAATCACGATAGTGTGATCACTTACCTACAGCCAGACATCCTGGAATGTGAAGTTAAGTGGACTTTAGAAAGCATCACTACGAACAAAGCTAGTGGGTGATGGAATTCCAGTTGAGCTATCTCAAATCCTGAAAGATGATGCTGTGAAAGTGCTGCACTCAATATGCCAGCAAATTTGGAAAACTCAGCAGTGGCCACAGGACTGGAAAAG
>SJYX01003367.1:315975-326312 GCA_006410675.1 Oreotragus oreotragus
TTATGACCAACCTAGATAGTATATTCAAAAGCAGAGACATTACTTTGCTGACTAAAGTCTGTCTAGTCAAGGCTATGATTTTTCCAGTAGTCACGTATGGATGTGAGAGTTGGACTGTGAAGAAGGCTGAGCACTGAAGAATTGATGCTTTTGAACTGTGGTGTTGGAGAATACTCTTGAGAGTCCCTTGGACTGCAAGGAGATCCAACCAGTCCATTCTGAAGGAAATCAACCCTCAGATTTCTTTGGAAAGAATGATGTTAAAGCTGAAACTCTGGTACTTTGGCCACCTCATGCGAAGAGTTGAGTCATTGGAAAAGACTCTGATGCTGGGAGGGATTGGGGGCAGGAGGAGAAGGGGACGACAGAGGATGAGATGGCTGGATGGCATCACTGACTCTATGGACGTGAGTCTGAGTGAACTCCGGGAATTGGTGATGTACAGGGAGGCCTGGCGTGCTGCAATTCATGGGGTCACAAAGAGTCAGACACGGCTGAGTGACTGAACTGAACTGAAGTGGCCTGCAGGGCTAACTCCCACAGGGGCAAACATTATCTCTGGAAGCCCAATTGCCCTTGAAGTGATGCCACCAACAGATGAACTTCTAACAGGCATAGTGTATCTGTCACCTGCCCTAGTGGGTTCTCTGAGAGATGCTGTTGTTGCACATGCTGTAAGAAGCATGGAAAATGAAGGTCTGACTATCTAGAGGGTTGACATAGCCCAAGGGCATAACACAAACTGATTAAAATAAAATAGGTCCAATATGACAAGTCAAATTCAACTATACCTTGATCCTTATTGGCAAGCTAAATGACACACCCAGAGATGCCCAGACAGTTCCAAGGCACTGTCAAAAGACAGAAAAGACTGAAGAGTGGGTGGTTTCCTACTTGTTGGAATCATCCTCCCAATCATTAGCATATGAAATCACCCAGCTTGCAGAAGCTAACCACTACATTCCATGGCCACTGCAGTCTTCTCTCTGATGGCCCACACCCTGTGGAGTGGGCTTCTCTCTGAATCCGAACAAATCCACCTCTTACCTGTCACTGTGTCTCTCACTGAATTTTTGCAATGAGACATCAGAGCCTGAGCTTCATTAGGTCCTGAATCCAAGCATCATGTGTTTTGGCTGGCCTCAAGTCCTGGGAGAGAGGAGCTGAAGGCTGAGAGGAAAAAGAAGTGGTGGAAATGAAGAACCCCTTTCATAACTTGCTGGAAAATCTGTTAAATACCTAACCTGTGCTCACAGTTTTCATTGGCCTGATACTTGGCACAAAGAAGATTAAGGACAGAAGAACCCCCACCTGCTTTGGCAATAGCTACTGCAGCCCAGCTGATAGTGGAGCCTTTGGGACACACTGAGGAGTAGCCCCTGCCAGAGTGCTTCAGTTGCACTCACTGCCACTCGCCCGTTTGCAGGAAGGTTAGAGGAAACAAGAAATGAGATTGTAAAGGAATTAAGATTTTGTTAGCCCTAAGTCCTTCCAGTCATAGGAGCGAGGACCTCCTGCATTAACCGGAGGTCTTCTGGAATCTGAGAATGAGCCAAGTGAACTTTCTGCTGAGGTTTGTTTTTTTTTTTTAGCTGAAGGCTGAGAGGAAAAAGAAGTGGTGGAAATGAAGAACCCCTTTCATAACTTGCTGGAAAATCTGTTAAATACCTAACCTGTGCTCACAGTTTTCATTGGCCTGATACTTGGCACAAAGAAGATTAAGGACAGAAGAACCCCCACCTGCTTTGGCAATAGCTACTGCAGCCCAGCTGATAGTGGAGCCTTTGGGACACACTGAGGAGTAGCCCCTGCCAGAGTGCTTCAGTTGCACTCACTGCCACTCGCCCGTTTGCAGGAAGGTTAGAGGAAACAAGAAATGAGATTGTAAAGGAATTAAGATTTTGTTAGCCCTAAGTCCTTCCAGTCATAGGAGCGAGGACCTCCTGCATTAACCGGAGGTCTTCTGGAATCTGAGAATGAGCCAAGTGAACTTTCTGCTGAGGTTTGTTTTTTTTTTTTTCTGTCCTGGTTTCCAGTACACTGGGCTTCTTGTCACCTCCCCTGTGCTGAGGAGGGCTTCCCTGATAGCTCAGTTGGTAAAGAATCCACCTGCAATGCAGGAGACCCTGGTTTGGTTCCTGGGTTGGGAAGATCCACTGGAGAAGGGATAGGCTAACCCCTGTAGTATTCGGGGCTTCCATTGCAGCTCAGCTGGTAAAGAAGCTTCCTGCAATGCAGGAGACCTGGATTCAATCCCTGGGTTAGAAAGATCCCCTGGAGAGGGGAAAGGCTACCCACTCCAGTATTCTGGCCTGGAGAATTTCATGGACTGTATAGTCCATGGGGTCACAAAGAGTTGGACTTGATTGAGCTGTTTTCACTTCACTTCTTCCACCATGGGTGTTTTCACCAAGTTGGGCTTCTGCTGTGATTGGTCTCCCCTTCACAGGGGCAAGCCAAGGTTCTTTCAGCCAGTTAAAACTGAGAAACGGCACCATAGATGTTGGGGCAGTTTGTGATTTTTTTGGTTCTGTCTCATCCCAACAAAAATGTGAAGCAATGGATAGACCAGTGCTATAGTCCTCAGACAGACCAATGTTATAGACCCATGTAATTTTCTTCGAAGGACCAGTGTTACAGCCCCATGTTTAAATTCAGTTTTATTTAGAAAGTAAAGGAAAATACATCCTTGAGGCGTGAGGGGATGCCAACCCAAAAGATTCGAAAAAAGCTCCCCCGCCCCCAACCAGCCGAATTTTGGCTCTTCTTTTCATATGTTTTTTTCTCCTCTCCCTGAGCCTGCCCTATGTAAACTGGCCTAGAGAAGAGGACTGTTTGTGTAACCTGAGGCTCTCATTCCAGTCCTTGGACCTTCCTTTATTCTATTTTCGTAGGCTTTCCTTTTCTTTGCCTTTTAGCCACCACCATTCTGGACTCCTTTTTCCTACTCTAACTAATTACCAGTTAGGACTAAGTTTAAAATAAATTTAATTGAGTTTATCTTTAAATGAATTTAAAAGTAATTAACCTCCAATTAAAATAAATAAATTTATATTTTTAAAAAGTAGCTTGATGCAAAATAATAAAGCAACTTGAATTTAGCTTTTCTCTCTGTTAAGAGGACACAATTTCTTCAGATGTTGAAATGCCTTTGATAATAGATTTAAGTTTATTTACCTCTTAAATGATCTATATTTGCCTCTGAAATTATTTATTGTTACTTTGGCTAAGTGAATAGCTATTGTTTGACAATGACCTATAGTCCTATCTAAACATTTTTTATATTTGTTAACAAAACTTCCTAAACAATTCTAATGACGCACTTTTAACTTCTAACTAACTTTGGGTTGATTCAGAGGGCCCCTGAAACATCCCAAAGAGAGATATTACACTAATTAGGGTCATTTTATATGCAGAATTACATGCAAAGTATTGTCAATTGAGTAATAAATCTCTGGTTATATTATATGGTAAAAGTTACTTATATAGATATCCTAGAAACTATATGAAGTTCCTAAAATTCTGAAAAGTTCAGGTAAAATGCTATCAGTTACAATCCTAGTTACTTACTATCTTAGTGTTGTCACAGTACTTTAACCAAGTTTCTCACAAAGTGATTCTTCTTCAAAAAGATTTATTGGAAGAACTTTTGGATAAATACACGTTTCTGAACTGGGTAAGAAATTAAGCAATTCTACTGAAAAACCTGATGACTTCAGAAAGGTTAAAAAAATGCACTGAATGAACTGAGTTTCTGTGCGCTTAAAAGATCTATAATTTATATTTATTTTCTTTGTGGCCTTGGTTAAATGAATAGGTATTATTTCAGTGACCTATGATCCTGTGTTTTAAAATCTTTCTCATATTTCTAAAAACTTCCCACATACCAAAATCTACCCAACCTTTTTAGCCTCCAGCTGACTGTGGGATGAATCATTTGAGGAAACATCTCTGAGGAAACAGAGATGAATGTTAAATTTATTTGGTATTTTTAATTCAAAGACCTTGTGAAGTGCAAACTTTATGTTGTAATATATAGATAAATATCATTAATACAACTATTTCAAATTTTACATAGAATCCCTAACTTCTGCCATGTTCTGATATAATGTTATTTGCCGGGAGCCCATGGCAAAGGTCATGAGGAAGGAGGCTTGGCGTACCAAAGGCGTGATCAAGCCTCAGGAAACCCCCTGTTCTTGAGCATCTACCCCCAAAACCAGAGTCTACCTACTTTACTATTTCATGCTCTCACCTACACCTCTGACTTTATGGGGGGCTGTTTCCCACCGGTTCTCTTGGAGAAGGAGTAAACGTGCAGCTCCAAGTCAATAAAAATTCCTAGGCGTGACAAGGGTGTTTCAACTTACAAACTCCTCTGAAGGTTCTCTAGCCTGCCTGAGCAGGTTCTTCCAGCCACATGTGATTGTTTACAGCTTCCCAACCGTAAGAGGCATGAGATGCTTTAAAACTTTCTAAATACAGACTCTTTTGAGAAGTTACAAAATTATTAATATAGTATAGTGGGTTGATTAGAAATTGTATTAGTGAAGGGTCTTTTCATTTGTCGTGCCAATAATTACTGCTAATTCCCTGCCCTGGGTGTGACAAGGGTGTCTCAAGTCAAATCCCTCTGCTGACAGACTAGCTTGTGTGACAACCTCTCAACCATAAACAGCACAGAGAGTTTGGAGTGTTAGCATAGGGCTTTTTTCATTGTTGAGTCAATGATTGCCACCAGGCCTCCATATCCTTAGGCACCTGGGAATATATTAATCAATGTATTCGGAATACAGAAAAGGAAATATAGTAGTTTTTGATGTTAGCAATACTAGACTTTTTAAGTTAATGAATTTTCTCTTTTGTTATAGACCACTGAACTTTGTTATAAATCACTGTGTCCTTGCTATGCAAAAATGTAACTCTATCACTACCTTAAGACTAACTATATCTTAAGGGGAACACTGGTGAAGGGTTTTCATTTGTTAAGCCAATATTTGCATCTAAATTTCCGTATTCCTTGCCCTTATAATAAATGTAACTAGAATATAGGAAAAAATAAGTATTAACCTTTAAGATTAGTCATGTTAAACCTTAGGCTAAGTAAATTCCTTTCTTAGTTGTAACTCACTACACCCTCACCCTATAGGAATGCAACTTTTTTGGAGGGTGGCGCCTGGTTTAAGAAAAAGTCACCCCTGGAAAAAATAAGTTTTCTGGTTAACTGACCGTTATCAGAAATGGCCATAAAATGTCAGGAGCCCTCATGGCCATAAGATGATGTAAAATCCATCAGACCTTTGTATAATTTTATATGAAGCAGCTGATTGTGACAAGGGTCAGGTCTGCTGACCCCTGCATGACTCTGTATTCATCCCTATGTATAACAAAAGGTATATAAACAAACCTGAAAAATAAAGAAATCAGATCAGTTTCTGGAAAGACTGATTCCCCCATGTCGTTTCTTTCTTGCTCCCCGTTTTTCTGGCTGAAATACCATCTGAAATGTGGGTACTCACCAAGCCTGCCAACTTTGCCTGGGCTGCTAAGATCAGACCGGGGAGGCCTCAGTGCCTCCTTTCCTTTGGGAGAATGGAAAGACGCCTGTGGCCTACGTAGGTGGTGATTGGTATTCCACGTAAACCTCTTTTTCTCCACTAATTTTCCTACTACACTATCCATTTCTAATCTCTCTATATATTTGTAATTAAATAAGTTTTTTCCTAGGATGCCTACTCTGTCTCCCCTTCGAATTACCCTGGATCCACAGGGGCTGGACCCCAGCAGTTATTAGTTATATTCTACTGATAATACTAAAATGTTCTGTTGCAAAAATATCCATTTTTCCTAACTGCATTGTTTTCAAATCTTTAACCAGGCAGAAGAGCCATGGCACAATCGTCAAGAAAGTTGATTTTAGAAAGATGGATTCCCATCTGGATAATCCCCTCTGAACTATACAGTGACAGAGGGACCCATTTTCCTGGACAAATTGTTAAGGGAATTTGTAAAATTTGGATGATTATGCAACATTTCCATTGTGCATGTCACTCTCGGTCTTCTGGGTTAATAGAAAAGATAAATGGAACAATTAAAACTCAGTTGGCTAAAATTACAGATGTTTATTCCTTCCCTTGACTTAAGGCCCTTCCATTGGTTCTCAACCTCAGGTCTACTACTTTGACAAATATCACTTGTTTCCCTTTGAAATTATTGCAGGGAGACCAATGAGATAATAGATCAGATGATCCTATAATACTTAAGGTTTTGTTTGAGCCCTCCGAGAGTCTCTGGTGGGTATGGAAAGTGAAAGTGAAAGTCTCTCCGTCGTGTCCGACTCTTTGCGATGCCATGAAGTATACAGTTCATGGAATTCTCCAGGTCAAATTACTGGTGTGGGGAGCCTTTCTCTTCTCCAGGAGATCTTCCCAACTCAGGGACCAAACCCAAGTATCCCGCATTGCAGATGGATTCTTTACCAGCGGAGCCACAAAGGCAGCCCAGCAGGTATGGGGTTTGATTATAAATGTGATTTCATCCCTCCTACCGTCTTACTGGGCTTCTCCTTTGCCTTTGGATGTAGGATAGCTTCTTTTTGGTGGGATCTAACGTTCTCCTTTCGATGGATGTTCAGCAGCAAGTTATAATTTTGGAGTTCTCACAGCAGAAGATGAGTGCATGTCTTTCTACTCTGCCATTTTGCCAGATGAAACTGCAGATTGTGACTGCAGCCATGAAATTAAAAGATGCTTGCTCCTTGGAAGAAAAGCTATGACCAAAATAGATAGAATATTAAAAAGCAGAGACATTACTATACCAATGAAGGTCTGTCTAGTCATAGGTATGGTTTTTCCAGTAGTCATGTATGGACGTGAGAGTTGGACCATAAGGAAAGCTGAGTGTCAAACAACTGATGCTTTTGAACTGTGGTGTTGGAGAAGACTCTTGAGAGTGCCTTGGACTGCAAGGAAATAAATCCAGTTAATCCTCAAGGAAATCAGTCCTGAATATTCATTGGAAGGTTTGATGCTAAAACTGAAACTCCAATACATTGGCCACCTGATGCAAAGAACTAACTCATTGGAAAAGATCCTGATGCTGGGAAAGATTGAAGGCAGGAGGAGAAGGGGATGACAGAGGATGAGATGGTTGGATGGCATCACTGACTCAATGGACATGAGTTTGAGCAAGCCCCTGGAGTGGTAATGGACAGGGAGGCCTGGCCTCCTGCATTCCATGGGGTCACAAAGAATCGGACATCACTGAGCTACTGAACTGAACTGAACCAGTATTATTTAAAGGAGATACATTGTATTATTGCAAGGGTTTAATCAAATTATTGACAAGTCATTCTAAACATGTTTCTAAGCTTGTTGTAGTAATCTACCCTCAAATGAAGATCAGATGTCCCAAGATTTATAACCAGGATATTATGTATATTAAAAAAAGACATCATTTAAAGGACTCCCTCCAAGCTAGATGGAAGGGCCCTTATCAGGTTATTTCCCTGTAGTGAAACTAAAGAGAATTGACTCTTGGATTCATATTTCCCACCTAAAAAGGGCTTCTGCACCAGGCTGGTCTATAGAGAGAAATGATGACCTTCAAACTCACCTTAAAACAATGCTCTGATAAAAAGGAAATACCAATGCTAGGAAGAGAAGAAGATGACATCAGAAACAGCTGTCTCAAGATGCCAGACCAGACCCACATGATTGTTCATAAGTTTTCTTCTTAGTTTCTTGGGCTCTTACACACGAATCAAAAAAATTCTTATGCAAATTTAAAAAATCAATCAAATTGTTGGGTTTGTGGTTGATTACCTGCATCCAGTACTTCTGGTTTACCCTGATGGGTTTCTCCCCTCCAAGGCTCTGACTGGATGGCCCTTAGAAAGTTTATTTTGAAAGAAAATAATTATAGTTCTATCTGGGCTACTACTGATATCACTAAATGGGACCCACTCACTCGGTCAATCAAACATACTTATTCTGAACCTGACCATAAATATGTTTTCCCTTAAGGGTACTCAATCTCAATAAGAGCAATAAGTTGAATTGCAGTCAAAAAATGTCAACTCCAGACTATTAGGAGAGACATTTCCTCAGTTATGGGATGGATTATCTGGCTAACACCAGGCTATGGTAATCTAAGCTTAAAGGCCACCCCTATGCTGGAAATAGTTACATCATACCAAAGACAATCAACCTAATAGTACTAGAAAATTAGGCTGGGTGTCTTGTGAAAATTGCTAATATACCATTTCTCTTAAAGACAGTGATTGGTAAGAAACAGATTGGATCATAGGTCCAAAAATATACTGACTGGCACCTAACAGGATTCAATGACTTTGAGGGTCCAATCTATGATTATGGCTTCTACCAGTCTGGCTAAGAAGGTATACTTTAGGATTCCCTTGGGCTCAAGGCTACTTATGAACAATCTTAGATGTGACTCTGGCAAATTTACCATTAATATGAACCCTATGGACCAAGAGATCTGTATTTCATTGGCATGGTCATTTAGCAGCCATTTATTTGTAATAATGTGGTTCTAGATATGAGAAGAAGCAACAATAGAAATATCTTTTGGATCCCATTATGTTATAAAATAGAGGATCCAGAGAATCTTTTATTATTTATTTATCAATGGGCCTAATCTAGAAACTGACACCCCTCCCAGTGCCTGCCTTCTGTAGTTAAGAGATGTTTGAAAGATGTCTAGATAATGAAACAAAGGACTGTCATAAAAATATAGAAATAGAACCCTGAGAAAGAAGAGAATGTGTCCTGTTTTACAGTGGGAAGGATCTTAAAAAGTGAAATAGTATTTGTTGTTTATGGCATATTTAATAATGTTCCAACTGAGAGCAAAAGCATGAGAAAGAAGGATGACATTCAAGGTAAATAGCTAAATGTCAGCAGACAAGGTAGGGGCTTGACACTGCTTGAGCTCTCAATTTCAGTTTAAGTAGAGAATCCCTTATGATTTTCTGTTTTCTTATAGCCTCTGACAATTTTTAATGAGTAATATAAATTTGTTGTTTTTTAGGTGCTAAGTCGTTTCCAACTCTTTGCAACCCCATGGATTGCAGCATACCAGGCTTCTCTGTCTTCCACTGTATCCCAAAGTTTGCTCAAATTCATGTCCATTGACAATATAAATACATTTATTATATTGATAATATGATGTAATATAACACATGTATTCATATAAATCATCACTCTCTTCCCGATAAGAGTCAAGCCACCTATCCACTATTAAACAAGATGAAAATTATGCTATTAAACAGTTGTCATTCGGTAGCTTAAAATAAGAGTTAAACAGGTTTCAAGAGGAAATGATTGCTTTGTTTTACAGAAGCATTCAACAATGTGTCTGGATTCAAACCCTCAAACTACATCATTGGACTCTGTCCATCTGTGTGACTCTAATAGTCTTTTTTTGTAAGATGGGCCCAATCTGGTTGTATCCTTCAGCTTATCCATCATAAAAAAGATAGTCTTCCTTGATAGATCAGAGGGAAACTCCTAAAAAAATTCTCTGATTGGTCAGTCTCTGTCACAGGCACTCCTTTGCTATTGTGATTCTAATCAGTTAGATATAGCTCAACATATCTTCATAAATTATTTAAATTCATGCTTTAATTTCTTTTATATTATTATATTTGATTGCAATTCTTTTTATATATTTGTTTATTTTACTTTACAATACTGTATTGGTTTTGCCATACAATGACATGAATCCACCATGGGTGTACATGAGTTCCCAATCCTAAACCCCCTTCCCAAAATCCTCCCTATATCACCTCTCTGGGTCATCCCAGTGCACCAGGCCCAAGCATCCTGTATCCTGCATTGAACTTAGACTGGTGATTCTTTTCTGACATGATAGTATACCTGTTTCAATGCCATTCTCCCAAATCATCCCACCCTCTCCCTCTCCCACAGAGTCCAAAATTCTGTTCTATACATCTGTGTCTCTTTTGCTGTCTCACAAGGTTATCATTAACATCTTTCTAAATTCCATATGTATGTGTTAGTATACTGTATTGGTGTTTTTCTTTCTGGCTTACTTCACTCTGTATAATCGGCTCCAGGTTCATCCACCTCATTAGAACTGATTCAAATGTATTGTTTGTAATGGCTGAGTAATACTCCATTGTGCATATGTACCATAGCTTTCTTATCCATTCATCTGCTGATGGACATCTAGGTTGTTTCCATGTTCTGGCTATTCTAAACAATGTTGCAGTGAACATTAGGGTACATGTGTCTCTTTCAACTCTGGTTTCCTTGGTGTGTATGCCCACCA
This sequence comes from Oreotragus oreotragus, assembly GCA_006410675.1. NCBI lineage: Eukaryota > Metazoa > Chordata > Mammalia > Artiodactyla > Bovidae > Oreotragus > Oreotragus oreotragus. Next base: position 326,290 of record SJYX01003367.1, read on the forward strand.
GTGGGATTGCTGGGTCATAAGGC
>SJYX01003368.1:18563-28563 GCA_006410675.1 Oreotragus oreotragus
AGTCAAAGCTACGGTTTTTCGAGCAGTCATGTATGGATGTGAGAGCTGGACTATAAAGAAAGCTGAGTGCAGAAGAATTGATGCTTTTGAACTGTGGTGTTGGAGAAGATTCTTGAGCATCTCTTGGACTTCAAGGAGATCAAACCAGTCCATTCTAAAGGAAATCAGTCCTGAATATTCATTGGAGGGACTGATGTTGAAGCTGAAGCTCCAGTACTTTGGCCACCCAGTGTGAAGAGTCAACTCATTGGAAAAGACCCTGATTCTGGGAAAGATGGAAGGCAGGAGGAGAAGGGACGACAGAGGATGAGATGGTTGGATGGTATCACTGACTCAGGGGATATGAGTTTAAGCAAGCTCCAGGAGTTTGTGATGAACAGGAAAGCCTGGCATTCTGCAGTCTAAGAGGTCACAATCAGCCATGACTGAGTGACTGAACTGAACTGAATTCTTCCCTCAGAATGAAATGGGGGAAATATTGCTTCTGGAACTGAAGCTGAGCCAACAAACTAGGACTTTGATCCAGAGTTTATACATTGCTGGCTGAAGCAGCCACTGATAAACCTTTTGCAGCAAAATCTGGAAAGAATTTCGATAATAGACTCTATCTCCAAAACTAAAACTGGTTCAAAACCAGTGTACTAAATGCATACCTGCTACTTCAAGAACAAAATAAAACCTACGTAAAACACACAAATACACAACTTGTTATTTCTTATGTTTCCTATAATTGTTCTTAGAAAGTTTACTTGCTACCTAGAGCTCACTTAAGACACAATTGCTGCATGTGTAGTCTTGGGGATGTCATCAGTGTCCCCTTAATAGCATCAGTGTTACAGACTAATCACATAAGTACCCCAACCAAGACCAAAATTTCCTCTTCTTGGTTTTGTGCTCTTTCCTCAAACCAGTTCTCTCTTCTGTCATCTACATTTTCTCTTCTGTATCTCAGTTCCTCAAGCNGAGCTCACTTAAGACACAATTGCTGCATGTGTAGTCTTGGGGATGTCATCAGTGTCCCCTTAATAGCATCAGTGTTACAGACTAATCACATAAGTACCCCAACCAAGACCAAAATTTCCTCTTCTTGGTTTTGTGCTCTTTCCTCAAACCAGTTCTCTCTTCTGTCATCTACATTTTCTCTTCTGTATCTCAGTTCCTCAAGTTTTTCATACGAAGTTATCCCTGGAGAATATCGGAAACTGTCACTAAATTACATATGCACCAATAAATAAATCAAGACCATTATAGTATGTACGCATGCATGCCAAGTTGCTTCAGTCATGTCCGTCTCTTTGTGACCCTATGGACTATAGCCTGCCAAGTTCCTATGTCCATGGGGATCCTCCAAGCCAGAATACTGGAGTGGATTGTCATGTCTTCCTCCAGGGGACCTTCCCCACCAAGGGATCAAACACAAATCTCATATGTCTCCTGCTTGCAGTCAGGTTCTTTACCACTAGCATCACTTGGGAACTTCCTAGTATGTATACGTGATAGAATATTTTACCAGTATTCAGTTCAGTTCAGTCACTCTGTTTTATATTTTCATATTAGACTATTTTTCTTAGTTTTATTTTCTAAATTAGTCACATAATTTTCTGACACAGTGTAAATGTCTAGCAACAAGTCAAAGAGCAAATACCTAAGGTGGTATGAAATGTAAAATAATTAAAATTTTTATGTGCGAAAGGTGTCAGTGATATTATTTCTGGGATGAGTGTTCACTAGAAGAGGTATTTTCAGAGAGATTTAGTCCCGTGAGTCTCACGCTTTTGAAACTGTCTTCCTAAGACAATTTTCTCAGAGTTGTAGCAACCCTATGTATGAGGAAGTGTCACGATTTGTGTATTTCAACAAGCTAGCTTCCTTAATAGTTGTGTCTAACTTTTCCCATATTCTTCCAGGCCTCTCTATCTATATTCAGGAATTTTTCCTAATTTTCCTTTTGAATTTCAAGCCATACAACAATATGCCTGAGATTGTCTTTAACAGATTCAACACAAATAAATGATATTATTGATTCTGAAACTACTAACAATAGTTTATAAGATTAATGTGAGTTAATAATTATAAATTGTTTAGAACAACATTTCATTTGGCTTAAAAAGGAGAAAAAAGTGTTAAGAATCATAAGTGATTTATAAAGAAAAAATATAAAAAGTATCAACAGAATTGACAAACTTTTAATGCTGACATTGGAATAAACATTTCCTAATTCATTCAAAAAGCTATTCATATCCAAATACCAAAGCCAGTAAAAGATATGACAAGACAAGAAAACTACAGACCAATATCCTCATGAATATAGACACAAAATTCTCAACAAATGCTAGAAAACTGAATTCAGTAGCATATTAAAAGGCTTATACACATGACTAAGCAGAATTTATCCCATGAATGCAAGGAGAGTTCAACTTATGAAAACTAACTAATATACTACATTAGTAGATATAAGATCTACTTCCTTAGCAACTTTCAAGTATGTAATATAGTTTAACTATAGCCACCGTGCTGTACACTTGAACTTATTCATGTTATAGCTGGAAGTTTGTACCCTTTGACCAACCTCCCATTTCCTTCATCCCCCAGAGTTCCCAGCAATCACCATTCTCTTGCTTTGGCCAAGAAGTTCCTCAAATTTTTCCATAACACCTTACAGAAAAACCTGAAAAAAATTTTTTGGCCAATCCAATACGTCTATGAGTTTGAGTTGTCAAATTTTTTTTACNTGCTGTACACTTGAACTTATTCATGTTATAGCTGGAAGTTTGTACCCTTTGACCAACCTCCCATTTCCTTCATCCCCCAGAGTTCCCAGCAATCACCATTCTCTTGCTTTGGCCAAGAAGTTCCTCAAATTTTTCCATAACACCTTACAGAAAAACCTGAAAAAAATATTTTGGCCAATCCAATACGTCTATGAGTTTGAGTTGTCAAATTTTTTTTACTCTAAAAAAAATTCAGCTTAAATATCTCTAACAAGCTATGCAAGAACAGATATTTGATGGACAAGAAGAATGGTTTCTTCTTCTTCAAAGTTGGTATCAAGAACCCAGTGGTAAGGCTTCCTATTGTAGCAATTATGACAATTCCAATTATTACTTAATTATTCCCCAGGAAACTTCAACTATACATGAATGCTAGAGAATAAAAATAAATAAATAAAATCTATTTCCACATCTTCACTATTCTTTGAAGAATACTAGGACTTGGTGTTTGATTATATATAAGTGAAAATTCAAAATTACTTCCACTTATAAACAAATCTAATAGATCATTAAGAGAGAAAACCCCAAATCCCCAAAGATTATGATGCAAGGAAGTATGCATATATATATTTCCTTCATCCATGCTTTTGTCTTAACCACAAACATGTGCCTTGAAACTCAAGAAAAAATATTTTATAGGGTTCACCCTTTGCAACCCTTAAAAGATTACAAACTGGATCATCCAGTTTCTTGGAAGTCCCTCACATGCCTTTTGCTCCATGGAGTAATATTTACTCTTCCATCCCTGAACCTCCTCTCAGCATTCAGCCAAGCAGCAAGTGGAAACCATATCATGTGAGCCACATGTGTTCTATAGTTTGCAAAAATAATTTAATAGGAAGCATTTTCTCCTTTGAGAAAACTAAATATTTCATTAGGACAAAACACTAACACCCNGCTCAGTCTGTCCGACTGTTAGCGACCCCATGGACTGCAGCCCACCAGGCTACTCCATCCATTGGATTTTCCAGGCAAGAGTACTGGGGTGGAGTGTCATTGTCTTCCCCCCAGTAAAAATGAGCAATTTCAATATCATCAAACAGGATATCAAGGTATCAGGACACACACTGCAATATAAAAGACAAAAATTAAATGAGTTTTAAAATTCAGTCAAATGAGTTATGAAGCTACCACTAAGACATGTGTGTTAGCTGGGCTTTTTTTTTTTTTTTTCCAGTAAAAGCAGCAGAATAATTTGTGGATACCTAAGGGTAATTTTGAAGCTTATTCGTATGAATTGCCTCTTAATGTTATGCTTTTTCTCTTTGTTTCTGCATATTTTGTATTCACTGTATGTGCTTAAGTACAATTTATATGTTCTTAAGTGAAAGACACTCTCATTTATAGTGACTAGCCAAGATTCACTAGCTCCATAGCTTCAGTTTCTAGACAAGATGACATTTATTCTTTCTCAGCTAGTGCACAAAAGCTTCAGTTGAGAAAAATCATATAATTATTCATGATAAAAATCTTAAATAATCTTCTTTTACAAAATCTTGCTTCACAATTGCAATAAATCAAAGGAGACTGTCTTTGAGGACAAAATAAATACACACAGAGAGAAGCACCTGTGTGCCACCTGATATAATGTGATTGCTATGAAGAAACAAATAGATTGAACTAACAGCTTGCATTCAGACTTGATAAAATCTATATATCCCCATGAGCAATGAAAATACATAAATACTAGTCCTTTCCCTTTAGGTGCCAAATGTGATAGCCAAGAGTAGGCTTCTAAGAAAGCAAGACATAAAGCTTTGATTCAATAAATGCAAACTAGGGGAAGAGGGAAGCAAGAATGATTAAGCAAAATAGTCCATGTCAAGACTGTCTCAATAGAAGATGCCTAGAATGAGTATAAAAATGTTTCAGAGGTTATGTGTAAAAAAGAGAAAAAGAGACCAAACATAGAAAGCAGCTATGAAAATAATGGAAATGCCATGCACACAAATCAAAATCTTTTCTCTGCGTCACAACTTTTTTGCAGCAAAATGGGCCAAGTCTAGTCACATTCAACAGGGCAGTCACTCCAAGTAGTTGCTCTCCTTAAGGTCCGTTGCCCCAAGTGGCACATCTAGTTCTCATGTTCACTAGAGAGGATATCAAAATTTTCAACCTGAGATATTTAGGTGCCAAAGGTTAGGGTTCTTCTCATGCTGTGGAACTGAATCCAACGGGCCAGACAGAGAAAAAACATTCTTGTATGCCAAACGTGTTTAGTACAGTCACATAATATACCACCTGTGCTGGTACCAGAGAAGCCCTTTTCATCATTACTTAACAATGTCTTAAACAAGCACAAAAATAAATATTCCCTGTATCCTTTCTTTATTATCTCAGTGAGACAGAACCTTTTGAAATTTCATTTGCTATTATTATCAGTATCACTAATTACAAAAAACTAATTTTACATAATACTTTAGAAAGTCCACATATGCTGATTTGTATGTACTATTCTTTTTTATGGTAAATAGATAAGGAAACACACATAGAAGGTTAAGTGACTTACTCAGAATTACACATTTTACACTTATGTGTTATCCAGTATCCCAATCTAGTTTAACGTTTGTGCCAAACCATGTTCTTATTTATATTATTATTTGCATTTTATCAAAACTTTACTGATTCAATAATACAAGTGGTGTGTGTATATACATATTCATACCTATGTGAGTATACTACATCTGCTTTATCCATTCATTTGTTGATGAACACTTGACTTCCTTCTATGTCTGCCATTTGCAACAATGTGAATGGGCCTCGAGAACATTCTGCCTAGTGAAATCAGTCAGAGAAATACAAACACTATGTGATATCGTTTATATATATAGTATCTAAGTTGACCATGGATACCAAACACAGGCACACTAGAAAAATTTCATATGCACAGAAATGTAATATCATTAGTATAGGTAAACAGATGAAAGAACACACTAACATAGATAATTTATCAGAGTTACATACATTCCTAGTATCTAGTTAAGCTTTCTTAGAAAAGTAAAAAATTTTCTCCATTTCATGTTTTCCCTCTTCTCTTATTGTGAATTTTTAGAGTAATATATGTTCAGTGCTGAGCCATGAAAGCCACAGTTTTGTTGCTAAAAATTTGTTTACAATTTTATGAAATGAAAGGTAAAGAATTTGTTTGTTTGTTTGTTTGTTTGTTTTTCAGGAAGAATCAGTGCACTCCATTAAAGCACAAACCACTGTCATCCCATGTCTTCCAGATTAATGAATATGTCCAGCAGGGAAACCACCCACTCTGTTACCCACTTTATCCTCCTGGGCTTTTCCTCAAGCCCAGAAATGCAACTCCTCTACTTCGGGCTCTTCTCAGCAGCCTATATCCTGACCCTGATGGGGAACACAGCCATCGTCTGTGCTGTGTGGTGGGATCAGCACCTCCACACCCCCATGTACATCTTCTTGGGGAATTTCTCTTTCCTGGAAATATGTTATGTCACCACAACCATCCCTAATATGTTGGCCAACTTCCTGTCCTCAAGCAAGTCCATCTCCTTCGTGAGTTGTTTTGCACAATTTTACTTCTTCTTCTCTTTCGGGTGTGACGAGGGCTTCTACCTTTGCATCATGGCCTTTGACAGGTACCTTGCCATCTGCCGTCCTCTGCATTACCCACGCATCATGACTAGAGAGCTCTACGCTGGCCTCGCCATCTTTGGGTGGTCTGGTGGGTTCATTGTCTTCCTAACCCCTGTTGTTCTCGTTTCACGGTTGCCCTTTTGCAGCCCAAATATCATTGACCATTTTATATGTGATCCTGTCCCACTGATGATGCTATCCTGTTCTGAAGACAACACCACACAACTCATTTACTCTACTTTTAATGTTATTTTCATGATTGGTACTTTTCTCTTCATCCTTTGCTCCTAGGCACTGGTGATTCTGGCTGTGTTAAGGATGCCCTCAGCAGCCAGCAAACGCAAGGCTTTCTCTACTTGTGCTTCTCATCTGGCTGTGGTAATTCTGTTTTTTGGCTCTGTTATGGTGATGTATGTTAGTCCTGGATCAGGACACCCAGTGAAAATGCAAAAATTCATTACCTTATTTTATTCTGTGATAACACCTTTATGCAATCCTCTAATATATAGCCTCAGGAACAAGAAGGTGAAGGCTGCCCTAATCAAAGTCTTGATGGGACTGGACAACATGTTAATAAAATACAAATGAGAGCAAAATTTTATCTCTCAAATGCATGACTCACCTTAATAAGTCATGTGTAAAATAGATGGCTAGGGAGAACCCGCTGTATAGTGTGGGAAGCTCAGCTCAGTGTTCTGTGTTGATCTAGATGGGAAGGATGGGGGGTGAGGTGGGAGAGAGGTTCAAGAGGGAGGGAATATATGTATACATGTGGCTGATTCACTTCATTATACAGCAGAAACTAATACAGCATTGTAAGCAACTGTACTCCAATTAAAAAATAAAAACAAACAGTAAGCCCCCCAAAATGACAAGTGATATATTTGTCTCCAAATTCATTGTTTTATTAAGAAGCTACTGAGGGCCAATTATCACCTTACTACCACTCACCACAAAATGCAGTAGTCTTATTTAAGAAAAAAAATGTGTTTTTAACAAGTGAATTCAACTTTGAAGTTTTGTGCTCACTCAATTGGATCAAACTCTTTGTGACTTCATGAACTGTAGCCCACCAGCCTCCTTTGTTCATGGAATTTTTCAGGCAAGAATATTAGAGTGGGTTGTCATTTCCTCCTGACCCAGGGATCGAACCCATGTCTCTGGTGTCTCCTGCATTTGGCAGGTGGATTCTTTACTACTGTACCACCTGGGAAGCCCCCAAGGTTACTATCAAGTAAGTACAATTTGTTATATCTAAACCTATCAGTCTCTCTATACATAACGGTTTCTAAAAAGAAGCTAGAAGTCTACTTTGCATTACTATGTTGCAGCAACTAATAATACACATGTAATAGAGATCATAGATTGACTAGGGGATTAATCCTGTAAGCCAGTGATTTTCCACTGAGATATATTGACTGATAGAAAAGATCTGAGTTCGAAGGAGTTCACCTTGCCAGAGGGTAGCATTTGTCTTCACTTCAAGGAAACAGACAAATAACTTTAGTTAGACATTAGTGATTTTTGATGCAGTGGTAAATGGGATTATTTTCTTAATTTCTCTTTCAGATACTTCACAATTAGTATATAGAAATGCCACAGATTTCTGCATATTGATCTTTTATCCCGTGACTTACTGAATTTCTTTGTTAGTTTTAACGGTTTTTTGGTGAAATCTTTAGGGTTGTTTTCTTATAGCATCATGTCATCTGCAAATAGTGACAGTTTCCTTCTTTCTTTCTGATTTGGGTGACTATTTTTTTCCTTGCTCAGTCACTCTGGCTAGGATTTCCTGTGCTATATTGAATTAGTGGTGAGAGTAGGTATCCTTATTTTATTTCTCATCAGACAGGAAAATCTTTCAGCTTTTCACTGTTGAGTATGATGTTAGCTGTGGGTTTGGCATATAGGGGTTATTATGTTGAAGTATGCCAGGGACGGCAGAGGCTGGTAGGTTGCCGTCTATGGGGGTCGCACAGAGTCGAACACGACTGATGCAACTTAGCAGCAGCAGCAGCAGCCTGCTTCCTCTATACCACTTCCTCTATGGTAAAGCATGCTTTATCATAAACGGATATTGAATTCTGTCAAATGTTTTTAATGTGTCTGTTGAGACTATCAACAGATGAATGGAAACAGAAAATATGTTATATATACACAATGGAATTTACTCAGCCATAAAAAAAGAATGAAATTCTGTCATTTATAGCAAAATGGATGGACCAAAAGAATATCATGCTTAATGAAATAAGTTAGAGAAAAACAAATACTATATGACATCAATTATAGGTGAAACTGAAAAATAATACAAATTTATATAGCAAAACAGAAACAGATTCACAGATCCAGTGGTTAACAGTGAGGAAAGGGAATGGGGAAGGTCAAGTTTGGGATATGGGATTAAGAGATTCAAACTAGTATGTATAAAATAGATAAGCAACAAGGATATACTGTATATATAGCACAGGGAATTATAGCCATTAGCTGGTAATAACTTTTAATAAAGTACAGTCTGTAAAAATTGTATCACTATGTTAACACATGAAACTAATATAATATTATAAATAAAACTGATCAATTTTATTTATAATATTAATATTTTTGAATCATAGTGATTCAAAAAACTGAATCACTAGGCTAACAGATGAATCTAATATTAAAAATCAATTATACTTTAATTTAAAAAGTAAGAATTGTATAAAAGGAGATGCTCCACATGGTATGTCATCAGGGAACTGCAAATTAAAAGAACTATGAGAAACCACTACACACCTATTAGAATGTCCAAAATTTGGAACATTGACAACACCAAATGCTGACAAGAATGTGGAACAACAAGAACTCTAATTCATTGCAAGTATGAATGAAACATGGTCCAGCCACTTTGGAAAGAATTGGCAGCTTGTTACAAAACTAAACACACTCTTACCATACAACCCAGCAAGTGTGTTCCTCAGTAATTACACAAAAGAGCTGAAACTTATGCCCACAAAAACCTGCACACAGATGTTTTTAGCATTTTTATTCAAAATTGACAAAGCTTGAAAGCCACCAAAATGTCCTTGAAATCACAAAATAAACCATGATACATCCAGATAATGGAACATTTTATGGCATTAAAAGGAAATGAGCCATCAAGCCATGAAAAGATAGAAAGGAAAGTTAAATGTGTATTACTAAATAAAATAAGCCAAACTGAAAAGTCTACAATGTATGCAGTAAAACATCAGTGGTTGCCAGGAGTTTGGGGGTAGGGAGTGGGGATGGTAGTTGAAGGGATGAGTTTGTGGAACACAGAGGGCATTTTGGCCAGTGAAAATAGTACAATACCATAATGATGAATATATGTCATTGTGTGTGCATGCTAAGTTGCTTCAGTCATGTCCAATTCTGTATAACCCTATGGACTATAGCCCTCTAGGCTCCTCTGTCCACCGGAATTCTCCAGGCAAGAATACTGGAGTGGGTTTCCATGCCCTCCTCCAGGGGATGTTCCCAACTCAGAGATCAAACCCACGTCAAGTTTCCTGCATTGGCAGTCGGTTATTTACCTCTAGCACCACCTGGAAAGCCTACATATGGCATTGTACATATCTAAACACATAGAAGTACAACACCAAGAATGA
>SJYX01003368.1:41416-65294 GCA_006410675.1 Oreotragus oreotragus
CTGCTGCTGCTGCTAAGTCACTTCAGTCGTGTCCGACTCTGTGTGACCCCATAGACGGCAGCCCACCAGGCTCCCCCATCCCTGGGATTCTCCAGGCAAGAAGACTGGAGTGGGTTGCCATTTCCTTCTCCAGTGCATGAAAGAGAAAAGTGAAAGTGAAGTTGCTCAGTCTGTCCGACTGTTAGCGACCCCATGGACTGCAGCCCACCAGGCTACTCCATCCATTGGATTTTCCAGGCAAGAGTACTGGGGTGGAGTGTCATTGTCTTCCCCCCAGTAAAAATGAGCAATTTCAATATCATCAAACAGGATATCAAGGTATCAGGACACACACTGCAATATAAAAGACAAAAATTAAATGAGTTTTAAAATTCAGTCAAATGAGTTATGAAGCTACCACTAAGACATGTGTGTTAGCTGGGCTTTTTTTTTTTTTTTTCCAGTAAAAGCAGCAGAATAATTTGTGGATACCTAAGGGTAATTTTGAAGCTTATTCGTATGAATTGCCTCTTAATGTTATGCTTTTTCTCTTTGTTTCTGCATATTTTGTATTCACTGTATGTGCTTAAGTACAATTTATATGTTCTTAAGTGAAAGACACTCTCATTTATAGTGACTAGCCAAGATTCACTAGCTCCATAGCTTCAGTTTCTAGACAAGATGACATTTATTCTTTCTCAGCTAGTGCACAAAAGCTTCAGTTGAGAAAAATCATATAATTATTCATGATAAAAATCTTAAATAATCTTCTTTTACAAAATCTTGCTTCACAATTGCAATAAATCAAAGGAGACTGTCTTTGAGGACAAAATAAATACACACAGAGAGAAGCACCTGTGTGCCACCTGATATAATGTGATTGCTATGAAGAAACAAATAGATTGAACTAACAGCTTGCATTCAGACTTGATAAAATCTATATATCCCCATGAGCAATGAAAATACATAAATACTAGTCCTTTCCCTTTAGGTGCCAAATGTGATAGCCAAGAGTAGGCTTCTAAGAAAGCAAGACATAAAGCTTTGATTCAATAAATGCAAACTAGGGGAAGAGGGAAGCAAGAATGATTAAGCAAAATAGTCCATGTCAAGACTGTCTCAATAGAAGATGCCTAGAATGAGTATAAAAATGTTTCAGAGGTTATGTGTAAAAAAGAGAAAAAGAGACCAAACATAGAAAGCAGCTATGAAAATAATGGAAATGCCATGCACACAAATCAAAATCTTTTCTCTGCGTCACAACTTTTTTGCAGCAAAATGGGCCAAGTCTAGTCACATTCAACAGGGCAGTCACTCCAAGTAGTTGCTCTCCTTAAGGTCCGTTGCCCCAAGTGGCATATCTAGTTCTCATGTTCACTAGAGAGGATATCAAAATTTTCAACCTGAGATATTTAGGTGCCAAAGGTTAGGGTTCTTCTCATGCTGTGGAACTGAATCCAACGGGCCAGACAGAGAAAAAACATTCTTGTATGCCAAACGTGTTTAGTACAGTCACATAATATACCACCTGTGCTGGTACCAGAGAAGCCCTTTTCATCATTACTTAACAATGTCTTAAACAAGCACAAAAATAAATATTCCCTGTATCCTTTCTTTATTATCTCAGTGAGACAGAACCTTTTGAAATTTCATTTGCTATTATTATCAGTATCACTAATTACAAAAAACTAATTTTACATAATACTTTAGAAAGTCCACATATGCTGATTTGTATGTACTATTCTTTTTTATGGTAAATAGATAAGGAAACACACATAGAAGGTTAAGTGACTTACTCAGAATTACACATTTTACACTTATGTGTTATCCAGTATCCCAATCTAGTTTAACGTTTGTGCCAAACCATGTTCTTATTTATATTATTATTTGCATTTTATCAAAACAAAGGGCTTCCCTGGTGGCTCAGCAGTAAAGAATCCACCTGCCAATGCAGGAAGATCCCCTGGAAAAGGAAATGACAATCCATTCCGGTATTCTTGCGTAGGAAATCCCATGGACAGAGGAGCCTGGCGGGCTATAGTCCATCCGGTCGCCAAAGAGTCAGACATGACTACCTGACTAAACAACAGCATCAAAATGAAATCATACTCTTGGGCAACAGGTTATGATGATCAAAGTTTGGGTGCTTTAAAACAAAACTCATTGTATATTACTTAACCTCCTCAAAATGGTGATGAAATTAGGATTTTTCAGGAAGAATCAGTATACTCTGTTAAAGTTCAATAACTTCTGCCATCCCATGTCTTCCAGATTAATGAATATGTCCAGCAGGGAAACCACCCACTCTGTTACCCACTTTATCCTCCTGGGCTTTTCCTCAAGCCCAGAAATGCAGCTCCTCTACTTCGGGCTCTTCTCAGCAGCCTATATCCTGACCCTGATGGGGAACACAGCCATCGTCTGTGCTGTGTGGTGGGATCAGCGCCTCCACACCCCCATGTACATCTTCTTGGGGAATTTCTCTTTCCTGGAAATATGTTATGTCACCACAACCGTCCCTAATATGTTGGCCAACTTCCTGTCCTCAAGCAAGTCCATCTCCTTCGTGAGTTGTTTTGCACAATTTTACTTCTTCTTCTCTTTCGGGTGTGACGAGGGCTTCTACCTTTGCATCATGGCCTTTGACAGGTACCTTGCCATCTGCCGTCCTCTGCATTACCCACGCATCATGACTAGAGAGCTCTACGCTGGCCTCGCCATCTTTGGGTGGTCTGGTGGGTTCATTGTCTTCCTAACCCCTGTTGTTCTCGTTTCACGGTTGCCCTTTTGCAGCCCAAATATCATTGACCATTTTATATGTGATCCTGTCCCACTGATGATGCTATCCTGTTCTGAAGACAACACCACACAACTCATTTACTCTGCTTTCAATGCTGTTTTCGTGACTGGCACCTTTCTCTTCATCCTTTGCTCCTATGCGCTGGTGATTCTGGCTGTGTTAAGGATGCCCTCAGCAGCCAGCAAACGCAAGGCTTTCTCTACTTGTGCTTCTCATCTGCCTGTGGTAGTTCTGTGTTTTGGCTCTGTTATGGTGATGTATGTTAGTCCTGGATCAGGACACCCAGTGAAAGTGCAAAAAATTGTGACATTATTTTATTCTGTAATAACACCCCTCTGCAATCCTCTAATTTATAGCCTCAGGAACAATGAGATGAAGGCTGCTCTAAAGAAAGTCTTTTGGGCTGAAATATCTGTTCTTAAAACATAAATCAGAAGTCATAGTGAACTAAGTTGCATCACAAACTATCTGAATAAGACACAAACAGGATGGTTTTCTAGAAAATTTAATAATAATTTTGGTTAAGGAACTGTTACAATAAAGCCTACTATTATCATAAAAGTCACCCACTACATGACGAATTAGTCTTTTTTAAGAAATAAAATTGTCTTAAGAAAATTGATCTTTTCATTATAACCAAGCTTTTAAAAGGAAGTATAAATCTGCTTTGTATTTCAGAATTGAAACAATATATAAGGATTCAACAGGATTCATAAACTTATTTTGATATTTACACTGCAAAATATTCTCCACTGGTAGTGACTGAGTAAAAGGAACGATTACTGTATGAAATAAGTACAGCCTTACAGGTGTGATATTTTTACTCTGCTCCAAAGAATAATTCATGTTTCTACTCTAAGGATCATAAAGAAACAAATAGCCTTAGGTGGATATTAAATAGTAAGTCAAAAAGTACTCAAAATGAGAATTAGGAATTTAGTGGCTAGTGTTTATTCAAATAGTGTTAAGATATATGCTAAATGTAAAGGCATTAGTCAGGACTTAACTCTCTATGCTGCAAATCCAGTGTCAATTGCTAGGTTGTAGGACCATATTTTATTTCAATATTTTTGCCATTTGACATATTTAAGTATTATCCAAAATGTGTCTAAAGATCTTCTATTTAAAATATATAATTACAATATATAATAAAATATATAATTGAAAATGTTGGTTTGATTATGCATTTTATTTTCAACCCTAGTACATATTATTTAAAGATGATTCTAAGAATATAACAGAGAAATAAAGTGTAATTTAAGGGAGCCACACTTATAGCCTTCAGAAAATCATCTATTCCACAAAGTGAAGTACAACTGTAATTGGACTTCCTTTAAGAAAGAACCAAGAATTTGAGGTTGTCTGGACATGGAGGGACAGAATTTTGGGGGGTTCAATAACAAGTTGTCTCTGTCCTATTTCACAAAATGGACTGAATAGGTGAACAATTGCCTGGACAAAATATCTACCTAAGCAAAAATGCTTAATTAAGAACATCATCCAAAATAAAGATGCTGTTTCCCCGATTATTTTAACTATTATTTCCTTCTGAGTGCTTATGGTTTGTTCATTCTACAGTCATCCAGCTTTATTAGAGCAGATAAGGAAAAGGGATTAAAATGTGCAGTGAATAAAATGTACTGTTGTTTTTAAAGATGTGTGGTTTCTGCATTTGTAACCGATTTTGGGATAATAATTAACTAGGCTTTTTGCATCTCACACTTTACTTATCAGAAACATTTAGCTTGTAATTCAGGCTGCTGATACTTAAAATGGAATTAATTAATTTATTAATTAAAATGAAATGAAATTCAACTTTAGTAACTTTTGCTTATTTCAGGACTTTATAAATTAAGGATATAGTGAAATCTAAACTTCAAATTTGTCTAATTTATTTTAGGAAATTTTACAAAGATACAAGCAAAGTCTATCCTACTCAATAAATAGTTTCTTGTTTTACCACTTCCCTCAAATACTTCCCTCAATCTCACCATCAAAAAGTGACATTCTTTCCAAACTGTAAAATAAATTCTTATTTCCTCTCATACAGAGGTTAGCCTTTCAGCCTACTACCTTTATTTCAATTACATGTACTACTATTTCTAAGAATTTATCAGTTTCTAATCACTGAGCTAAACCACTTCTATAAACTATCTCCAAATTTACCAACATGCTTTTCTAGGAATAACCCATGTGAAATTAATAGGAAAGGAGGAAAAATGTCTGCTCAATTTTTTTAAGTGCCGTATTTAAATAAAGCAAGTAAAGGGTTACACCAAATTAAGCAAATTCATGAAGTCTTCAAAACATTATAAATATTATGAATCTCTAAAATACATGTACTGAAATGGAGCTTTATCCAATTTTGACAGGATAACTTTATTTTCTCCGAAATCACCTTATGGAACTGTTATCACACTGAATATTTTGAGAACAGTCACTTCATTTATTATATATAATATACATTTATTTTACACATATAACAACACTATGGAGCAAGTTATTATCAGCATGATGTTAAAAAATTAGAAAATTAACAGCTTTAGTGAGGTTCGGGAATTTCCCCAATATCACACAACTAGTAAATGGTAATGGAGCCAGACATTTATTGTAGCAGATGCTTTTGGTGAGCTTTTTTTTCAGCTGCAGTGGTACTGAATAGTTCTATATGAATTTTAACTCATACTAACAGTGTCCCACTTGAAAACCACCACATATCTTTTAAATTTCTGCCTCAGAGTTTCTCAAAAGTCATTAGAGTCAGCCACTTGGTGGCAAGTTGATTACAGTAGTAACCCCTTCCTTTATGGAGAAGGGGTTTATCCTTCTGAAATTTATCCTTTCTGAAATTGCCACAAGTTCTGGAGACTGGTTGTGTTTCCCTTTTGATAATTGCATACATTTTCTGTTCACAAAAACAGACATCTTTCAATTCTACATTATATATGTTATAAATATGTAATCTCAAGGTGTGAATATATACCTAAGCATAAAACCAAAGTAAGTATAAACCATTAAAAGAAAGAGTATGTGACTACATAAAAAAACAGCTTTGGTTCAAAAAATTACTATGCACATGTATTGAATAAGCAAATGTCAAAAATGGCAAAGATAATTATAAGTTACAAGAAATATTTTAAATCAAGAAAAATGAACACGATTAGAAAAATGTTATATACAAAAATGAAAAGAAAAGGAAAATAAGGCAAAATGACCAAAAAATACTTTGTAAACTCAACCTAATTACTAATTAAATAAATACACATTTGAATAATAACATTACTGCCAGAGTCCAGCTCTAGCAATCAGGGAATCAGCCTGAAGAGATGAGTGGTGTCGGCGAGGTTCGATGCAGCCTTTCATTTAGTTTTCTTGGACTGTATGTTTATTTCAAGCTTTAGATTCTCTTTTATACTTTTACAAAAGCATTAGGTCAGAAGTTTGACATTTTCAATTTCCCCTCACTCAGATTTATTGTCTCCATACATCATTGTTGTCCTTCAAGCAGAGTTTCTGCTTCAGCGGTTCTCTCAGAATTGTGTTTACTTTAACTTGTGATTACATTGTAACTCCTGCTTATATCTAGGCTGCATACCAGAAACCTCAGTTTATTTCTTCTCTTTCTAAATCTAGTTTGACCCTAGTATCCTGAGCTCACTCTCTCTTAAAAAGGCTTCTAGCTATTAATATCTCTAAAATTCCTAATCTCCATAAGCTATAGTAAAATAAGCTAGCATTACAACATTTTTTAAATCTTTAGCCTCTAACTATTTTTAATTATTCCTAAGCCCTAAATTCAGCAAACTCCTTTGCCATAAACATTTCCCTCACAAATAAGTTTCAGATAACATTCCTTCCCATGGCCTCAAGCTGCAGCCTATGTGCTCATCCTGGAACACTCTTTGTAAAGATCCTTGAACATATCATATATGAAATGAATCGCCAGTCCAGGTTCGATGCATGATACTGGATGCTTGGNCAATGAGTGCTATTAGAACTTAATATGAAGTTTATAAGCTGTCTCTTATACACATCTAGATGTGTATAAGAGACAGTGCTCATCCTGGAACACTCTTTGTAAAGATCCTTGAACATATCATATATGAAATGAATCACCAGTCCAGGCTCGATGCATGATACTGGATGCTTGGGGCTGGTGCACTGAGAAGACCCAGAAGGATGGTACGAGGAGGGAAGAGGGAGGGGGTTCAGGATGGGGAACACGTGTATACCTGTGGCGGATTCATGTTGATGTATGGCAAAACCAATGCAATATTATAAAGTAATTAATCTCCAATTAAAATAAATAAATTTATATTTTTTTTAAAAAGATCCTTGAACAAATGTCAATGATTAACTTTATGAATTATTCTCTGAGCACAACTGAAGAAGGCTTTGTGCCTTCTCATGCTCCTCTCAAGAATGATAAGCACCTTAATATTCTTTTCAGTCAACTTACTTGAGGAAAGGGAAATACAAGTCAGAATCACAAGGCCTAACTCCTTCATCCCGGGTCCGTGCCTGTGGGACAAAGAGAGGGAGTTGGGGCCATGCCTCTGTTTTGTCAGTAATGCCTAACGCGGCTCCTGAAACATTACTTTAAAATAGTCATAATGGTAGTTTTTTAAAGATCCTTGAACAAATGTCAATGATTAACTTTATGAATTATTCTCTGAGCACAACTGAAGAAGGCTTTATGCCTTCTCATGTTCCTCTCAAGAATGATAAGCACCTTAATATTCTTTTCAGTCAACTTACCAGAGGAAAGGGAAATATAAGTCAGAATCACAAGGCCTAACTCCTTCATCCTGGGTCCGTGCCTGTGGGACAAAGAGAGGGAGTTGGGGCCATGCCTCTGTTTTGTCAGTAATGCCTAACGCGGCTCCTGAAACATTACTTTAAAATAGTCATAATGGTAGTTTTTAGACAGAATTATAATAAGCTGTATGTGTGTGTGCATTTCAAATGTGAGGGAAATGAGCATTCTCACTATCTGCTGGTTAGATTGTAAGTTAGGACAACACTTTTAGAAAGCAATCTGGCAATATGGCAAATAAAAGCCTTAAAATTATATATACATTTTGATCAGCTAATCCACTTATACTAATTCACTGCAAGAGAACATCATCACAGAACAGTTTGTAATAGAAAAAAATTGCAAAGCAATCTAAATGTCCAACAGGAGAGAACTACTTATATTACACTGTAACCATAAAATGATTATGTTCCTAGTAATGATTAAATCAATCAGCATTTGGGGAGAAACCAAGAGGAGAAAAAAAAATCATCAAACAGTGCTCAAAAGACAATGTGAATGTGTGTGGAGCAGTGGAGGGAGTGAGGAAAGTTATGGGTGTAACAGGCATTTTTCACGTAATCGGGGTCTCTCTGAGCCACTGCCAGGTGCCTGATTCCAAGCCTATTAAAATTATATTTCTGCCCAACTTCTTCTGAGTCAGGGATGCCACCTCTTGTCTGAGATTAACAGTCATGTCGAAGTTGCATGAGAGACTCTCAAAAGACCAGAAAATTCTCAGAATTAAATTAGTTAAATTCGCTTTCATTTTAAAATTCATTATTCAATGTACAGAGCATGTTTGGTGAGAACAAAAGCAGAACGGTGAAATTAAGCACTACCTATATCATCTCCAACAGTTTGGATATCATCAATCTAAAGTCAAGTATAAAGTGATAAGTATTTGGCCACTTCTCTCTTCTGCCCAAATTCACAAGGAACACAGCAACACTAAGAGTCTTTATGTCTGGCCTGGGGAAGGCTGTGCAAAGAGAAGGACTTGGCATCTTGGGCCATATTGCCCAAAGCTGAACCTGGTTCAACATAGCCCTTGGGGCTTAGCTGCCATACCTTCCACAATATCCTGCCTGGAACAAAAAGGGTGCCTGGGAAGGTCCAGTTTGCCAGAATACACCACTTCCTGCCAATGACTTTCAAGTCCAGTGATGATTTTTTTCCCAGAGTTTGAATCCAGAAACTTAATCAGCACCTCATTTTCCTTGGGTTTCTTATCATAAGCAACGATTTTCAGGCCCAAAGGACAATTTCTCTTCAGCAGTAAAATGTCCTGTTTGACTGAAGTTTAGAATGTCCTGGATTATCCAAACTGGATACAATGTGCATACCCCTAGAGCTTCACTGTATAAGCTCCACTAACTATGGACAGATCAAGAAGAACAAAAGAGACAGTGAACTCACTGCCAACATCACAGAGCCTCGGTTGCCAAGGCACCAATTCTAGGAACAAAACTCAGAGAAAGCAAATCATAGAATGAACAGAAAAGAGAGAAAATGTAATAATCGTGAAGAGTGACAGAAAAATATATGGTCAAACTTACATTTGAGAGATTTGTCTGAAACTGAAACATCTAGAAAAATTCAGTTTTTTTCAGGATGGCTTACTTTCTTGGGGCAATTGACATATCTGAGAGGACTGGTTTCTGAGGTATTTCTGAAGTTAAAAAGAGAAAGAACTGATTTGGAAGGTTACATGCTAATAAAATACTAAAAATAAACATTATCAATAACAAAATATTTTAAAAGGTTAGACTGTCATCATCAAAGAATGAAAAGTTTTTATAAGCAAGTCATTGAGGGAGATTAAAGATGAGTCTGCAGGCACACTGTGAAAGTATCAGTGGGTCTATGACTTGCAGATACATCACTGGTGCTTCCAAAATGGAAAATTAGAGTAACCTTAAGTTATTACTAGAAGAAGCAACAGGAAGCAGGGCTACAGTAAAAGAACCTGGTTACTATTAACTCAGAATTATTTTTCCCCCAGGTTGCTTTCTGCTGCAACTAGTGAACATGGAACAGAGTGAGTGGACTGCTTTCAATATTGCTGCCTTTGTCAGCTTGGACTAGAGACTTTCTGGCTGGTTTTGTACACCTGGTATCTCTGTGCTAAAATAACTAAAGCTTGGAGAAGAAAGATGGAGTCTAGCACAAGGAATACAGAGTCTAACAGAAGTAACATCTGAATCTGGTCTGACTCCTATCTTGCTAGGAGGCATTGCTTGCTCACACTCAGTTGTGGTCAACTCTTTGAGACCCTTTGGATTATAGCCTGCTAGGCTCCTCTGTCCATGGGAGTTTTTAGGCAGGAATAGTATTACCAAGAATTCAAATGCACCTCATTGTCAAGACTACTCTCTGTCTACTTACACAGCAAAGAATAAAAAAGAATTAAAGTTGTGCCCTTGAATGGGATTTTTGCTGGAACTTTTGCCAAAGTAGCTCATTACCTTGAAAGCTGCTTATGGGCAATAACTATTTTAAACAAATCTTCGTTCACAATAGCAATCGTCTTTCAGAGAAATTTGTTGTATCAAGAAAAAATAAGATGTTAAGCCATAAACCAGATTCTGAACAACCTTCTCAAATATGGTATTTGAAGTAAAACTATTTAAGGAAGACAAGAAGCCAAAATAACCAGATTAATAGAATTTCCCCAGAGGGATAGAAAGGCATAACAATGACCAGGAAAGAATAACAGGTAGAAGCCATGGGCAGATGAGAGATAATTTTTCACTCTAGGCACCCTACTGGTAGAAAAAGATAAACCAAGTTGAGTTAGAGCCAAATATAAACTCTTACCCTCTGTGGGCTTCTGTTCAATCATTTTAAAAGGATGAGGCAGTATTCAAGAGTTTAATGAGCATTACAGGCTCAGTGGTAAAGAATCTGCCTGCAATATAGGAGACCCAGGTGCAATTCCTGGGTCGGGAAGATACCCCGGAGGAGGAAATGACAATCCACTCCAGTATTCTTGCCTGGGGAATTCCATGGCTAGAGGAACCCGGTCAGGTACAGTCCATGGGGTCACAGAGTCGGGTATGACTTATCGACTGAGCATGCATGCATATATATTAGATAACGCATATGAAATCTGCTGGCACAGTAATCAGCAAATAGCAAGTACTAAACACTATCACCTAAACATAATAGAAAACTGGGTAGAGTGTTTATATCCATTGAGACAGGAGAAGATAATTTGAAAACCTAAGAAGACATAAAATCCTTGAGGTTGAGAGTATGATAGGAGGCTCTGAATGTTAACTGAGACCCTAGGTTTTCTTATTCTCATGAGGATTAAAAGTTACTGGACAGTTCCAATGTGAATCAGTCCCTGCCACCGGGAGTCTACTTAGGGAATGCAGACCAACTTTTAACACTGCTGTACAGACTGATAAAGATAGGCAGGGAGATCACTTTTAGTGGGTCATGGGGAAGATACTTGGGCTTTCTCAGTGGCTCAGCGGTAAAGAATCTGCCTGCCAGTGCAGGAGATGCAAGACACAGGTTCAACCTGGGTCAGAAAGATCCCCTGAAGGAGGATATAGCAACCCACTCCAGCATTCTTGCTGGGACAATCCCATGGACAGAGGAGACTGGCGGGCTATAGTGCACAGGGTCACAAAGAGTCAGATACAACTGAGCATGCTCCCACAAGAAGATCCTCAGGATTTGGGAATTTGTTAAAGTGAACTTTCAATGTCATTTGAAGAAAACATATGCTAACAGGGGAGCTCTAGGAGCCTTAAAGCAACTGGTGGTATCCAATATGGAGCTGGTTTTAAATCCAGAGCCTGTCTGTGGGTGTCAGGTGAGCAGCAAACTAGAGGGGCCATTACTAGGTGACAGTCTCACCGATGGATTCAGGAAGGCCTTTTCAGCTTTGAGCTCAACACTGAAAGTAAAACACACTTGGGGACTGAATGATGCACTCTGACTGTCCCTGCTGCTCCTGAGGGATGGCCTCTAGGGACAATATGTGGCCAGAAAGGTATACATATTAAAATGGAGAGCTTCTTGGCATTTTATTCTCTCTTTTTTTGCAGCTAAAGAGAATCCTCTGTGAGGCTCAAAGTGTGGCAGAGTGTCACCAGGACCCCCAAATTCTTCATCTGGGATCTTTAAGAGAGCACAAGTGGTAGCCCCTCGACTGCCTGCTGCAATGTCCACTGTGTGTATTATTGCTACAGAAAGACGGCTGTGAAGGTTCCTTTGGATTTTTATTTATAAATATATTTCATATTATAAACAAGGTAATAGATCAAATAATATAATTTTTTTACAAAATCTTCATTCTTCCTGGTAGAATCACATCTATCCAGCATATAATTGTTCAAAAATCTCATCAGGAAATTTTGAGCTGACACTTCTCTGCCTTGCATTATTTTTCAGATAAAGAAATGATAGAAGCTAATGAGCTCCATATCACTTCAAAGGCGATAAAACTTTTGTAAGTAATCAATATTTATTTTCATTAAGCGTAATTAAGATTGACGAATTCCTGTATTTGCAGTGAAAGGAAAAATCAGCATGTAGTCTCAGGTAGAATCCAGTGACCCAAGGCAGGGAGAGAAGGGCCCTTGGGTGAATTGAACTTAGAATAGTGAGGCAGGGACAGAGGAGTTTTTAATTAGGAAAGGAAGGAAGACATTCATGAGCCTACCCAGTTGTATCACAGATAAAAATTTGAAAGAAATTCTGTTGTTTCTTTCTCTTTTTCTTTGATGACATTTTCCTTTTACTTACTTCGAATTCTGATTAACATCTGCTCATTCAAGAGCCACTGTTAAAACATCAAAGATTCCTCACATACTCTTATTCTTACCTTAATTTTGAGATGGGTTTACACTGATTCTGACCACGAGTGAAGGGGGAATTCCCATTCAAATATAACACCCCTGCAATGCACCTTCCTTCCACTATTTTTCTTTATCAAGTTTCTTTGCCCTGTTTACACAGAATCTTACCCCCCATAGTCAGTTCAACTGTATTTACCCACCATAGCTAGTTCAATTGTATAAGCAAAATTATGGTCACAATAAAAAGTGTGATGGCTGTTACTATACATATTTTAACTAAATATCAAATATTGAAAATGTAGGTTGTCTAGTTCAATAGCAACCCACTCCAGTACTCTTGCCTGGAAAATCCCATGGACGGAAGAGCCTGGCAGGCTGTAGTCCATGGGGTCGCTAAGAGTCAGACACAACTGAGCGACTTCACTTTCACTTTTCACTTTCATGCATTAGAGAAGGAAATGGCAACCCACTCCAGTGTTCTTGCCTGGAGAATCCCAGGGACAGAGAAGCCTGGTGGGCTGCCGTCTATGGGGTTGCACAGAGTCGAACACGACTGAAGTGACTTAGCAGCAGTAGCAGCAGCAGTTCTGATTTGAAGCATCATATCATCCCTTCCAATCACTGAATTTCCAGTCAAAGTCTTCTCTAATGAGCCCATCACCTGGGATGTATAGCTTATAGTTCATTTCAACTCACCCATCTGTTGGTCTTTCTGAATGAACCACAAAACTCTTTTTATACTTGATCTCCCTTTGGTATTTGATGGAAGCTGCTAGTTTGGAAGATACTTGCCTCATCATCTTAATGATGTACCTGATGTATACTATAGAGAGAGACTGTGAGAAATATGTAAATAATCTTTACCTATAGTATATAGCCTCAGTCACTAACACAGCTTTATTGAGGCTAGTCCTCCACATGCACAAGTGGAAATTTGATATAGGCAAGTGGCAGATGAACAAATTGAATACAATACATAAGGAAACACAGCTAATATATACATAGCTGACATCTGTGTAGGGAAAAAAGTTGGATTTTAGAATCAACATGCTCAGAGTGACAATAAAATTCAATGCTACATTGAAGGTGTTTTTCCCTAAGGCTCTAGAACTGGAAAGGAGAGAGAGTAGAATTTATTGAGATAATGAATGTTAATGATGGTCACAATAAACGCTTCATAAATAACAGCAGTTGCTGTTAGGCTAATTACCTTAGAAGCCAATTTTTTTTTAAATGTTCAGAAATTGGTTCAAGTCAGAGGGCTTCCCTGATAGCTCAGTTGGTAAAGAATCTGCCTGCAATGCAGGAGACCCCAGTTCGGGTTTCCAGACTCCAGTTCGGGTCGGGAAGATCCCCTGGGGAAGGAATAGGCTACCTTCTCCAGTATTATTGGGCTTTTCTTGTGGCTCAGCTGGTAAAGAATCCATCTGCAACGCCAGAAACCTGGGTTCGATCCCTGGGTTGGAAGATCCCCTGGAGAAGGGAAAGGCTACCCATTACAGTATTCTGGCCTGGAGAATTCCATGGATGTATAGTCCATGGGGTCACAAAGAGTTGGACACGACTGAGTGACTTTCACTTTCATAAAAAGTGCCAAAAATTAGGACACAGGACAAGTAGAAGTTAAATACCGGCTCTAAGAAACTAATAGATATTGTCTAAAATGGAATTTGTGGCAATGTCTTCATCACCCTGCTTCAGTTAACAGAGCCATCCAGGACAGATATCTTGAAAAAATGTTAACTGACAACATAGTAAGGTACTCTTTTTGTACTGACCTAATTCAACTTCATGGCAATTTATTATCTTTTTACAACATGACAAGCTTTCATATTTCTTCATTCATCTTTTATCTCTTATTCATATAAAATGATTCTCTTCGTCTTGTTGAAGACAAGCCTTGAATTCTACTTTTCTGCTATGAATATTGTCAGGCCATTTTTTTTAATTGAAGTAAAATTGACTTGCAATATTATATTTGTTTTAGGTGTACAGGATCATGATTCAATAATTTTATACACTACAAAATGATTACCACAATATGTCTAGTTACCATCTGTTGCCATATTAATTTGAATTTTGATTTTTCTTAGAATTTTCCAAAATTCTAAATAAACTTTTCTTTGCAACAAGGAGAAAAGAAATTAGATGTATGTATGAGGGTGTATCTTATGAAACTTTACATCAAGGAAGAATTCAGGTAAATGCAAACATAGAAAACAGTCTTGACTCTCCATTACCTGATGTCAGTAAAATTTATACTCTGAAAAAAATGGAGACTGTTCCAGGGAGCGCTGTGGGAGCATATAGTAACATATTGACTCGGGTTCTCAGAACTCTGCTCTCATTGGACTAAGCTATATCATTGGGAAATGAGTTAAATTCAGAACCATATGGAGNTTTGGATCACTTGAAATAGTAGAGTCTAAGAGATTTTGAAGTGTTAATTTAAAGCAAAAGTGATGTGGGGTGGAAGGTGGGAGGGGGGTTCATGTTTGGGAGTTTGTGTAAAAAAATAAATAAATACAAAAAAAAAAAACCACTGAACTGGAAAAAAAATAAAATAAAATAAAATTAAATTAAAGTTATAAAAAAAAAAGAGTAAATAGAAGTCAGAAGACTAAGAAAATGACCTTTCAAGAGAAAGAAGTGGCTAATTTAATGATCATTCGCTTCATAGACCAGAAGAATGCCCATCTCAGAAGCCAGTAATACCTCTGGGTCTGTGAGTGAGTTCATACTCCTGGGCTTCCCCTGCCGCAGGGAGATCCAGGTCCTCCTCTTTGTACTGTTCTCCCTCATCTACCTGCTGATCCTCCTTGGGAACGCAGCCATCATCTGTGCTGTGTGGTCAAGCCGGAAGCTCCATACACCCATGTACGTCCTCCTGGGCAACTTCTCCTTCCTGGAGATCTGCTACGTCAGTTCCAATGTGCCCAAAATGTTGGCCGGCTTCATCTCCCAGACCAAGAGCATCTCCTACGCCGGCTGCCTGCTCCAGTTCTACTTCTTCTTCTCCATGTGTGCGGCCGAGGGCTACTTTCTATCTGCCATGTCCTTTGATCGGTTCCTTGCCATCTGTCGACCTCTGCATTACCCCACCATCATGACTTATCAACTCTGTGCCCGATTAGTGGTTTTCTGCTGGGCAGGTGGCTTTTTATCAATACTGATGCCTGCAGTTCTTATGTCTCGGGTGCCTTTCTGTGGCCCTAATGTCATTGACCATTTTTTCTGTGACCTGGGACCATTGCTGGCACTCTCCTGTGCCCCTGTGCCCAAAACTACTCTAACTTGTGCCACTGTGAGCTCGCTTATCATTTTCATCACCTTCCTCTACATTCTTGGGTCCTATACCTTAGTTTTGCGAGCTGTACTTCGGGTCCCAGCTGGCTCAGGCAGGAACAAAGCTTTTTCTACCTGTGCCTCCCATTTCTTGGTGGTTTCCTTGTTCTATGGCTCAGTTATGGTGATGTATGTGAGTCCAGGCTCCAGGAGCCATCCTGGGACACAGAAATTTGTGACCCTGTTTTACTGCATGGCAACGCCATTCTTTAATCCTCTCATCTACAGCCTCCGGAACAAAGATATGAAAGATGCATTGAAGAAAGTCCTCTGTGCATCAGAAATTTCTAAAAATACAGAGAAATGATATACATTTTTACATCATTATTCTCTCAAGAATTCAGAATTTCTCTCATTAAAAAAAAAAACTATTTTCTGGGCATGTCTGAGTATTTGACTTCTTAATTTCATTGAAGTATGATTTATTACACACACCAAAAAACTCTCATCCTATCTCAAAAGAAAATACCCACAGTTCCAAAGGTCTATTGCAGCAAAATTTCATAGAGTTTTTATTCACCAGTGTGTTAATATAATTTTTATGTTTTAAAGATTTTTTTGTAGTCCTAAAACTAATGTAATCAAGTTGCTATATACAAAACTAAGGCTCATGTTTCCAACTTGTATCTTGGCTTTTATCCTAATACTGTTTTATGCACTTTAAATTTATCAACTATTTTTTTCCCAATAATAAGTTTGTCTATAATGAGAAATATCACCAACTTGCTATGCTCACGAAAAAAGCCAGTTGCTTAATTTATAAGATCAAGGACTCAATATCTGTCACTGAAACAGCAGTATTTTTCACTTGTGTTTTCCTTAATACCTAGCACTGATAAGCTATACACAGTATGTAGCAAATTAAAATAGGAATTTATATGGTTTCTTCTTAAGGAAAATTCTTGGTCCAACTTTGAAGAGAGTGCAAAGACAAGAACACATTCATATGTGCCAAATCATTAAGTATTCCTTACTCAAAACTGCTTTTCTTCACCTTCCAAGCTTTAAGTAGAGGAACATTTACTGTTAACAGAAAACAAGCATGAGAAACCAGAAAACAGACTCTGCCAATTAAATCAAGGCAATCAGTACTTAATATAAATTTATTGGCTTGACCTGATCATCTGCCTGTACTCTGAAATGTTCATATTTTATTTTTTTAATTAAAAAATTTATTGAGGCAAAATTGGTTCATAACATTATGCAAGTTTCGTGTGTTCAACAATATGTATCATATTTTAAACTGTAGCACACAATTTATTTTTCTGGGGGAGGGGTTGGTTTGTAAACTTTCTCCTATATAGTGAAGAGAATGCTTATGATTTGACTGACAATGTGCAATCCAAACCAGAACTCAATTCATGTTTTCTGTTTTTATGTAGAAAACAGGGTTCTTACTTGCACACAACAAGTTAAGAAGGCTTTAAAGCCCTCTTCCAAGTTATTCTGACTTTGGGGAATATTTTCTGTAATAGAATATGCTAAGTAGTGAGGCTGCTGAATCACCGTAAAATCAGAGGAGAATTCCAGGCAACCAACCAATCCAGAAGGGTTAGTTTCTTCTTGCTCTCTGCAGATTAGTGAGACTGCACCTTCCTATGGCAAATCTGCTATGATGTAATTATAGCAGGTTTCTTATTTGCATACAACAGAATTGTCATGCTGATTAAGCATGACAATAGGGAAGATTTATTGACGGGATATCAGGAATGTCACAAAATCAGTGAAAATGAAAGAATCAAAGTTGAAGCTCAGAATCAAAGATGAATGTGCAGCCCATCCTGTGGAACTGGTCTGAGGAAAAATCACTATCACTACAGCCATGCCTACTGCCATGAGCCACCAGATGTCACAGTGCTGCCTATACCGAGTATGCCTCAGATGGTAAAGAATCCTCCTGCAGTGAGTGCACTAAGATCCTGCCAATTCTGCACTAGGGATTTGTCTTTCCTGCATTAAGTGTGCTAACTGCTTCAGTGCTATTTTTCCCCAATCTTTCAACATTGCTATCCCCTACCATCCCATTTCTCCTTCCTGTGTCACTATCCTGACTCAAAACCTGGGGTAGTTTTACCTGCTTGGTGGAACCAAGAATACATCTCTCTACTATAACTGCAACAGAGGCTGGGAGAGCTAATACCTATAAATAAAAACTCAAGTTATACAAAGATACAAAGAGCTCCAAGTCTCTACTGGGATACTAGGCAACAAAAACAAAAGAAAATTACCAACTATAACAACACATTCATTTCGACTCCACTATGATATGCCTAGGTTATGTTCCCTTTAGAAGTTCTGTAGGGTAGGACTTAGCTAAATAATCCACCCATGTAACAGCAGGGAAGTCACAGCAGGATGAGTAAGAGGAAATAGACGTCACTGTGGGTAGTTGAGGGATTGTCTATTTCACAATGAGTGCTATTAGAACTTAATATGAAGTTTATAAGTTATTACTACACTCTGGAGTTCTGAGAGACAGAAGTTCAACTAAAGAGAAAGAAATTGTCCATCATCTGAGAAAGTCTCTATTAACTGCAGTGAGTTTTAAGGCGGTGCACAAGCCTTTCTTAAAACTGGCAAGGAATGGATAAAGAAGATTCTTCATTTACTTTTTCACTTTGAGTCAAAAAGTTTTAGCCTGAAGGTTAATGGACCACAATTAACTAAATAGTTAAGATCTTCCCTTACATCTAGGTTTTCATGATGTCTGAAAAAGATATTCATATATGAAATTAAATATNGGTCATGTATGGATATGAAAGTTGGACTGTGAAAAAAGCTGAGTGCCGAATAATTGATGCTTTTGAACTGTGGTGTTGGAGAAGACTCTTGAGAGTCCCTTGGACTGCAAGGAGATACAACCGGTCCATTCTTAAGGAGATCAGCCCTGGGTGTTCTTTGGAAAGAATGATGCTGAAGTTGAAACTCCAGTACTTTGGCCACCTCATGCAAAGAGTTTACTCATTGGAA
Source organism: Oreotragus oreotragus (assembly GCA_006410675.1). Lineage (NCBI taxonomy): Eukaryota > Metazoa > Chordata > Mammalia > Artiodactyla > Bovidae > Oreotragus > Oreotragus oreotragus. The sequence continues at coordinate 60,123 of SJYX01003368.1, forward strand.
AAGGCTCTGATGCTGGGAGGGACTGGGGGCAAGAGGAGAAGGGGACGACAGAGGATGAGATGGCTGGATGGCATCTCCGACTCAATGGATGTGAGTCTAAGTGAACTCCAGGAGTTGGTGATGGACAGGGAGGCTTGGCATGCTGCAGTCCATGGGGTCGCAAAGCGTCAGATATGACTGAGCGACTGAACTGACTGACTGATATTAGTTTCTATGTAGCTTGCTTCAGAAGATTATTTCTTACATTACCAAATGTGTGACTGAGCCTGTGATAAGATGCTGATATGCAGTTCCATATGAGATCAATAATTACAACAATGTAACTCTAGATATGAGAAGAAACAACAAGAGGAAATATTTTCCTGAACCAAGAGGCTAGTAAGAGAGGTATGGTCCAGAGACTTTTGCTGCTTACAAGGCCTGGTCTAGTGACAAGACATTGAGTGGCCTGTCAATGGAATCTTTGTTCGACCTGGGAATGAGCCTTCCCAGCACTGCAGGACACAATGACCATGAAATGCCCCCAAAACATGGTCAAACATATAGTTATGAAGGGATCCTGCTGACTGAAAGTTGGCCCTTGCCGGTTGTCTCTACAAAGATTAAATCATGACTACAAGATGCTGACCTTCAACACCACCTTTAAAGGAGTTCAGGGTGGAGACAAAAAAATAAGGCACTCTGTGCTCTGGGGGTGGTGGGATGGTTTGGGGCAGGTGGGGAACAGGCCTTCAGATTGTCAGATGTTTTCAGGTAAAGATTTTTATGAGTACAAATTCTTGCATCTTCTCATACCTAGAGAAACACTAATTTCATGAATCAGTGTCTGGACCTGGTTCTCCTGGCTAGCCCCTCAGCAGCTTTCCTACATCTATTAATCTTTGGGCCATATATCTTTAACTTTCTTGTTAGGTTTGTTTCTCCAAGTATAATATAACAAGAATATACTCCAGCCAACACCCAGACAATGCTAGAACAAGCTGCCTTATCAGTCTGTGGACTTTCATCTCCCTCCATAAATGTACCCCAAGGTCCTCAGGCTATTCTCCTTTTGAGATCTTATATGGGAGACCACCCCCAGTGATAAAAAGCTCAAGTGAGACCACCACCAACTAGCTGAACTGAGATGTCCTGACACCTCCAGGCCCTGGAAGTCTTCTGCCGTATCACCCAAGAAACCTTAGAAAGGACGCCCGTTCCTTTGGGCAATTGGGTTCAGGTGATGAGGTATGAGTTAAAGATTCAGTTCAGTTTAGTTGCTCAGTCATGTCTGACTCTCTGCAACCCCATGAATCGCAGCACGCCAGGCCTCCCTGACCATCACCAATTCCTGGAGTTCACTCAGACTCACGTTTGTCAAGTCAGTGATGCCATCCAAACATCTCATCCTCTGTCGTCTCCTTCTCCTCCTGCCCCCAATCCTTCCCAGCATCAAAGTCTTTTCCAATGAGTCAATTCTTCACGTAAGGTGGCCAAAGTACTGGAGTTTCAGCTTTAGCATCATTTCTTCCAAAGAAATCCCAGGGTTGATCTCCTTCAGAATGGACTGGTTGGATCTCTTTGCAGTCCAAGGGACTCTCAAGAGTCTTCTCCGACACCACAGTTCAAAAGCATCAATTCTTCAGTGTTCAGCTTTCTTCACAGTTCAACTCTCACATCCATACATGACCACTGGAAAAACCATAGCCTTGACAAGATGGACGTTTGCTGGAAAAGTAATGTCTCTGCTTTTCAATATGCTATCTAGGTTGGTCATATTAAGGTTTTTGTATTAGGAACAGTAATTGTAAATGAAAGCAATCATGAAAATTTATGCTCCTTTTTCATAATAATATATAAAATGAAATGGACATCAAGACATGGGAAATAAGTGACTGTTCCATATGCCCATATACATTTATCCTAATGCTTCCCAGGAGTCTAAGGTGTCAACTCCTTTGTAAAACATCTTTAGGTATCTTTCTTCACAAAGATTCCTTTCAGATTTTACTCAGGGAATAGAATATACCACAAATCTCTCCATTTCTCATTATTTATCCCTTCCAGACTCTGAAACCTGAACTGGAGATCTCAACCCCAGAAGCAATGGAACCAATTAATATGCATCATACAGACTCAAGGATGTTTCATCTTCACTGATGATCAGATTGGAGATAAAAACCACATGCATGTGCACACACATATATAGACTCACATGCAAACACACATACATGCAAACATATACACCCAAATATTCTAGGCTCGCACATTATTGCTCCCTCAAGAGTTGTCTCCTAACTTTATAAATTACTTCTTGAAAGAAGAATGGAACCGGAGGAATCAACTTACCTGACTTCAGGCTCTACTACAAAGCCACAGTCATCAAGACAGTGTGGTACTGGCACAAAGACAGAAATATAGATCAATGGAACAAAATAGAAAGCCCAGAGATAAATCCACACACATATGGACACCTTATCTTTGACAAAGGAGGCAAGAATATACAATGGAGTAAAGACAATCTCTTTAACAAGTGGTGCTGGGAAAACTGGTCAACCACTTGTAAAAGAATGAAACTAGATCACTTTCTAACACCACACACAAAAATAAACTCAAAATGGATTAAAGATCTAAATGTAAGACCAGAAACTATAAAACTCCTAGAGGAGAACATAGGCAAAACACTCTCCGACATAAATCACAGCAGGATCCTCAATGATCCGCCTCCCAGAATACTGGAAATAAAAGCAAATATAAACAAATGGGATCTAATTAAAATTAAAAGCTTCTGCACAACAAAGGAAACTATAAGCAAGGTGAAAAGACAACCCTCTGAATGGGAGAAAATAATAGCAAATGAAGCAACTGACAAACAACTAATCTCAAAAATATACAAGCAACTTATACAGCTCAATTCCAGAAAAATAAACGACCCAATCAAAAAATGGGCCAAAGAACTAAATAGACATTTCTCCAAAGAAGACATACGGATGGCTAACAAACACATGAAAAGATGCTCAACGTCACTCATTATCAGAGAAATGCAAATCAAGACCACAATGAGATACCACTTCACACCAGTCAGAATGGCTGCGATCCAAAAGTCTGCAAGCAATAAATGCTGGAGAGGGTGTGGAGAAAAGGGAACCCTTTTACACTGTTGGTGGGAATGCAAACTAGTACAGCCACTATGGAGAACAGTGTGGAGATTCCTTAAGAAATTGCAAATAGAACTGCCTTATGACCCAGCAATCCCACTGCTGGGCATACACACCGAGGAAACCAGAATAGAAAGAGACACATGTACCCCAATGTTCATTGCAGCACTGTTTATAATAGCCAGGACATGGAAACAACCTAGATGTCCATCAGCGGATGAATGGATAAGAAAGCTGTGGTATATATACACAATGGAGTATTACTCAGCCATTAAAAAGAATACATTTGAATCAGTTCTAATAAGATGGATGAAACTGGAACCAATTATACAGAGTGAAGTAAGCCAGAAAGAAAAACACCAATACAGTATACTAACACATATATATGGAATTTAGAAAGATGGTAATGAGGACCCTGTATGCAAGACAGCAAAAGAGATACAGATGTGTAGAGCGGACTTATGGACTCTGAGGGAGAAGGAGAGGGAGAGGGAGAGGGAGGGATGATTTGGGAGAATAGCATTGAAATATGTATACTATCATGTAAGAAATGAATTGCCAGTCTATGTTCAATGCAGGATGCAGGATGCTTGGGGCTGGTGTATGGGGATGATCTGGAGGGAAGATGTGGGGGGGGAGGTGGGAGGGGGGGTTCATGTTTGGGAGTTCGTGTAAAAAAATAAATAAATACAAAAATAAATAAATAAATAAATAAATAAAAAGAATATGCAGAAGATGAAACCATGAAAAAATAAATAAATAAATAAATTACTTCTTAGATAACAACGTTTGTTGACATGATATGTACCATTACCTTCAAGCTTTGTTAGACCTAGAATTTCCCATTCCTGTGGTCCAAATGCAATTTAAAGATCTCATCCACTGAATCCAAAATGAGCCTGTTAGGTAGTTGAAATTGGAAAAAGGAGTCCAGAAGGGTGGTGGCTAAAAGACAAAGAAGGGAAAGGCCCCCAAACAAAGGAAGGTCCAAGGACCAGAGTGAGGACCTCAGGTAAAACAAGCAGAACTCCTGGCTAGCTCTATTTACATAGGGCAGGCCCAGGGGGAGGAGAAACACATATAAAAAGAGGAGCCAAAGGACTGGGGGGTCTCTCTCTCTTCTCTTTGTGTCTTTTGGGTCAGCATACCTTTATGCCTCGAGGATGTATTTTCCTTTATTTTCTAAGTAAAGCTGAGCTGTAACACTGATCTGTCCAAGAGCTGTGACACGGTCTGTCCGAAGGCTGTAATGCTGGTCTCTTGCTTCAAATTTTTGTTGTAATGAGACAGAACTGAAGAAATTACACATGCACACACACACAAGCCTATTCCACAGAGCTGTCTCTATTCCTTACAAAACTCCTTATTTCCACGTATAGATCAAATGAGACAGGTATTGGTCAACCAAGAAGTTGAGACATTAATTGTATGACTGCAACAAATCCATTTCATCTTCTTCAACTCAAGTTTTTTTCTAAGCCTTCCTTGCAGCTTAGGTGTGCTCATATGACTGAGTCCTACTTGTTGTGATGTATTTAAAGCTAATGTGCAATACTTCAGGCCTTACCCATACACAGTCCTTGATGCTCTCTGATGTGATTGAGCATGTTGACCCAAGAAGCTGGGTTCTGAAGATGACAAAGCCCAAGTTGGAAAATCCTAAGTTCCAGATCATCACATGAAGAACAGTCTCCTGTGGAGCAGGAATACCTGTTTGGGATTTAAATGAGTAGTAAGTAAATATCTTTCAAGTGACCCACTACAAAAGAACTTTGGAAAACAAAAATGTGACTAAGTCAAATATTTATATTTTGATAAATATATAAAGAAAACAATCCATGGTTGACTATGTGAAATGAAAATATCTCCTGCCATGTTAATAAACAAGAAATGTCACAGCCATCACCAATTCTGGCCTCAAAATGTGAATGAGTTCAGTTCAGTCACTCAGTCGTGTCTGACTCTTTTTGACACCATGGACTGCAGCACGCCAGGCCTCCCTATGAATAAGGGCTCCCAAAACTGTAATCCAGCA
>SJYX01003368.1:81389-95858 GCA_006410675.1 Oreotragus oreotragus
GCTTACTCCTTGGAAGAAAAGTTATTATCAACCTATATAGCATATTCAAAAGCAGAGACATTACTTTGCCAACAAAGGTCTGTCTAGTCAAGGCTATGGTTTTTCCAGTAGTCATGTATGGATGTGAGAGTTGAACTGTGAAGAAGGTTGAGCGCCGAAGAATTGATGCTTTTGATCTGTGGTGTTGGAGAAGACTCTTGAGAGTCCCCTGGACTGCAAGGAGATCCAACCAGTCCATTCTGAAGGAGATTAGCCCTGGGTGTTCTTTGGAAGGAAGGACTGATGCTAAAGCTGAAAGTTCAGTGCTTTGGCCACCTCATGCGAAGAGTTGACTCATTGGAAAAGACTCTGATGCTGGGAGGGACTGGGGGCAGAAGAAGGGGACGACAGAGGATGAGATGGTTGGATGGCATCACCGACTCGATGGACATGAGTTTGAGTGAACTCCGGGAGTTGGTGATGGACAGGGAGGCCTGGCGTGCTGCGATTCATGGGATCACAAAGAGTCGGGCACGACTGAGCGACTGAACTGAACTGAACTGAATTAACAATGCAAGAGAGTTGCCTTTCTCCACACTCTCTCCAGGATTTATTGCTTGTAGATTTTTTGGTGATGGCCAATCTGACTGCTGTGAGGTGATACTTCGTTGTAGTTTTCATGTGCACTTCTCTAATAATAAGTGATGTTGAACATCTTTTAATATGTTTATTAGCCATCTGTATATCTTCTCTGGAGAAATGTCTGTTTAGATCTTCTGCTCTGTTTTTGACTGGGTTGTTTGTTTTTCTGGTATTGAACTGCACGAGCTGCTTTGTATATTTTGGAGATTAATCTTACATATACAGTGGACTATTACTCAGCCATAAACTGCATTTGAGTCAATTCTAATGAAGTGGATGAACCCAGAGCCTATTATACAGAGTGAAGTAAATCATAAAGCAAATATCATATATTAATGGATGTATATGGAATTAAAAAGATGGTACTGATGAACCTATTTTCAGGGCAGCAATGGAGACACAGACATAGAGAACAGACTTGTGAACACAGTGGCTGATGGAGATGGTAGGACAAATTGAGAGAGTAGCACTGAAACATGTGCATTACCAAATGTAAAACAGATAGCCAGTGGGAATTTGTTGTATGACACAGGGAGCTCAAACCTGGTGCTCTGTGACAACCTACAGGGGCTGGGATGGGGTGGAGGTGGGAGGAAATTTCAGGAGGGAGGGGAGGACATATGTCCCCTATGGCTGATTCATGTTGATATATGGGAGAAACTAGCACAATATTGAAAACCAATTATCCTGCAATTAAAAATAAATAATTTTTTAAAAATCAGAGTAACAATATCTACCATGAAAATTAATGAAACATTAAAATGTAACATATTCTTAAAACACCTAACCTAGAATAAAGTAAATGTTTAGTGTGAGCTCCACTTATTGCCCTAGTTACCATAAAAAAAAATGAGCCAATTGATCTGATTCTTCCTTTAAAAGTATCTGTTTGAACCTAAAATATAGCTTCCATACACATTCTTATCTCTGAGTATTCAATCTCATGGATATAAGTTCAATGCACTTCTATGGTGTTAACTTATAATGGAAAAAAAAGGCTTAAAATTGCATCATGTATAACTTGGAATGTATATTTCAATAAAAATATACTCAAATTCCCAAATAGCACATGAAATTTGTTCACTGAAATAATCACTTTAATAATTCCTTACCTTTTGAATAAAACCCCTTTTGATAATTATCTTTACAATGCTCCTATTTATCTGATCCTCAACCTATTGGTCACTATTCTTTTAGTACCTTCCACAGAGTGGTTCAGCTACAGATTTGTTAAATAGATATGTATGGGTTGCTTGGGAAAAAAACCACTATGAGGAAAATTTCCATTTAATTAAAGTTTACAAGTCCAGGCACAGCTTTATCCTTTACTGCCTTGCATATGTTAAAGCTAGGAGAGTAGAACTGGAGCTGTATCCTGTTAGTCTGGATTGATAAAGCTTTTTTTTACACAGAGAATAGCTTCAAATAATCCAGGTTTTAAAAATATTTGATAGTTTCCCATGTCATAGAGAAGTAAATGGAAGAGACAAGATTTGAACCCTGGTTTGCATAATTCCAAAGTCCATAATCAATCTAACCCAAATTGATTGCTAGCTAAAGAAGTACAGAGTATTCAGGAGGTCTGTTCCCTCCTCTACCTACTATAGGATCCTTCCTTCATTCCCTCTTGTCTTCCTTCCCTTTCCCAATCTAGAATGAATAAGAGCTAGTAATATGGACCACCTTCCTCTCCTCCAACATCAACCTTTTCTTCTTTTTCAGCATTCACTTGAATGAGCACTTTTAATAAAGGTGACAATAGACAGGACATGGCGCTACAATAATACAATACTGATCACTGAGGTGATTGTGGTCCAGATATGATTACAAGTCAAAACAGCAAGGTGATTTGGAAAGGATGGGAAGCACTTGGAATGATAGAATGAACTTGGAGGGGATCTATGACATAGAAAGTAATCATGTGGAAATTCTACTACTAGGAGAATAATTATACAACCAGGGGAGATATTAAATTATGAGACCTTTCAAGGATGGCTGAGTTATTCATAATGCAAATGACTAAAACTGGTTTAGGAATTTTTAAGACAATAAAACCTGAAGTCGAGACATTTGAAAATTTTTTCCATAATGGATTTCCCTGTATGTTAGGATTATTTCAAAGAGTAGTGCTCATTTTCATGGTAATTTTATCAAAGAAAAAACCCTAGGGCCTTGCCCTATCTGGCCACCTTGCACAGATAAAATTTCACCACGCAGTGAAATTCTCAATTAACTGACCACCTCAAGACATCTATTCATTCACTTAATACATAAATAATATCTGTCTATTGTGTGGAAGATAGAATAAAAGGAGGGATTCATTCACACTCACTCTGATGAGGTATGTCCAACCCCCACTAGAATCAAGGGTTCTGTCTGCAGAAGAAAGCATACATTTCTAGCATTCAATCACTTCTGGCTCTGACAAGATTACTATTTAAGGAAAATCCATTTCCTTTGTCTCCCTGTCCCTTAATGTGTTTGCTTTCTCCTGAGGACCCACATAAAAGAAACACTGGGAGATGTCCTGATTGCCCTCTAGGGTACACAATTTTTTTTTTTTTAATGAGTCTTGAAAAGGAAGCAATTTGGAGGCACAGTCTCCGACTTCCTGGAAGGAATATACTTCCTGTGACATCTCAGACCTGTTGAGGAATATTCTGATCCTAAAAATCTTCACTTTATCCATAGTAAAGTTTTTCTGAGAACGACTGCTCTAGATGAGAATGGATACAGCTTGGTCAGGCCAGTTTCCCTGTGAGCATCACAAACGTGAAAGTGACTTGCCGGAGTCCAGCTCCAGCGGCCAGGGAATCAGCCTGCAGGGGTGGGCGGCTTCAGCGGACCGTGATCTAGCCTCTGACTCCTAGTAGGAGCTGCATGTTCATTTCAAGCTTCAGGTTCTCTTTTATACTTTGACCAAAGCACTAGGTCAGAGGTGTGACATTTTCAGTTTCCCCCACCCAGATTTACTGTCTCCAGAAATCACTGTTGTCCTACAAACAGAGTTCCTGCTTCAGCAATTCTCTCAGAATCGGCTTTACTATCTATTATCTACTTTCTCTTATGTGTCCTCTACTTAACTTGTGATTACATTGTAACTTATGCCACATTCCTCAGTTTATTTCTTATCTTTCTAAACCTTGTTTGCCCCAAGCATCTTAAACTCACTATCTCCTAAAAAGGCTTCTAGCTATTCTTAATTATTCCTAAACCCTAAACTCAGCAAACTTCTTTTGCCATAAATATTTCCTTCACAAACAGGTCCCAGAAACAATCCTTCCCATGGCCTCAAGCTGTAGCCTACGTGCTCATCCTGGGACATTCTTTGTAAAGGTCCTTGAACAAATGTCAATGGTTGTTTGATAGATTATTTTCTGGGCACAACTGCAGAAGGCTTTGTGCTTTCTCACGCTTCTCTCAAGCACCTTAACATTCTTTCCAGCCAACTCAACCGAAGAAAGGAAAGAACAAGTCAGAATCATAAGAGCTAACTCCTTCATCCCGGGACCGTGCCTGTGGAATAAGGAGAGGGGTTTGGGGCCATGTCTCCATTTTGTCAGTAATGCCTAACACAGCTCCCAACAGTAACTTGTTTTTTAACTGTTATCACAACAGATAAATTACAAATACATGAACAATGGAAAGGAGTCACATTCCATAACCAGTATCCCTTCTTCTTTCTTCCTTTTTCTGATCTTTTGGTGACTGGCATCTGGATGTTTATTTTTAGGGTAAAAAAAAATATCATGGTACCATAGCTGTTCAATTATTTTTGGCTTCATAATAAAGACTGATGTATCAATACAAGATAATGATGAAAGAAATTGAAGAAGGTGTAAGTAAATGGAAAAATATTCCATGGGTCCATGTTCATGGATCAGGAGAAGTAATATAGTTAAAATATTCATACTCACCAAAGCAATCTATTCAACCAAGGCATGTGTGCTCAGCCATGTCTGACTCTTTGCAACCCCATGGACCATAGGTTCCTCTGTCCATAGAATCATCCAGGCAAGAATACTGGAATGGGTTGCCATCTCCTTCTCCAGGGGATCTTCCTGACACAGAGATCAAACCTGCATCTTCTGCTTCTTCTGCTTTGGCAGGTAGATTCTTTACCACTGAGCCACTTGGGAGGCCAATTTGTAGACTCAATGAAATCTCTCAAAATTCCAATGGTACTTTTCACAGAAATAGAAAAATCAATCCTAAAACTTGTATGGAACCGCAAAAGACACCAAAGCAAGCTGGAAGCACCAAACTTCCTGATTTGAAACTATATTGCAAAGCTATAGTAATCAAAATAGTAAAATATTGGCATTAAAAACAAACACATAGACCAACAGAACAGCATGGAGAGTCCAGAAATAAATCCATACATATACAATTAACTAATATTTGACAAGAGAGTCAAGAATGCTCAGTGGAAAAAAGGCAATCTCTTCAATAAAAATCCTGAGAAAATTGGATAGTCACATATAAAAGAATGAAACTAGACCCCTATCCTACACTAATCACAACGATTAACTAAAAATGGATTGAAGATTTAAACATAAGTCCTAAAACCATAAAACCCCTAGAAGAAAAAAAAAGCTTCTTGACATGGATCTTGGCAATGACTTTTCAGCTATGACACTTAAAGTATAAGCAACAAAATCAAAGATAAACATGAGGTATGATATCAAACTTCAAAGTTCCTGCACAACAAAAGAAGCAATCAACAAAATGAAAAGACAGCCTATGGAATGGGGAAAAATATTTGCAAACCATATATCTGATAGTGAGTGAAGTGAGTGAAAGTCACTCAGTCGTGTCTGATTCCTTATGACCCCATAGACTATACAGTCCATGGAATTCTCCAGGCCAGAATACTGGAGTGGGTAGCCTTTCCCTTCTCCAGGGGATCTTCTCAACCCAGGTCTTCTGCAATGCAGGTGGATTCTTTACCAGCTGAGCCACAAGGGAAGCCTAAGAATACTGGAGTGGATAGCCTATCCCTTCTCCAGTGGATTTTGCTGATCCAGGAATTGAACTGGGGTCTCCATAAGGGGTTAATATCCAAAATGTATAAAGAACTCATGAACTCAAGGGGAAAAAACAAATAATCCAATTAAAAACTGGACAAAGAACCTGAATAGGCATTTTCCCAAAGATTTATGAATGGCCAAAAAGTACATGAAAAGTCACTCAAAATCACTAATCATAGAGAAATATAAATCAAAACCACAATGAGATATCACCTCACACCTGTTAGAATGGCTAGCATCAAAGAAGACAAGAGATAACAATTGCTTACCAAGGATGTAGAAAAAGGGAACTTTGTCCACTCTGGGTAAGATTGTAAATTGGTATAGTCCTTATGTAAAACACTATGGAGGTTACTCAAAAAGTTAAAAATAGAACTACCATCTAATCTAGCAAGTCTACTTCTGAGAATATATCTGAAGGACATATGTATATATAATATTTTTGACATTGTAATTTTCTTTTAAGTAGTCTACTCTAGGGAAATGTTATAAAATTAAAAAAAAAATTTAAGCCCAGTGATTTTTATTGCATTATTTTAAGATCAGAACATTTTAAATAGCCTAAAAACCCTAGGGAAATGATATTAAAACACTCACTATTATGCAGCTTTAATAGTATTTAAGAGAGTTTTAGTTACATGGAAAAATGCAAGCTATAAATGTAAACAGAATATTAAGTTGTAAATGCTGTATGACCTCATATGTATAAATTTTTACAACAAAAAAGACCAGAGGGAATATGTCAAGTTTTTATTTGAATTATATGTGCTTGAAAAAATTGTGAGTAATTTTTAAGCTCCCTTAATTTTTCTGACTCTTCCAAATTTTTGTTTAAACACAAGTTACCTTGATAATCAGAATTTTTAAAAATTGCAACAGTGATACTCAGCACACAGGGTGTTGTAAGGATTAAATAAAATTAGTTAAATATAAGAATTTGTCACAGTATCTAGCGTAAGATATCAATAGCAATTGTTTTCCATCTTTGATGGGTAAAGATGGAAGATAAATAGTTTACTATTTAAGAACTCAGGCTTCACTCTTAGAGAGAACTGAATTCAGATATTGTTATTCCCATTTATTAAATGTTACAAATTATTTAATTAACATAAGCTTCAATAGCTTCCCCATAAGTAAAAATAAAAGTATATCTAACATATCAGATTGGGAGGGGATTAAATGAAATTACTCATAAATTTACTCGTCTTACTGCCTGACATGTAACAAGTTTTCAGTAAATATTACCTGCTATATTTGTATGCCAAAGTACAAGGGTAGCAACAGGCATGGATAGGCTTTTGAACCCATGTAATGAATTAAAAAATAAGTTTAAAAAATAACTGTCCCTTTAATCAGAGGAAAAAAGCTCAAAATTATATGACAAATGCATAGCATCAACTGATAGAGTGGAATCATTGATCCATTATGAGAAAAGGAGTATCAGATGTTTGAAATAACCTTAACAAAAGATGAGTTCCTGGGGTAATGACCATCCAGCTGAGGGAATAGCAGCAAAGAGTCCCTTTAGGGAAACTGGATTTGGCCCAACAACAGTTTCACGGGGGACAAGTGGAGAATTCAAGCTTTCATTCTTACTACTACTGGTTGGGGAGCAGGGGAAACACATCTGAGATCCAAGGGAAATGAAGAGCAGAGAAAAGGCTTATCTGCAGACACTGTTTTCTATTCCAGTAAATGCCTGAATCAACTCCTTTAACAAAGGGCATATTCGTGAACACGGGACAGAGAAAAATATGTGTTTTATTTTGACAGTGGAAACGTGAGTTCGAGAAAGTATCTCTCTACTTGGGGGACAAGTGGAGAATTCAAGCTTTCATTCTTGCTACTACTGGATGGGGAGCAGGGGAAACACATCTGAGATCCAAGGGAAATGAAGAGCAGAGAAAAGTCTTATCTGCAGACGCTGTTTTCTATTCCAGTAAGTGCCTGAATCAACTCCTTCAACAAAGGGCATATTCATGAACACACGACAGAGAAAAATATGTGTTTTATTTTGACAGTGGAAATGTGAGATCGAGAAAGTATCTTTCTACCTGTCTAGTTGAGAAACCACTGCATTCAAATTTCATCAACTGTAAAGGTGAAAGAAAAGAAAAATAAGCATATTGCCTTTATTTAATCCTGTCTAATATCATCATGATTTTTTTTTACTTTTATTCTAAACTACAATATTCTCCTTATAATTTACTGAAGAAAATTAAAACCCAAAATGGAAAATGATATCATTTTTCTGTTTTTTTTTTCTTTCTCAAGGAAGAAAAGTATTAATTGATTGAAAATAAGGTATGCTTCCTTCCAATGGGAAAAGACTAATAGCAGGAATTCTCTCCAGAAGCTAATGGCTATCATTTCTCATGATGTTACATTTTATTTTTTTAAACTTAACTTTTAATCCATGTCCTAGGTTTATGAAATGGCACTGGCCACTTACAAGTAAAATACAGCCTTTAGGATGCCCTGCTGGGAATCTTCCCATTCTCCTCAACCCTGGCACAGAGGCTTACTTCATTGACTTTAAACCCAAGTTGCAAGTGAGTAAGAAATGATATCCTGCATGGTAAGTAACATATGACATAAATAATGGGCTTCCTGGCAACTTGTAACATTCCAGAAATAGCAAAGGTCACAAAAATTGGTTAGGGAAAGTGGAAGATCCAGAAACATGCCTTCAAGAATAATATATTTTAATGTTTATCTTTTCAGTTTATAAAAGTAATATGTGTTATTTATAGAAATTTTAAGAAACATAGACATTTATAAAGAAGAAAAGTATGCAAACTATCACTGATCTTGAAAAACTTACCACTATTAATTTCATTTTTTCCAGGAATTTTTATATTCTTCAATATTACTTTTTCTAAAGAATTATATATAAAGAACTACATAAAGTCTTGCTACACAAAGAACTCTATAAAGTATGGAGGACTTTATAAATTTTTACTACTCAAAGAATTAACGTTACCTTATTATTTATTAGAAATTTTGGAGAAGGAAATGGCAACCCACTCCAGCACTCTTGCCTGGAAATTCCATTGAATGAGTAGCCTGGTAGGCTACAGTCCATGGGGTTGCAAAGAGTCGGACACGACTGAGTGACTTCACTACGACTTCACTATTAGAAATTTAGAATCCAAAACCTCATCCACTCCTTCTGAGTCAGAATCTGTATTTTAACATGATTCCTAAAAATTCTTATGCACTGTATGAGTTTTTTCTACACCTCTAATTCTTATTTAGTGGGTATAAATGCTTTAAAAGCTCTGAGTATTTCTAAATTGCCATACAGAAAAAAAAAATGTACAAGTTAATATACCCTCCAACAGTTTTTCTAAGTGTCATTCCATTGCACTTTTATCAACTCTGGTATCATGAGTATTCATTTTTGTTAATTTGAAAAATCAAAATTATGTATTTCATATTTAAATTAGTGACCTTTATCTGGAAATGTGGAGTTATAGATTTAACTACCACAATTTACATTGAAACTTATATTGACTTAAAGTGCCTCTTAATTTTACTGAAAACAGTATTTTATCATGAAGGAATATAAATATATGTTCCAAAACACCCCTTGCTTAGTATACAAAATGCAGTAGACACTGAGCAAACTTTTATTGAATTTTTTAAATTCTTTAGTTTAGTGTTTAGCTTAAAGCTAAATTTAGGAGCTAAGCCTGAAAAGATTGTAACTAGCATATATATATTCAGTTTATGGTAACAAAGTGGCAGTTGATAGAAAATGAACTAAGGTTCATGATGAATAGCAATCAAAAAGTTAATACTATTATTAAAAATGTTTTAATAAAAATATGTTAAGAAATATTTTCCTTTATTATCGACGTACTGAAACTATATGAGACAGTATTGTAGACCTTAAATTTTCCAGCAACAAAAATTTCAAGTTATCTTGTCATCTTAGAAGTAATTCTAAGAAAAAAAGAGATGAAGAGAGAAAAAACAGAGAGACAGAGAAACAAGTGAAATAAAATGATTAAATACAAGGAATGTTTTTCTCTGAGAAATGTAGTGAGCTTTTCACTGGGCTAAAACCTAAACAAGACATCTTTCCATACCAGCTGATAGCATCGTGGTCTCCTTGCTTGCAAGTTTATGAGATGAAAGAAAAAGACTAGGCTATCTTCTGCCCTCTGGAGAGAAGACAGTAGGGACAATCAATCTAAATTAGAATGTGGACGGCTCTAAGGACTCATCTCCTTTCAAAAGAAAGAAGAAAAATGTGTAAAAGAGAATTGACAAGAAAATAAAGTAAAATAGCACTTAGTAATTTTAAATAAATGCATATTTTCAGACCTAAACAAATTATATCCCTGGGTACAGAAAGAATTTACAGATGTGATTTCAAAATCATTATTGGTGTCTCTGAAGAATACTAAAGAAAGGAAGAAAATGTTTTAAAAACTGAAATTGAACAAAGGCATCAGTTTTAAAAGCTACTTTTAAATTTTTCAATAAGCCCTTTGTTTATTAATGTATGTCAGAAGGTTTTTCAGGTACAAAGTCATTTTCACCATTTTTGTGCTGTTTATCTGTTTTTCGCTTAGCCATCTATCTCCAATTGTTGAGAATAATATGTGTTAACCTATAAAAAGTTTTAAGTTCTACATTTTTTTAAGTTCTACAATTTTTAATGTTCTACATGTTCTAACCAAACACATAGGTAAAAATCACGAGGAATTTTATCAAATTCACAGGGAATAAACATACAAATGGAAGTTAATATTTGAAAATCTTAAGATCTCATTCAATGAAATACTTGGTGAAATTCAGTAATTAACCTCCCTCACTTCAAAAATTCAATGACACAACCACTAAATGGGGCCACTCTTGTTTTAAGTTCTATGAATAAAACTCTAGGGACTTTAGTATAATGAAAATTCAATAAAAGTCAAAAATATAAAGTTACTGCCCCCAAAAGCCAAAGAATTTAAGCCTGCATGAGTTCCTAGAGCAAATGAGATTATAATACCACTGTGCTCTGTGTCA
This sequence comes from Oreotragus oreotragus, assembly GCA_006410675.1. Lineage (NCBI taxonomy): Eukaryota > Metazoa > Chordata > Mammalia > Artiodactyla > Bovidae > Oreotragus > Oreotragus oreotragus. The sequence goes on from SJYX01003368.1 coordinate 92,066, forward strand.
GCTACACAGTATGAGGGGTAAAGCCTCACATTCTCTCCTTTAAGGCACTTAGTTGATATTACTCTTTTGTTCAGTAAATCTGTCAATTCTAGTTTTTTACAATTAAATTGCCCATGTCAAACTTTATATATTAATTTAGCGTTAGCCAGACACCCATCTGGAGAAGAAAATGGTGACCCACTTCAGTGTTCTTGCCTGGAGAATCCTATGGACAGGGGAGCCTGGCGGTCTGCAGTCCATGGGGTCGCAAGGAGTCAGACATGACTGAAGTGACTTAGCACGCATGCAGACACCCATCTGTTCTGTCTAGACCAATGTTCTCCAAAGTTCAGTGCACCAGGCAACCCAATGAGAGATGCAGAAAGGAAATATCTGAAATTCTATTTTTATTTTAATTCTAAGAAAACTTTTTTCAGAATCTTTACCAATATTTACTATATTTATTCACAGTGGTTTGTTGATAGTTTAAAAGTGAATAGCCACATATAGAAGAGTACATTCAACAACTGTATTGTTGGACTGGCCAATCAAAAATAGAAACTATTGGTCTAGTCCCCTCCCTTATGCTCAGGAAAATGTGCTCATCTCCTGGGGAGGAACCAGGAGACATAATTCTCTTTGAAAATGTAATTTCTGCTCCAATCCTCACAGAATGGACAGAAATGATGATGTCAAAGGTCAGAAATATTTCCCACGTTGTGAGTGAGTTCATCCTCTTGGGCTTCCCTTGCCGCTGGGAAATAGAGATCTTCCTCTTTTCCATATTCTTTATAACTTACATCCTGACCCTCCTTGGAAATATGGCCATCATGTGTGCAGTGCGCTGGGACCGCCGGCTCCACACCCCAATGTACATTCTGCTGGCCAACTTCTCCTTCCTGGAGATCTGCTATGTCAACTCTGATGTGCCCAATATGCTGGCCAACTTCTTCTCCCAAACCAAAACCATCTCCTTTGCTCGGTGTCTCCTCCAGTTGTACTTCTTCTTCTCACTGGGCACAACGGAATGCTTATTTCTCTCCATCATGGCCTATGACCGTTTCCTGGCAATTTGCCGCCCTCTGCACTACCCCACCATCATGACTAGTAAGTTCTGTAGCCGCCTGGTCATCTTCTGCTGGGTGTACGGTTTCCTCTGGTTTCTGATCCCAGTGATACTCGTTACTCAGCTACCATTTTGTGGCCCAAATGTGATTGATGACTTTCTGTGTGACCTGGGTCCTCTGTTGGCCCTCGCTTCAGCATGTGTCCCAGTCCCGGGGACTGTCCTCATATGTGGTACCATGAGCTCCCTCCTTATCTTTGCCACCTTTTTCTACATTACTGGATCCTACACCCTGGTGCTGAAGGTTGTAATGCAGGTGCCCTCAGTGGCTGGCCGGAAGAAGGCCTTCTCCACCTGCTCCTCACATCTGGCTGTTGTGTTTCTATTCTATAGTTCTGTCATGATGACATATGTGAGTCCAGGGTCAGGACAAGCAGAGGGCATGCAGAAGTTCACAACTTTGTTCTACTCAGTTTTGACCCCCTTTTTCAACCCCATGATCTATAGCCTCCGGAATAAAGAAATGAAAGATGCTTTGAAGAAGGTTGTAGGAGGGTCCTAAAACTGGGACTATGCAAATTAAAGTTGGAAAATCACTGATCTCTGAAAAGGCTCACAGTAATCACAACTACATGTAACACTTTCTATTGACATCTACCTCCAAACGAGCAGTGGTTCTCAACTAATTGACTCTGAAATGGGGGTATTAGGACCAAGTCACAGGTATTTTGAAAAGTCCCCCAAGATACTGTAATATACAGAGAGGGTTAAGAACCTTCAAATTTAGGAATTTCTAAACTCTTTAATGGGCTTCCCAGGTGGCTCAGTGGTAAATAATTCACCTGCCAATGCAGGAGACACAGGTTCAGTCTCTGGGTTCAGCAGATCCCCTGGAGAAGGAAATGGCAACCCACTCCATTTTTGCCTGGAAAATCCCATGGACAAAGGAGCATGGCTATAGTCCATGGAGTCACAAGAGTTGGACGTGACTTAGTGTCTAAATAACAACAACAAAATTCTGTGATAACACAGAGCGAGACCACACATACACACCCCTTTTCTTTTCAAAAGCCTCTTTAGTGCAAATCAATCAAACTGAATCACTCTTTTTAGGTGGCTGTCCAGTTTTACCAGCACCACTTGTTGAACAAACCAGTTTTTTTATCCACTGTATATTCTTGCCTCCTTTGTCATAGATTAATTGACCAAGGTGTGTGGGTTTATTTCTGGGCCTTCTGTTCTGTTCCATTAATCTATGAATCTATTCTTCTGCCAATAATATGCTGCTTTGATTACTGTAGCTTGGTAGTATATACTGAAGTCTGGGAGGGTTATACCTTTAATAAGACATGTTATAACCCAAATATAATAATCGCTGCCTTGCCAAAAAAAAAAAAATGTTTATGTCCAAGATAAGGCAATCTCTTTTGAATGATTTGTACATGCTTTTTTGAAGAGATTATGCATAGAAAGGGGCTTCCCTCATAGCTCAGTCAGTAAAGAATCTGACTGCAATGCAGGAGACCCGGGTTTGATTCCTGGGTCAGGAAGATCCCCTGGAGAAGGAGATGGGAACCCACTCTAGTATTCTTGCCTAGAGAATCCCATAGACAGAGAAGTCTAGCAGACTACAGTCCATGGTGTCACAAGAGTCAGATGTGACTTAATGATTAAACCAACAACAAAATAAATGCATAGAAAAAAAATATATATGAAAAACTATTCTGGCATTGTACTGGCCTTTGGAGTGACCCAGGTTAGCAATATTTCTTTCCTGTCCTCAGAGTACCATTTCCTCCCCACCCCCTGGTTTGATTCCTGGGTCAGGAAGATCCCCTGGAGAAGGAGATGGGAACCCACTCTAGTATTCTTGCCTAGAGAATCCCATAGACAGAGAAGTCTAGCAGACTACAGTCCATGGTGTCACAAGAGTCAGATGTGACTTAATGATTAAACCAACAACAAAATAAATGCATAGAAAAAATATATATATGAAAAACTATTCTGGCATTGTACTGGCCTTTGGAGTGACCCAGGTTAGCAATATTTCTTTCCTGTCCTCAGAGTACCATTTCCTCCCCACCCCCCACCCCCATTTATTTATTTTTGCTTTTACTTTTCTGCCTAAAAGATTGATCCAGGAAAATATTGCTACAATTTACATCAGCATTCTGCCTATGTTCTCTTCCTTGAGTTTTATGGCTTCCAGTCTTACTTTTAGATTTTAACCATTTTTAGTTTATTTTTGCATATTGTATGAGAGAATGTTCTAATCTCCCGCTTTTATAGGTGACTGTCCAGTTTTCCCATCACCACTTGTTAAACAGCCAATCCATTGTATATTCTTGCTTCCTTTGTCATAGGTTAATTGACAATTGGTGTGCAGGTTTATTTTTGGGCTTTCTGGCCTGTTCTGTTAATCTATGTGTCTATTTTTATGCTGCCAATAATATGCCATTTTGATTACTGTAGCTTTATAGTATAGACTGAAGTCTGAGACAGTTATACCTCTAGGTTTGTTCTTTTCTCTCAAGATTGCTTTGGCAATTCAAGGTCTTTTGTGGCATCACATGAATTTTGTAATTATTTGTTTTACTTCTGTGAAAAATGTCATGAGTATTTTAATAGAAGCTGCATTAAATCTGTAGATTGCTTTGGATAGTATGGCCATTTTAACAGTATCAGTTCTTCCAATCCAAGAGCATGGGATATCTTTCCATTTATTTGTATTATCTTCAGTTTCCTTCA
>SJYX01003368.1:96177-122467 GCA_006410675.1 Oreotragus oreotragus
TGCTACAATTTACATCAGCATTCTGCCTATGTTCTCTTCCTTGAGTTTTATGGCTTCCAGTCTTACTTTTAGATTTTAACCATTTTTAGTTTATTTTTGCATATTGTATGAGAGAATGTTCTAATCTCCCGCTTTTACAGGTGACTGTCCAGTTTTCCCAGCACCACTTGTTAAACAGCCAATCCATTGTATATTCTTGCTTCCTTTGTCATAGGTTAATTGACAATTGGTGTGCAGGTTTATTTTTGGGCTTTCTGGCCTGTTCTGTTAATCTATGTGTCTATTTTTATGCTGCCAATAATATGCCATTTTGATTACTGTAGCTTTATAGTATAGACTGAAGTCTGAGACAGTTATACCTCCAGGTTTGTTCTTTTCTCTCAAGATTGCTTTGGCAATTCAAGGTCTTTTGTGGCATCACATGAATTTTGTAATTATTTGTTTTACTTCTGTGAAAAATGTCATGAGTATTTTAATAGAAGCTGCATTAAATCTGTAGATTGCTTTGGATAGTATGGCCATTTTAACAGTATCAGTTCTTCCAATCCAAGAGCATGGGATATCTTTCCATTTATTTGTATTATCTTCAGTTTCCTTCATTAATGTTTTACAGTTTTCAAAGTACAGTCTTTTTATCTCCTTGATTAAAAATTTTCCTAGTGTTTCGGGGGAGTGTTGATGCAATTTTAAATGGGATAGTTTTGTACTTTCTCTTCCTGATAGTTCATTTTCAATATATAGAAATTCAATAGAGTTCTGTGTATTATATCCTGCAACCTTACTGAAATCATTTATCAGCTGTTAAGTTTTTGGGCAGAGTCTTTAGGGTTCTTTATGGAGTATCATGTGATCTACAAATAGTTATATTTTTATATCTTCCTTTCCAATTTGGACGTTTTACTTCTTTTCTTTTTTTAATTAACTTATTTATTTTTATTTGGAGGCTAATTACTTTACAATATTGTTTTATTTCTTTTTATGTCTTTTTACTGTAGCTAGGACTTCCAATATTATTAAACAGAAGAGATGAAAGTGGGCATTCTTGTCTTTTCCTGAATTTAGCAAGAAGGCTCAGCTTTTCACCACTGAATATTATGTTAGCTGTGGGTTTGTCATAAATGGCCTTTATTATGTTGAGATATATAGCCACTTTGATGAGAGTTTTTATCATGAATGGATGCTGAATTTTGTCAGTGTTTTTATGTGTCTTTTGAGATGATCCTGTGATTTTTATCCTTCCTTTTGTTAATGTGTTTTATCACATTGATTGATTTGCATATGTTGAACCATCTCTGTAACCCTTTGTGAATAAACCCATCTTGACCATGGTGCATGATCCTTTTCACACATTGTTGCATTTGGTTTGATACTCTGATTAAAGACATGGAGTGGCTGATTGGAACAAAACAAGACCCTTCAGTATGCTGCCTTATTTATAAGAGACTCAGTTCAGGGCCATACACATGCAGAGTGAAAGGGAAGGAATAAGAAAAAATTTCACACAAATAGAAAAGAAGAGAAGGCAAGGGTAACAATACTTGTATCAGACAAAATAAACTTTAAAAGGAAGGCTATAACAAAAGACAAAGCAGGGCTTTATATACCACTTGCAACAACACGGATAGAGCTAGAAATTATCATACTAAGTGAAGAATTCAGAAAGAGAAAGACAGATACTATATGATATCACTTATATGTGGAATCTAAAATATGGCAAAAATGAACTTAACAATACAGAAACAGACTCACAGACATAGAGAATAGATTTGTATTTGTCAAGGAGGAAAAAGGTGAGGGAGGGAGAACTTGGAATTAACAAATATAAAGTATTATATATAGAATGGATAAAAAATAAGGTCTTACTGTATAGCACAGAGAACTATCTTCAATATAAACCATGATGGATAAACCATAATGGAAAAGAATATTTAAATATCCTGTTTGTGTATAACTGAGTCACTTTGCTGTACAGCAGAGATTGGCACAACATTGTAAGTCACCTACACTTCAATTTTTTAAAGTTAAGTTTAAAAGAAAAGTTAAACAGAAAAGTATAATGATAAAGGGATCAATACAAGAAGAGGATATTACACTTGCTAAGAATACACAGAAGAGCTGTAAAGAAAAGATCTTCATGACCCAGATAATCATGAGGATGTGATCACTAATCTAGAGCCAGACATCTTAGAATGTGAAGTCAAGTGGGCCTTAGAAAGCATCACTATGAACAAAGCTAGTGGAGGTGATGGAATTCCAGCTGAGCTGTTTCAAATCCTGAAAGATGATGCTGTGAAAGTGCTGCACTCAATATGCCAGCAAATTTGGAAAACTCACCAGTGACCACAGGACTGGAAAAGGTCAGTGTTCATTCTAATTCCAAAGAAAGGCAATGCCAAAGAATGTTCAAACTACTGCATAATTGCACTCATCTCACACGCTAGTAAAGTAATGCCCAAAATTCTCCAAGCCAGGCTTCAGCAATACGTGAACCATGAACTCCCTGATGTTCAAGCTGGTTTTAGAAAAGGCAGAGGAACCAGAGATCAAATTGCCAACATCCGCTGGATCATGGAAAAAGCAAGAGAGTTCCAGAAAAACATCTATTTCTGCTTTATTGACTATGCCAAAGCCTTTGACTGTGTGGATCACAATCAACTGTGGAAAATTCTGAAAGAGATGGGAATACCAGACCACCTAACCTGCCTCTTGAGAAATCTGTATGCAGGTCAGGAAGCAACAGTTAGAACTGGACATGGAACAACAGACTGGTTCCAAATAGGAAAAGGAGTACGTCAAGGCTGTATATTGTCTCCCTGCTTATTTAACTTATATGCAGAGTACATCATGAGAAACNGTTGGGGGCAGGAGGAGAAGGGGATGACCGAGGATGAGATGGCTGGATGGCATCACGGACTCGATGGACGTGAGTCTGAGTGAACTCCGGGAGATGGTGATGGACAGGGAGGCCTGGCATGGTGCGATTCATGGGGTCGCAAAGAGTCGGACACAACTGAGCAACTGAACTGAACTGAACTGAACTGAACATATACATACCCAGTACAATAGCATCTAAATATATAAATCAAATACTAACAGACATAAAAGAAGAAACTGACAATAGTACAATAATAGTATAGGGGACTTTAACATCCCATTGACATCAATAGACAGATATTCCAGATAGAAATCAATAAGGGGTCTTAAGTGACACAATAGGCCAGTAGGACTTAATTAATGTCTGTAGAACAATACGTTCCAAAACAGCAAAATGCACATTCTTTTCAAATGCACATGGAATATTCTCTAGAATAAATCACATACTAGGTTACAAAATAATCTTCAATAAATATAGGAAGGTAGGAATTTTATCAAGCTTTTTCTTCTGACCACAACAGTATGAAACTAGAAATTAACTACAAGGAGAAAAATGGGAAAAGAACACATGCAGCCTAAGCAAAATGCTACTAAAAATTGAATGAGATAATGTTGAAAGCAAAGAGGATATCAGTAAATACCTCAAGACAAGTGAAAATGAAAACACAACTTTCCAAAATTAAAGGGCTATATCAAAAGCAGTTCTAAGGGGAAAGTTTATAGCAATGTAGGCCTTCCTCAAGAAACAAAAACAATATCAAATAAACAATCTAAGCTACCACCTAAAAGAATTAGAAAAAGAAGAACATAAAGCCCAAAGTCAGCAGAATGAAGGGAATAATAAAGATCAGAAAGGAAATAAATAAAATAGATCATAAAACAGAAAATATCAATGAAACATAAAATTGGGTTTTTTTTTAAAAATAAACAAAATTTATAAACCTTTATCCAGGCTCACCAAGAAGAAAAAAGTGACACCCTAAATGAAATAAGAAATGAAGGAGGAGCTATGACAACAAATTCCACAGAGAAACAAACAAATCATAAGATAATGCTATGAACATTTATATGCTAAAAACTATATAAAACCTAGTAGAAATGGACAAATTTCTAGAAACACAGCCTGACAAGACTGAGTGAAGAAGAAACAGACAATTTGAACAGACTGATCATAAGTTAAACTGAATTTGTTAAAAAAAAAAAAAAATTCCCAGCAAGCAACAATCCAAGACCAGAGGGATTCACTGGGGAATTCTACAATACATAAAAAGAAGAACTAATATCTATCCTTTCAAACTATTTCAAAAAAATTGAAGAGGAGCTAACATTCCCAAATTCATTCTATAAGGCCATCATTACCCTGACACCAAAACCATATAAAAACACTACAAAAAAAAAGAAAATTACACGCCAACATTTTTTATTAATATAGGTTAGTTTGACTTTTAAAAGTACTTGAGCAGGCACACATAGAAATTAAATATAAAAATTAAATGCTAACAGATATGGGAGGAGAAATTGTTATTTATTAAGCTTCTTGGATGTGTTGATTAATGTCATCAAATTGGTGTGTATGATAGCTTACAGTGGACAGATTGTAATCTCTGAAGAAGAAGATTTAGTTTCAGGATCAGGGACCAGGCTTGATTACTCAAAGCTTTTGTGTGGCAAAAGTTTTATTACAGTAAGAAAGGACACAGAAAACTTCTGACATATACCTTTACCTGAGCCATTCCCACAACATACAGCTTAAATTAATAAGATTAGAATGAACAGTAGGAAAAAAAGCGAAAAAAAAAAAAAAAACCTAACAGTAGAAAGGTCTTATCAGACCCACTCCCACATAAGATAACAGGATTAGTTAGATGGTCCCTGTTAAGGAGAAACATGTCCTCAAGCAAGATACATTGTTGTTATATAATCATTAGTACAGAACTTAGAGAAAAACATACCCTTGAGCCGTTAGCTCAGTTCAGTTCAGTCACTCAGTCTGTCCGACTCTTTGCAACCCCATGAATTGCAGCACGTCAGGCCTCCCTGTCCATCACCATCTCTCAGAGTTCACTCAGACTCACGTTTGAGTCAGTGATGCCATCCAGCCATCTCATCTATCGTCCCCTTCTCCTCCTGCCCCCAATCCCTCCCAGCATCAGGGTCTTTTCCAATGAGTCAACTCTTTGCGTGAGGTGGCCAAAGTACTGGAGTTTCAGCTTCAGCATCATTCTTTCCAAAGAACACCCAGAGCTGATCTCCTTTAGAATGGACTGGTTGGATCTCCTTGCAGTCCAAGGGATTCTCAGGAGTCTTCTCCAACAACCACAGTTCAAAAGCATCAATTCTTTGGTGCTCATCTTTCTTCACAGTCCAACTCTCACATCCATACATGAGCACTGGAAAAACCATAGCCTTGACTAGACGGACCTTTGTTAGCAAAGTAATGTCTGCTTTTCAATATGCTATCTAGGTTGGTCCTGACTTTTCTTACATAATCTGTACCCTGTTTAGTTGCCCATATACCTTGGCTGCTTATGCCCTTAGGACCAACACTCAGTGCTATCTTTGGTTCTGTCTGTACAGCTCCCCTCTCTTCTCAAGGATACTACCTCCATCCCCAGCCCCCTACTAAATACATGACTTATAACAAGAGCTGCCATATTCTACCATGACTCAACTGATTGATCCAGAAGTGGGCAGCTGACTCAGGATACACCAATTAGACTCCTTCCCTGGGATTCTAAACAATTATTTTATTAAATTTTAAAATATAAAATATTTCATACATATGAAAGAATAGAATAATATAATGACAACCTTCTGCTCAGCATCCATATTTAGCAATCATGAAGATTTTGCTGTTGGACTTCCCTGGAGGTCCATGGTAAAGAATCCGCCTGCCAGTGCAGGGGATATGGGTTTGATCTCTAGTCCAAGAAGATTTCACATGCCATGAGGTAACTAAGCTTGTGTGCCACAACAAGAGAAGCCCCAGCAATGAGAAGCCCCCACACTGCAACTAGAGAGTAGCCCCTACTTGCTGCAACTAGAAAAAGTTCACATGCTGCAAGGAAGACCCAGCACAGCCAAAAATAATTAATTTAAAAAGATTTTTTCATAGTATTACTTCTATCTGATTTTGCCCTTCTCTTGATCCATTTTCATTACTTTCTTCACTACTACTAACCTATAGGTAACTATTATTACAAATTGGTGTGTATCCTGCCAGTCATATTTTTATACTTTTTACTATAGAGGTATCCATTAAAATACAGTGTTATATATTTTTAATATTTAAATAAGTTGTCACATACCATTATGTACGTATTTACATAAATGGAAGCATTCTCAATTTGTTTTCATTCAACATCATGTTCTGAGATTTGTTCATGTTGATACATGTAGCCCAGGTCCGTTCATTTTACCTGAGGAAGAGTAACCCATTGTATGAAAACCCGTTGTATTAATCCTTTATAGCTTTTTAATTTTGAAAATGTTTTCTCCGACTTTGTGGTTTTTAAATACTTCAAATTTAGGATGTCTTTGTATATGTTGGTTTTGGCACAGGAACAGGCAAAACAATGGAGCAGAAAAGACAAATTAATCCCTCTCTTCATGGTTGGTTCTTCTCCTCTCTCTCGCATGTTTAAGAAATCTTTCCTAAACAACACCATTAGATATTCTCTAAGACTTAACAGTTATTTTAGTTTGCTTTTTTACATTTAGCCTTCAGGTCACCTAGATTTTTATATGTGGCCTTACATAAACCCTGAATATTCACTGGAAGGACTGATGCTGAAGCTGAAGCTCCAGTACTTTGGCTGCCCCATGTGAAAAGCTGACTCATTGGAAAAGACCCTGATGCTGGGAAAGATTGAGGGCAGTAGGAGAAGGGGAAGACAGAGGGTGAGATGGTTAGATGGCGTCACTGATCCAATAGACATGAGTTTGAGCAAACTCTGGGAGACAGTGAAGGATAGGAAAGCCTGGGTGCTGCAGTTCATGGGGTTGCAGAGTTGGACAGGACTTGGCAACTGAACAACAATATATTTATTAATATTTATATATTATTTTCTTCTGGCTTCCATATAGATGGCCAGTTGTTCAAGCACCCTATGTACATGGTTCCCCATTTCCCCACTGGTTTGTGAAGCGAGCACTCTCATATACAGACTTCTTACACACTTGTAGGTCAGTTTCTGGGTTCTGCTTTCTGTTATATTGATCTATTCATTTATCTCTGTACCATTACAGTTTTGATGATTCTATCTGTATAAGAAATCTTGATATATGGCAGATGCGAGAAAGACTGGCTCACTCTTTGCCATACCTCTTTTTTCTTGTTTCTTGTGACCACAGCTGGGCTCTATCTCACAGTTACCCTTTTACAAAGCCCTCTTGCAAGTAGTTAGGTGAATTCTGGCCAGTGATGTTGAGTGGAAACAATATACACCATTTCTATTACTACTTATAAAATCCCCCATGCATGATCCTTCATTTGCTCTTTCCCTTTCTGCCAACATATATAGTTTGATGCAAACATATATGATAACCATGAAAAATGAAAGTCAAATGGAAGATGCCTGGTTTACAAATTGCTGCTTGAAGTAGAGCTGCCCACTGATCAGGAATATCTGATTTGGGTTTTAAACAAGCCAGAAGTAAAGTTTTATCATATTTTGGTGGCCATACCAAAAATTTACAAAAATTATCAGTGGTGAAATATTAGAAGCAATCCCTTTGATTTTGTACTGAAAATAAATACAATATGAAAGACATGATGGAAATAATTGATAAGCTTCCTTAAAACTGAAAACTTTTGCACTACAAAGACAATATCAAGAGAATTAGAATACAGACCACAGACTGGGGGAAAAATTTGAGAAATACACTTCTGATAAATACCTGAAACTATTCAAAGAACTCTTAAAACTCAGAAATAAGAAAACAGTTTGATTTTTAAAATGGGGAAAAAACCTTAATAGATACCTCTCCAAAGAAGACATACAAATGGAAATTTAGTATATGAAGAGATATTCGACATCATATGTCACTGAGAAAATGCTGATTTTAAAAATTAGATGCCACTAGAGGAGCCCAAGGAGTATGGAAAAGGAGTACGTCAAGGCTGTATCAGGAGTCTTCTCCAACAACCACAGTTCAAAAGCATCAATTCTTTGGTGCTCATCTTTCTTCACAGTCCAACTCTCACATCCATACATGAGCACTGGAAAAACCATAGCCTTGACTAGACGGACCTTTGTTAGCAAAGTAATGTCTGCTTTTCAATATGCTATCTAGGTTGGTCCTGACTTTTCTTACATAATCTGTACCCTGTTTAGTTGCCCATATACCTTGGCTGCTTATGCCCTTAGGACCAACACTCAGTGCTATCTTTGGTTCTGTCTGTACAGCTCCCCTCTCTTCTCAAGGATACTACCTCCATCCCCAGCCCCCTACTAAATACATGACTTATAACAAGAGCTGCCATATTCTACCATGACTCAACTGATTGATCCAGAAGTGGGCAGCTGACTCAGGATACACCAATTAGACTCCTTCCCTGGGATTCTAAACAATTATTTTATTAAATTTTAAAATATAAAATATTTCATACATATGAAAGAATAAAATAATATAATGACAACCTTCTGCTCATCATCCATATTTAGCAATCATGAAGATTTTGCTGTTGGACTTCCCTGGAGGTCCATGGTAAAGAATCCGCCTGCCAGTGCAGGGGATATGGGTTTGATCTCTAGTCCAAGAAGATTTCACATGCCATGAGGTAACTAAGCTTGTGTGCCACAACAAGAGAAGCCCCAGCAATGAGAAGCCCCCACACTGCAACTAGAGAGTAGCCCCTACTTGCTGCAACTAGAAAAAGTTCACATGCTGCAAGGAAGACCCAGCACAGCCAAAAATAATTAATTTAAAAAGATTTTTTCATAGTATTACTTCTATCTGATTTTGCCCTTCTCTTGATCCATTTTCATTACTTTCTTCACTACTACTAACCTATAGGTAACTATTATTACAAATTGGTGTGTATCCTGCCAGTCATATTTTTATACTTTTTACTATAGAGGTATCCATTAAAATACAGTGTTATATATTTTTAATATTTAAATAAGTTGTCACATACCATTATGTACGTATTTACATAAATGGAAGCATTCTCAATTTGTTTTCATTCAACATCATGTTCTGAGATTTGTTCATGTTGATACATGTAGCCCAGGTCCGTTCATTTTACCTGAGGAAGAGTAACCCATTGTATGAAAACCCGTTGTATTAATCCTTTATAGCTTTTTAATTTTGAAAATGTTTTCTCCGACTTTGTGGTTTTTAAATACTTCAAATTTAGGATGTCTTTGTATATGTTGGTTTTGGCACAGGAACAGGCAAAACAATGGAGCAGAAAAGACAAATTAATCCCTCTCTTCATGGTTGGTTCTTCTCCTCTCTCTCGCATGTTTAAGAAATCTTTCCTAAACAACACCATTAGATATTCTCTAAGACTTAACAGTTATTTTAGTTTGCTTTTTTACATTTAGCCTTCAGGTCACCTAGATTTTTATATGTGGCCTTACATAAACCCTGAATATTCACTGGAAGGACTGATGCTGAAGCTGAAGCTCCAGTACTTTGGCTGCCCCATGTGAAAAGCTGACTCATTGGAAAAGACCCTGATGCTGGGAAAGATTGAGGGCAGTAGGAGAAGGGGAAGACAGAGGGTGAGATGGTTAGATGGCGTCACTGATCCAATAGACATGAGTTTGAGCAAACTCTGGGAGACAGTGAAGGATAGGAAAGCCTGGGTGCTGCAGTTCATGGGGTTGCAGAGTTGGACAGGACTTGGCAACTGAACAACAATATATTTATTAATATTTATATATTATTTTCTTCTGGCTTCCATATAGATGGCCAGTTGTTCAAGCACCCTATGTACATGGTTCCCCATTTCCCCACTGGTTTGTGAAGCGAGCACTCTCATATACAGACTTCTTACACACTTGTAGGTCAGTTTCTGGGTTCTGCTTTCTGTTATATTGATCTATTCATTTATCTCTGTACCATTACAGTTTTGATGATTCTATCTGTATAAGAAATCTTGATATATGGCAGATGCGAGAAAGACTGGCTCACTCTTTGCCATACCTCTTTTTTCTTGTTTCTTGTGACCACAGCTGGGCTCTATCTCACAGTTACCCTTTTACAAAGCCCTCTTGCAAGTAGTTAGGTGAATTCTGGCCAGTGATGTTGAGTGGAAACAATATACACCATTTCTATTACTACTTATAAAATCCCCCATGCATGATCCTTCATTTGCTCTTTCCCTTTCTGCCAACATATATAGTTTGATGCAAACATATATGATAACCATGAAAAATGAAAGTCAAATGGAAGATGCCTGGTTTACAAATTGCTGCTTGAAGTAGAGCTGCCCACTGATCAGGAATATCTGATTTGGGTTTTAAACAAGCCAGAAGTAAAGTTTTATCATATTTTGGTGGCCATACCAAAAATTTACAAAAATTATCAGTGGTGAAATATTAGAAGCAATCCCTTTGATTTTGTACTGAAAATAAATACAATATGAAAGACATGATGGAAATAATTGATAAGCTTCCTTAAAACTGAAAACTTTTGCACTACAAAGACAATATCAAGAGAATTAGAATACAGACCACAGACTGGGGGAAAAATTTGAGAAATACACTTCTGATAAATACCTGAAACTATTCAAAGAACTCTTAAAACTCAGAAATAAGAAAACAGTTTGATTTTTAAAATGGGGAAAAAACCTTAATAGATACCTCTCCAAAGAAGACATACAAATGGAAATTTAGTATATGAAGAGATATTCGACATCATATGTCACTGAGAAAATGCTGATTTTAAAAATTAGATGCCACTAGAGGAGCCCAAGGAGTATGGAAAAGGAATACGTCAAGGCTGTATAACTTATATGCAGAGTACATCATGAGAAATGCTAGGCTGGAAGAAGCACAAGCTGGAATCAAGATTGCCGGGAGAAATAGCAATAACCTCAGATATGCAGATAACACCACCCTTATGGCAGAAACTGAAGAGGAACTAAAAAGCCTCTTGATGAAAGTGAAGAGGAGAGTGAAAAGGTGGGCTTAAAGCTCAACATTCAGAAAACAAAGATCATGGCATCCTGTCCCATCAGTTCACTTCAGTTCAGTTCAGTCGCTCAGTCGTGTCCGACTCTTTGTGACCCCATGATTCCCAGCATGACAGGCCTCCCTGTCCATCACCAACTGCCAGAGTTCACTCAGACTCACATCCATCAAGTCCGTGATGCCATCCAGCCATCTCATCCTCTGTCGTCCCCTTCTCCTCCTGCCCCCAATCCCTCCCAACATCAGGGTCTTTTCAAATGAGTTCACTCTTAGCATGCTGTGGCCAAAGTATTGGAGTTTCAGCCTCAGCATCAGTCCTTCCAATGAACACCCAGGACTGGTCTCCTTTAGGATGGACTGGTTGCATCTCCTTGCAGTCCAAGGAACTCTCAAGAGTCTTCTCCAACACCACAGTTCAAAAGCATCAATTATTCAGGGCTCAGCTTTCTTCAAAGTCCAACTCTCACATCCATACATGACCACTAGAAAAACCAGAGCCTNGGTGGCCAAAGTATTGGAGTTTCATCTTCAGCATCAGTCCTTCCAATGAACACCCAGGACTGGTCTCCTTTAGGATGGACTGGTTGCATCTCCTTGCAGTCCAAGGAACTCTCAAGAGTCTTCTCCAACACCACAGTTCAAAAGCATCAATTCTTCAGGGCTCAGCCTTCTTCAAAGTCCAACTCTCACATCCATACATGACCACTAGAAAAACCAGAGCCTTGACTAGATGGACCTTTGTTGGCAAAGTAATGTCTCTGCTTTTGAATATGCTATCTAGGGTGTTCATAACTTTCCTTCCAAGGAGTAAGTGTCTTTTAATTTCATGGCTGCAGTCACCATCTGCAGTGATTTTGGAGCCCAGAAATATAGTCTGGCACTGTTTCCACTGTTTCCCCATCTATTTCCCATGAAGTGATGGGACCAGATGCCATGATCTTAGTTTTCTGAATGTTGAGATTTAGGCCAACTTTTTCACTGTCCTCTTTCACTTTCATCAAGAGGCCTTTTAATTCCTCTTCACTTTCTGCCATAATGGTGATATCATTTGCATATCATGGCAAATGCAGAAATAGTGGAACCAGTGGCTGACTTTATTTTTATGGGCTCCACAATCACTCCAGATGGTGATTGCAGTCATGAAATTAAAAGATGCTTAATCCTTGGAAGAAAAGTTATGACCAACCTAGACAGCTTATTAAAAAACAGAGACATTACTTTGCCAGCAAAGGTCCATCTAGTCAAGGTTATTGTTTTTCTAGTGGTCATGTATGGATGTGAGAGTTGAACTATAAAGAAAGCTGAGCACAGAATTGATACTTTGAACTGTGGTGTTGGAGAAGACTCTTGAGAGTCCTTTGGACTGCAAGGTGATCCAAACAGTCCATCCTAAAGCAGACCAGTCCTGGGGGTTTCATTGGACAGACTGATGTTGAAGCTAAAGCTCCAATACTTTGGCCACCTGATGTGAGGAGCCGACTCATTTGAAAAGACCATGATGCTGGGAAAGATTGAGGGCAGGAGGAGAAGGGGATGACAGAGGATGAGATGGTTGGGTGGCATCACCGACTCAATGGACATGAGTTTGGGTGGACTCTGGGATTTAGTGATGGATAGGGAGGCCTGGCATGCTTCAGTTCATGGGGTTGCAAAGAGTCGGACACAACTGAGAGACTGAACTGAATAGAACTAAAGAAAAATCATTTTATGTGACTAAAAGAAAGAATGTAGGAAAAAAAAAAAAAAGGTTTTCACTTTTCTCTTCCTTGAGAGCCCCAGACCCCATTCTCCTCCTCCAGTTCCCTGGACCCCTTCCTCCTTGAGGGTCCTGGGCTCTTTATCAACCTACATAAGAATTAACTCTTTAATGTATTTACCCATTATTTCTTCAAAGATTCTTTCACCATCTTTTTCTCTCTTTTCTACTTCTTGGATTCCCATTATATGTTGGTATGCTTGATGGTGTACTACAGCTTTCTTAAACTGATCATTTTTATTCATTTCTTTGGCTTCTATTCTTCAAATTGGATAATCTCCAATTAACCCTTTTTCAAGTTTGCTGAATCCTGCTTCTACTGATTAAAATACAAGGTTGAACCCCTGTATTGAATTTTTATTTCAGTTACTATACTTTTCAACAGTTTCCATCTGATATTTTTTATGATTCACATATCTTTCTTGATGTTTTCTATTTTCAGACATAATTCTCATAATTTTCTTTAATTCTTTAGATGAGTTTTTTTAATTCTTTGAACTTGTTTATAAAAGCTCATTTAAATTATTTACCTAGTAAGTCCCACATTTGGACTGCTGGTTTTTCCTGTATATGGGCCATATGATTTCTTTTTATTTATTGCATGTGTCTCTCTTTTTTATTTAAAATGGAATGATTTAAATAATATAAAGTGAAAACTCTGAACATCAAATTTCCCCCACTTCTCCAAGTTTTGTTGTGGTTATGGGTTGTGTTGCTCATGTTTCTGCTATCTATTTATTAGACTATTTTTTTTTAATTCTGTGAATTTTTTAATTCTTTCACCTGTTATGTGTAGTTACTGAAATCTGCTTGGTTTGCTTAGTGGTCAGATCATGATTGTACAGGAGGGAGAACTTTACTATATATTTAAAGATATAGATATATTAAAGCTCAAAAGTGTTCCTCAACTCACTCTGATTAAATTCTGTAATTTAATTTTAGTTCAAATATCAGAAATATTACATTTCATCTTTTGACAGTTAAATAAATTCTTTGTTCCTAATCATAATTTTGCCAGAAATTAGTGTCAAAAAATTCTTTGTACCCTCAAACACCAAAAATTTTTAAATTAATTTATTTATTTTAATTGGATGTTAATTACTTTACAATATTATGGTGGTTTTTGCCATACATTCACATGAATCAGCCATGGGTGTACATGTGTTCCCCATCTTGAACCCCCTCCTACTTCCCTCCTGATCCCATCCCTCGGGGTCATCCCAGTGCACCAGCCCTGAACACCCTGTCTCCTGCATCGAACCTGGACTGGTAATCTATTTCACATATGTTAATATACATGTTTCAATGCTATTCTCTCAAATCATCCCACCTTCACCTTCTCCCACAGAGTCCAACAGTCTGTTCTTTACATCTGTGTTTCTTTTGCTGTCTCACATATACAGTCATCGTTACCATCTTTATAAATTCCATATATATGCATTAATATACTGTATTGGTGTTTTTCTTTCTGACTTACTTCACTCTGTATAATAGGCTCCAGTTTCAACCACCTCATTAGAACTGATTCAAATGTATTCTTTTTAATAGCTGAGTAATATTCCATTGTGTATACGTACCACAGCTTTCTTAGCCATTCGTCTGCCAATGGACATCTAGGTTGCTTCCATGTCATAGCTATTGTAAACAGTGCTACAGTGAACATTGGGGTATACGAGTCTCTTTCAATTCAGGTTTCCTCAGTGTGTATGCCCAGCAGTGGGATTGCTGGGTCATATGGCAGTTCTCTTTCCAGTTTTTTAAGGAATCTCCACACTGTTCTCCATAGTGGCTGAACTAATTTGCATTCCCACCAACAATATAAGAGGGTTCCTTTTTCTCCTCACCCTCTCCAGCATTTATTGCTTGTAGATTTTTGGATAGCAGCCATTCTGACTGGAGTGAGATGGTACCTCATTGTGATTTTGATTTGCATTTCTCTGATAAAGAGTGATGTTGAGCATCTTTTCATGTGTTTGTTAGCCATCTGTATGTCTTCTTTGGAGAAATGTCTGTTTAGATTTTTGGCCCATTTTTTGATTGGGTCACTTATTTTTCTGGACTTGAGCTGCATAAGTTGCTTGTATATTTTTGAGATTAATTCTTTGCCAGTTGCTTCATTTGCTATTATTTTCTCTCATTCTGAAGGCTGTCTTTTCTCTTTGTTTACAGTTTCCTTCGTTGTGCAAAAGCCTTTAAGTTTAATTAGGTCTCATTTGTTTATTTTTGCTTTTATTTCCATTACTCTGGGAGGTGTATCATAGATGATCCTGCTGTGATTTATGTCAGAGAGTGTTTTGCCTATGTTTTCCTCTAAGAGTTTTATAGTTTCTGGTCTTATGTTTAGATATTTAATCCATTTTGAGTTTATTTTTGTGTATGGTGTTAGAAAGTGTTCTAGTTTCATTCTTTTACAAGTGATGTTTTTTCTTTTTTCTTTTTTTTTTACAAGTGGTTTATTTTTCTTCCCAGCACCACTTGTTAAAGAGATTGTCTTTTCTCCATTGTATATTCTTGCCTTCTTGTCAAAGATAAGGTGTTCATAGGTGCTTGTATTTATCTCTGGGCTTTCTATTTTGTTTCATTGATCTATATTTCTATCTTTGTGCCAGTACCATACTGTCTTGATGACTATAGCTTTGTATTATAGTCTGAAGTCAGGCAAGTTGATTACTCCAGTTCCATTCTTCTTTCTCAAGATTGCTTTGGCTATTCGAAGTTTTTTGTATTTTCATACAAATTGGGAAATTATTTATTCTAGTTCTGTGAAAAATACCCTTGGTAGCTTGATAGGGATTGCACTAAATCTATAGATTGCTTTGGGATTATACTCATTTTCACTATATTGATTCTTCCAGTCCATGAAAATGGTATGTTTCTCCATCTATTTGTATCATCTTTGATTTCTTTCATCAGTGTTTTATAGTTTTCTATATATAGGTCTTTTGTTTCTTTAGATAGATTCATTCCTAAGTATTTTATTCTTTTTGTTGCAATGGTGAATGGAATTGTTTCCTTAATTTCTCTTTCTGTTTTCTCATTGTTAGTGTATAGGAATGCAAGGGATTTATGTGTGTTAATTTTATATCCTGCAACTTCGCTATATTCACTGATTAGCTCTAGTAATTTTCTGGTGGAGTCTTTCGGGTTTTCTATGTAGAGGATCATGTCATCTGCAAACAGTGAGAGTTTTACTTTTTCTTTTCCAATCTGGATTCCTTTCATTTATTTTTCTTCCCTGATTGCAAACATTTTAATAAATAAATCATTTTGAAAAACTTGATGACCATGCACCCTCAGATATCAATTTTCATGATGGAAGAAGTGATGTTACTATTTAAAAGACAAAAACACTTCTACCTTACAGAGATGATACTGAGAAAATGAGCAAGGTAAATTAACAACCCCCCTAGAAAAACCTCTTTTTGTCAGTAAATGATATTGTAGTCATTAGTAAATTGTTTGCAAGAGTCCATCTCATTAGAGACTGTTCCAAACCAATATTAGAAGAAAATAAAAGTAAATATCTGATCTAAATTCATACATACCTATGTGCATAAGCACACACATGCAAGTAATAAAAACAAAGGGGTTCAGAAGTTTAGGTCATCTCTGAAAGAAGCAAGACAATTTCAACTGTCTTGTCAACTTTTAGAGACATAGTTTAAAGGACTAGATGGAGATGAATCTTCTAGAAGTTTGGCATTTCACCACTTGTAGCACAGTTCCCTAGGCCCTGCTCACCATGAAATGATATTTTACTTATTACTATCAAGCTAGAAGCACAGAGCTTGACCCAGAAGAGAAAGCCTTTTACCAAAGAACAAAATGAAATAATATTTTCAAGCCAGAGTGAACCCATAGGAAAAAGAAAGAACTACCATAAGGCAACTCTGATATTAACACATAAGAGAGTTCAAAACTTGCAGACATACTCAAAAAATGAATAAAACTGAATGTAAAGGAGTAAAAGATAAACAAAAATGTCATACTTTAGCTAAACTGATGATGCTGAGTGTTTGCACTATCATGAAGGTAATCAGACCAAAGGGCAAAATAAACATCTGCTCTAAAAATAACATGAGATGATCATCTGCTATTGGAGAAACAGGATCCCAAAGGCCAATAAAGGACTCCCAATGGGAGGGAACATTTGGAATACAATTAATAATCTTCCCTCATAAATACTCAGTTTTCAAATTCATAGGAGACTATATCCCTTAGGAGAAATAAAACATAGGTTTCAGATAAGCCTCTGTTTTTCAGCAAATATGCCAGTTTCTTTCCAAACCAGTATCAGTGTTAGCAAGATTAAGCAGCTCTCTGGGCTGTTGGCTGTCAAACAAGTCATGCCCTCCATCTTACATGCCTTTTGCTGCAGCAAAAACAGAAGATAAGTCAGACCCCTTGAGTTCTACAAGAAGATGGGTTCAGAAGAGGTAATATAAGACAACATTTAGATGTTCATTTTAGCTCTGCCTTCTTTTCTGTGGCATGAAAATAATAGAATCTCAGGTTTATAAATTAATTTAAGCAGATTCATCCCCGCAGCTCAGAAGTCTTAGAATCAGAGAAATGAAGGAGATAGGAACAAGGTAAGAGCTTTGATGTTTATAATTTCTGTTCTTATTAACCAGGAGTTAGATGTACCCAGTCAAAAACAGGTCTTTGGGGGAACAAAGATGTTAGCAGAGTGACATCTGGAAGTAACTGACAAAGCAGCTATGAGGAACAGGGCAGGAAAAAAAAAAAAAAAACTTAAGCCTTCCCTATCTGTAATTGTGTTTGGCTCTGCCACAGAGAAAATGATGGTCCACTGCCTCTGCAAGGAGGAAGAGCAAGGTGATGGCTGAACAGTCCAAATCAGTGAGTTCACTCCCATATGGTTTACAAAGTCAATGGAATCCCTATACACACCAGTACCAAATATTTCTTTCTGTTTTCTCTTTCCTCATGGTTACTTTGGCTTCCGGGTAACTCTCGGTTTCTTCTACAGAAGAATTATTCACAGCTTTGCTCTGCCATATATGATCTATTCACAGACTGAAGAGGAAACTTACAGTGAAGTGTGATACGAAAACTTTTTCCTCTTATCTTTTATGCCACTAATTGCAATCATTAAGGTCATCCTTAAAGCTATACCATCATGTGATCTGAAAAGTATTACATTTTATCATGAATACATTAATAAATATTCTTAGCTAGAATACTGTTATTGAAGGTTTCTAGGTTTGTGTTCTGCACTTATATTTTTCTGAATAAGTATCATCACTCAATCATGTCACTTGGGTCATTTTCATACAAATGATAACTGGCCCTCAGTAACAAAGGGAATCCAGAAAATAAATTAATAAATTAAGACCAAATGACTGGCAACAGAATCTCAGGTGATTTCAGTGGCTTTGTTTTTGCTTCTCTCACCACAGAAGTCACACAGTGTTCAAGACTAAGTCTCACTCAGAGTCAGATAAAGAAGCTTTAACAAAGATGATTAATCAGTTTACCAAAACAACTCCAACCTTCCACATCTGTAATTGGATGGGGACAAGAGGAGAGAGTAGAAATCAGAGGAATCCATGTCCAGAGGGCACTTATGACTCCCATCACTGTCCTTGGTTCCTAGAGGTCTCTGCTTATGGGTATCTGATACTTATGATCCTCTGCCTCTAACTACAAACTAGAAGTATAGCAAGTTTTCTAAGAATCCTGACATCTCAGGCAAAAATCTCAAAAGTCTTTGATATACCAGATCTTCTATAGTTTTTCTGGTTTCAACCTAAACCAAGATTTTACAAAAGTATTAAAACATCTAGTAAAAGAACTATTATGTAGATGTCTAGAGTTTCCATATTTTTGTGAGTTAAAAAACCATGATGAACACTGAAGAAACAATGGCATATGGCATTTCTTATCTGGATTATCAGAACACCTTAGGAGGCTGACATTTATAAGTCTAACATTGATCCAGAATAAAAGTGAAATGCACAGAATGTCATTGTGTTATTTACTACATTTCTCCTCCTCTAGTGATGCCTAGTATTATGACTCTAATTCCAAATAAACACAGAATCGAAATCCTATGTCTAATATTAAGGGTCTACATATCTTATTCTATAGATACAAATATAAAATACCTATTTATATTTGCAAGCATTGTCATTCATCTTCTCCAAACTGCTTTTTTGGAGTTTTGCTGCGTATAACAAAATACTGGAAGAGGAATGAGAAAGTCCAAAATTCATAGTCAGATCATATCTAGCATTCTCAAAGTTTGACGTTCTTCAGCAGCATATTTACATTATTTACTTAATACAGTAATAGAATCTGAGGGACTTGCAAATTTCTAAAAGGAAATATTCCTGAAGATTAGAGAGTAAGGTCATCTTTGTCACTGTCATTTTTTCCTCTCCACCTCTTAGGAAGCCATGAATGTGTCAGGGGTCAACACTGTGACTGAATTCATACTCCTGAGTTTTCCCTGCTCTAGAGAGGTTCAAGTCCTCCTCTTTGTGCTCTTCTCTGTGTCCTACATCCTGACACTGATGGGGAATGGGGCCATTGTCTTTGCAGTGAAGCTGGATCACAGACTCCACACTCCCATGTACACTCTGCTGGCCAACTTCTCGTTCCTGGAGATGTGTTACATCAACACCACTGTTCCCAATATGTTAAGGAACTTTCTGTCTGAGACCAAAACCATCTCTTCCACTGCCTGCTTCCTCCAGTTCTACTTCTTCTTCTCCATGGGCATTACTGAGACCTTCTTACTGCCCCTCATGGCTTTTGATCGATACTTGGCCATCTGCCGACCTCTCCACTATCCTACCATCATGAGCAACCGTCTCTGCATGAACTTGGTGGGCCTCTGCTGGGTAACAGCCTTCCTCTGCTATCCTGTCCCTATCTATTTCATCACACAACTCCCCTTTTGTGGCCCCAATATCATTGACCATTTTGTCTGTGATCCTGGTCCTTTACTGGCTCTATCCTGCATCCCTGCCCCAGGAATTGAGCTTTCCTGTTCTATATTGAGCTCTCTTATTATTTTTATCACCTTCTTCTTTATCCTTTGGTCCTACACCCTGGTTCTCAGAGCAGTGTTGCGTGTCCCTTCAACTGCTGGCAGACGTAAGGCTTTCTCCACCTGTGGTTCCCACCTGGCTGTGGTATCTCTGTTCTATGGAACCATCATGATGATGTACATCAGCCCAACCTCTGGAAATCCAGCTGGGATACAGAAGATTGTAACCTTGCTGTACTCATCAGTGACTCCACTTGTAAACCCGCTGATCTACAGTCTCCGGAACAAGGACATGAAGACTGCCTTGAGAAAAATTCAGATGTTTACAAAAACTGGCCAGAGCAAACGAAAGCTCATGAGTGGACCAAGATCATAATATTTATTTTTTCCTTCATACTGTTCTCCATAGTGGCTGTACCAGTTTACATTCCCACCAACAGTGTACGATGGTTTCCTTTTCCCCACACCCTCTCCAACATTTATTATTTTCAGAGTTTTTGGATGATGACCATCAAAAAAAATCTATTCCAACTTAAAAGATAGATCTCTACTTACTGTCTCTAGAAATACAGACCCAAATTCATCTACCTCTGCCTAGACAATATGGACAATAATACAACTGATTAAACCAGACCTTACCTTCAAAACAGGACTTGATAGACAGTAACTTGAACTAAATGACCTGAATCTGAACTTTAAACTCTTCTCCCATCCTGACTGCCAGTAACTACTTTCCCTTTATCTGAGATCACTCTCCTCTATTGTGTGCATATTTTTTACACTTGGTTTTTACCATAATTGAGGCAAAATTTGTATTTAATCAATATCCAAAAAAAATAATGATCTTAAGCACTATGTCATAGCTATTTAGAGAATTCTTTAAAAGAATAGATTCTCAGGTCTTTCTCCAAATCCCCTAATTCAGAATATATAATTAACACCAGAAATTCCCACTTTAATGTGATTCTGGTGTACCTAGACCAGCACAAGTTTACACACTGACCTTACGGAGCCATTATTTTGGCCTCTGCTGGGTAACAGCCTTCCTCTGCTATCCAGTCCCTATCTATTTCATCACACAACTCCCCTTTTGTGGCCCCAATATCATTGACCATTTTGTCTGTGATCCTGGTCCTTTACTGGCCCTGTCCTGCATCCCTGCCCCTGGAATTGAGCTTTCCTGTTCTATATTGAGCTCTCTTATTATTTTTATCACCTTCTTCTTTATCCTTTGGTCCTACACCCTGGTTCTCAGAGCAGTGTTGCGTGTCCCTTCAACTGCTGGCAGATGTAAGGCTTTCTCCACCTGTGGTTCCCACCTGGCTGTGGTATCTCTGTTCTATGGAACCATCATGATGATGTACATCAGCCCAACCTCTGGAAATCCAGCTGGGATACAGAAGATTGTAACCTTGCTGTACTCATCAGTGACTCCACTTGTAAACCCGCTGATCTACAGTCTCCGGAACAAGGACATGAAGACTGCCTTGAGAAAAATTCAGATGTTTACAAAAACTGGCCAGAGCAAACGAAAGCTCATGAGTGGACCAAGATCATAATATTTATTTTTTCCTTCATACTGTTCTCCATAGTGGCTGTACCAGTTTACATTCCCACCAACAGTGTACAATGGTTTCCTTTTCCCCACACCCTCTCCAACATTTATTATTTTCAGAGTTTTTGGATGATGACCATCAAAAAAAATCTATTCCAACTTAAAAGATAGATCTCTACTTACTGTCTCTAGAAATACAGACCCAAATTCATCTACCTCTGCCTAGACAATATGGACAATAACACAACTGATTAAACCAGACCTTACCTTCAAAACAGGACTTGATAGACAGTAACTTGAACTAAATGACCTGAATCTGAACTTTAAACTCTTCTCCCATCCTGACTGCCAGTAACTACTTTCCCTTTATCTGAGATCACTCTCCTCTATTGTGTGCATATTTTTTACACTTGGTTTTTACCATAATTGAGGCAAAATTTGTATTTAATCAATATCCAAAAAAAATAATGATCTTAAGCACTATGTCATAGCTATTTAGAGAATTCTTTAAAAGAATAGATTCTCAGGTCTTTCTCCAAATCCCCTAATTCAGAATATATAATTAACACCAGAAATTCCCACTTTAATGTGATTCTGGTGTACCTAGACCAGCACAAGTTTACACACTGACCTTACGGAGCCATTATTTAAAAAAAAAAAATACATGACATATAGTGAGAAATAAAAATCTTACAATAATTGGTTGGGAAAGTGAAACAAGTTATGGTGAGTAGTACAAGTGATTCAAACACTCGTGACAGCAGCAGTGGAAGCTTTTCCCTCTATTCCCAAATCCTCCATTTATAGAATAAGAAATATATTACAGTCTTCTTACCTTTTCCTATCTGTGAAAAATAATTAAGATACCTAGAAATAGGTTTACATTTTAAAAGATTAGCATGTAGTGACAACATATCAATACTTTGGGGTTAGTTTCAAGAGAAGGAAGTTTGAGTTGAGCACACAGCTCAAAAGAGGTGAAAGCAGATAGAGAGCAAAAGCCAGGGGTAATGAGATATGAGACAGGTGTAGTGATTTGGCTCAACTATTTGGTCATAAATAAATTAGTCAAGTTGTCCTCTAGCGTTGATGCATTTCATTCAGGCATTCAGTAAACATTTATCTCTAGTTGAATGCAGAAGATCAAGTCCCTGTCTTTGTGAAGCTTACATTATAGTGAAGGGGATAGATAATAAGAAGCTGAACACATAAATCTCATTAATTATAACTACTAATTCCAGCAGTTTGAAAAATTTAAAGCTATATGTGGTAATGGATATTATCTACAATTAGACTTATTGAAGTAATAGTTTCACCATATTTACATATATTGAATAATATTGTACACTTGAAATTAATATGTTTTATATCAATTATATCTCAATAAAACAAAAAGAATAAAACAAAAAGAATAAATGAAAACTTCACTTTTAGTTTTGTAATTAACTTCCATACATTCTCCAGAGTAACTATACCAGTTTACATTCCCACCAACAGTGTAGAAGGGTTCCCTTTTCTCCAAACCCTCTCCAGCATTTATTGTTTATAGATTTTTTGATGATGAGGATTATGATCTATTGAGGTGATGCCTCATTATAGTTTTGGTTTGAATTTCTCTAATAATTAGTGGTGTTGAGCATCTTTCCATGTGCTTTTTGGCCATTTGTATGTCTTCTTTGGAAAAAAATCTATTTACATCTCCTGTCCATTTTTTAGTTGGGTTATTTGTTGGGTTTTTTGTTGTAGCTGTTATTGAGCTACACGATTTGCTTGTATATTTTGGAGATTAATCCCTTGCAAGCTATTTCATTTGCAAACATTTTCTCCCATTCTGTGGGTTGTCTTTTTGTTTTGTTTATGGTTTGCTTTGCTGTATGGAAGCTTTTAAGTTTAATTAGATTCCAGATGTTTATTTTTATTTTCACTACTCTACTAGGTAGGTCATAGTGATTTATGTCAGAGAACGTTCTGCCTATGTGTTCCTCTACAAGTTTTACAAGAAAATAGAGCTATCATATGATCCAACAGCCCCACTCCTGGGCATATATCCAGAGAAAACCATAATTTGAAAAGATACATGAACCCCAATATTCACTACAACACTTTTACAATAGCCAGGACATGGAGCCACCTAAATGTCCATTGATGGGTGAATGGATAAATAAGATGTGGTATGCATACACAATAGAATGTTACTCAGCCATAAAAAAAAATTAAATAATGCCATTTGCAGCAACATAGATGGTCCTAGAGTGAAGTCATACCGAGTGAAGTCAGACAAAGAAAGACAAATATCAAAGGATATCACTTATATATGGAATTTTTTTAATGGTACAAATGAACTTATTTACAAAACAGAAATAGAATTATAATCCTAGGATTACCAGGGAGGAAAAGGGGAAGGAATAAATTGAGAGATTGGGACTGACATATACACACTACAATATATAAAATAGATACCTAATAAGTACCTACTGTACAGCACAGGGAACTCTACTCAGTACTAATTAATGACTTTATGGAATAAGAGTCTAAAAAAGAGTGGATATATGTATATGCATAATTGATTCACTGTGATGTACAGCAGAAAGTAACACAACATTGTAAATCAACTATGTTCCAACCAAAAAAAAAAGATGCCATCCTTGAAACACCAAAAAAGGAATAAATGGGAGTATGAATATAGAAATTGTTAGGGTAGGATAGGGCATAGTTTAGATCTAAATGGTTAGAGAATGTCTTTGTTAGGAAGTGATATTTCAAACTCAAATAATATATCATGCAAAGATCTAGGACAATAAACTCCCATGTAAGTACAGGTAGAAGTTTGTGATTTTCAAAGAATAAGAAAAGTTGATTTTGCTAC
This sequence comes from Oreotragus oreotragus, assembly GCA_006410675.1. Lineage (NCBI taxonomy): Eukaryota > Metazoa > Chordata > Mammalia > Artiodactyla > Bovidae > Oreotragus > Oreotragus oreotragus. Next base: position 120,391 of record SJYX01003368.1, read on the forward strand.
CTGGAAGGAAAATGACATAAGAGGCTAGAAAAGTAGGCAGCATCAAATCATTTACAAACTTCTAGCCCACAATATGGGCTAGAACTCCTAGGGAAGTTCTAGTTCTAGTTTTATATGAATTCCTAAGGAAGCCTGCTCAATACAATATACAATATACAATACTAATATACTAATATACAATATACCAAAAAGAAGGCTAAAAAGCTCTCCTTAGAAAAATCCATATCTTCATAAGCTCTTTTTATATTGAAACTACTTATTTACTTACATGTTTATTTATATGTTCCTTTATTGTACTATATTCCACTTTTTTCTTTAAGAATCGGAAGTATGAAAGTGCACTAAAAGAAAGAATAAGAAAAATATGAATTTAAAAAGGAAAAACAGGATGATGATTTGTGGATAATAGGATAAATGCTGACATTATCAAGCCTGTAAAAGTGTTATGAGCTCCCTTTAAAATGAAGTGGGAAATCATCAAAAAGGATCTTCAGTGTTGAAGTTTTTTCAAGTGTTGTTATGATTCTCTATAAAATGTTTCTTTGATTCAAAAAATGAAGTAGAGAATGGAGAAACATTATCTGTCATATGATTTCCATTAACTGTAAGAAGAAACGAATCTGTTTACAAGAAAACTAAATTACTGACTCCTAGTTCTATAATTTCTTTCAAGATGATTCATACGAGGGAGAATGAGATATATGGAACAGTGATTCCCCAAAATATCTGACATATATTCATATAGTTTAACACAGCTGCTTCTTATAGCAATTCTTAATTCAAAGGCATTATATAGAAATATAACTCAGTGGAAGCAATTCTTTCCAGATCTAAGAATTGAGGTCCAAATATCTGCTTTCTGATAATCTGCCTTAATCCAAAAGTCTGACCTTCACTTCACACTAGTCTGAGTGGCACCATGAAAAAGTCTACAAACAATAAATGCTGGAGAAGTTGGAGAAAAAAGGAAGCCTCTTACACTGTTGATGAGAATCTAAATTGGTGCAGCCACTCTGGAGAACAGTATGGAAATTACTTTAAAAACTAAAAATAGAGTTACCATATGGTCCAATTATCCCACTCCTGGGCATGTATCTGGAGAAAACCCTAAATTGTAAAGATACATGCATGTATATTTTTGAGATTAGTTCTTTGTCAGTTGCTTCATTTGCTATTATTTTCTCCCATTCTGAAGGCTATCTTTTCACCTTGTTTATCTCAAAAATATATAAGCAACTCCTGCAGCTCAATTCCAGAAAAATAAATGACCCAATCAAAAAATGGGTCAAAGAACTAAACAGACATTACTCCAAAGAAGACATACAGATGGCTAACAAATACATGAAAAGATGCTCAACATCACTCATTATCCGAGAAATGCAAATCAAGACCACAATGAGGTACCATCTCATGCCAGTCAGAATGGCTGCGATCCAAAAGTCTGCAAGCAATAAATGCTGGAGAGGGTGTGGAGAAAAGGGAACCCTCTTGTACTGTTGGTGGGAATGCAACTAGTACAGCCACTATGGAGAACAATGTGGAGATTCCTTTAAAAAAAACTGGAAATAGAACTGCCATACGACCCAGCAATCCCACTGCTGGGCATACACACCAAGGAAACCAGAATTGAAAGAGATATGTGTACCCCAATGTTCATCACAGCACTGTTTATAATAGCCAAGACATGGAAGCAACCTAGATGTCCATCAGCAGATGAATGGATAAGAAAGCTGTGGTACATATACACAATGGAGTATTAGTCAACCATTAAAAAGAATACATTTGAATCAGTTCTAATGAGGTGGATGAAACTGGAGCCTATTAGACAGAGTGAAGTAAGCCAGAAAGAAAAACACCAATACAGTATACTAATGCATATATATGGAATTTAGAAAGATAGTAATGATAACCCTGTATGTGAGACAGCAAAAGAGACACAGACGTATAGAACAGTCTTTGGACTCTGTGGGAGAGGGAGAGGGTGGGATGATTTGGGGGAATGTCATGGAAACATGTATAATATCATATAAGAAATGAATCACCAGTCCAGGTTCGATACAGGATCCTTGGGGATGGT
>SJYX01003368.1:124295-136807 GCA_006410675.1 Oreotragus oreotragus
GGGAGGGGGGTTCAGGATGGGGAACATGTGTATGCCTGTGGCAGATTCATGTTGACGTATGGCAAAACCAATACAATTTTGTAAAGTAATTAGCCTCTAATTAAAATTAATAAAGTTAAATAAAAAATAAAATAAAAATAAATAAATAAAATTTTAAAAATAAATTAAAAAAAAAAAAAGAAAAGATACATGCAGCCCAATATTCATAGCAGCACTATGTACAACAGCCAAGACAATGGAAACAACCTAAATGTCCATTGACAGAGAGTGGATAAAGATGTGATACATATATACAATGGAACACTACTCAGACATAAAACCCATGAAATAATACCATTTGCAGCAATATAGATGGATCAAGACATCATCATACTAAGTAAGAAAGAGAAAGACAAATACCATATATCCTTTATATGTGGAATCTAAAAAATTATACAATTGAACTTACTTACAGCTTCACAGACATAGAAAACAAACATCTGGTTACCAAAGGGGATACTGTACAGCATAAAGAACAATATTCAATATCTTACAATAACTTATAATGGAAAAAATCTGGAAAAAATAATGAAAAAAATCTGAAAAAAATGGAAAAATCTGTGTATATATATGTACATATATAACTGAATCACTCTGCTATACATCTAAAACTAATAGCAGTATTGTAAATCAATTACACTTCAATTAAAAAATAATCTATTATAGGATTGGTGCTTTGGTTGACTGATTTGAGGGAGGATCTAAGGAAGTGATGGTCTGCTCCAGATTGTATGTTGTCAATGAAAGGGCAATTCTAAGATTAGGTATCTCAACAAATTTTATCTACATAGAGGGCAGAGAAGAAGGAGATTAAAGCTGTAATTGGCTTTTTTTTTTTTAAGTAGTAGACACTCATTTTAGCCAAGAATTGAGGATATTTGGTATTTTATGACTGGCACAGTGACATTGTTTTTTTATCCTCAGACAAAATTATAAAGTAGCCTTGTTTTGTTTCATGTATGTGTCCAATTGCAGAATAGCATGACCTAGCTGAGAGTGTCAGAACAGCTTGTAATAACTTTGAGGTCTAGTCAAATCATTTATGGACATCTGGGGCTGCATTTATCCCCTTCAAGTTTTTTAAAGTCTTCATTGGCCACATGGTATGCACACTTAGGGGAGTTAGAGTAGATATACTGGTTGATTAACTAATCAAGCAATCAATTGATTTGTTAACATTTCCTTCTATCTGTAAGAGTTTTAAAGAAGGAAAACTATATCATTCAAACCACATAGAAAATAAAAACACTGAAATTAAGGAAGATCCCAAGGGAAGTGAATAACAAGCATAGCGATGTCTCTTGACATTGTTTTCCTTTAGCAGCAATAAATGGATCCTCAAGGATCAGGAAAAATAAGACTTACTTCCTGGCAGTCTCTGCTTATAATCTCTCCATCCCTCAGCAAACATATTCAAGAATTTTTACCACAACTATTTCCAGCTCTTTCCTCCTCTCTGGTTATTGTTAAGAAGACTATCTCTTCTAAGAAAATAAAAAATAAACTTTTGATAAGCTCCAGCTTAGAATTCCCTTTGCTGATCCAGGTAATAAGATTATATAGTGTTTAGAAGAGCAAAAATCATAATCTACTGATTTTCACCCACAGCTCTCTTTGAATTATTACAGTCATATACATACAACCAATATTTCTTAAACTCTTACTGGCCACACAATAGTCAAAGTACTTCCACAGGAATTTATCTCATTCAGTTATCTTTGTAACAGCCCTTTAAAGAAGGCATAATTATTTGCTTATTATAGCTAAGTATTAATTTCATATGACAAGTAAACAAAAGTTCTTAATTCTAAATTCAATAATTTTTCTGTCATACACAGCTCCCTACCAGTCATCCCACTCTGGAAAATTATCCTTACTTTTAAGTATCTTCCAGAAACAGATTGTCCATTGTTACAGCCCCTCACTGAAACTGTACAAACTAACTAAGGAAGTGAATTGAGTTGTCATGGTTGGGAAGGTCTCCTGGAGAAGGAAATAGCAACCCACTCCAGTATTCTTGCTTGGAAAATTCCATGGACAGAGGAGCCTGGCAGGGTGAAGTCCATGGATGGGGTCACAAAGAGCTGAGCATGACTGAGCGAATGAGCACACACGCATGAAACATCTCTGGGTGGGTTTTAGGGAGAGAGCCAACAAATGGGTGCCAAAGCTTCTACTGTCCTGAGCTTGAGGGGAAATTAAAATATTGGTGAATGTCTCCCTGGCATTCCCCGGTTCATTCAGACATACTCCATCTCAATTTTTCCAGGGTTGACTAATTTAACAAGTAAACAAAGAAAACAAGGCGATTGTTGTTAATTAACTCAGTCCAAGTGGCCAGGGTACAAATACACAGGCATCATTGCACCAATGTTCACAGTGCCCTCTGTAATTGACACAGGGTGCGTTTATTGGTCTTCTGCTGTTTGTTCGGTTTATTGGTTTGGGGATTTTTTTTTTTTTTTTTTTGACAGTTTCAGCTCAGACTTGAGGCAGTTAATGTCATCAGTCTTCTGTACAGAGGAGCTCAGTAATAAAAAGTAAAGAGCGATACAAGCTAATTAAATAAGTTAGATTGAGCATAAAATGGTGATGACAATTCCTGTTTTCTATAACAGCTCTCTAAGACTTCTTGGCACAGAATTGCTGAGAGAGAAAAGTTTTACTTAAAAGTGTAACGTGATCAGTTTTTCCATTTTTCAAGGAGTACTCAGTCGCTGCTTAGAAAATGACGGGGAAGGGCAAAAGTAGAAGCAAGGAGCGGTGTTAGAATGCTGCTGCAGAAGTCTAAGGAAGAAAGGATGGTAATCCGAACTTGAGAGACAGCAGTTAAGACAAAGGAGTGCATGGTACAAGCCATACTTCAGAAACAGAAGAATCCCGCTAATGAATTGGAATGTGAGGGGTAAAAGAAGAGACGTAACAATGAGATAGGCTATACCAGGAAAATGTAAGTTCTTCAACATTAACTAAGCTATTTAAAGTGCTGAAAATATTTTGAGATGATAAAGTGATTAACACACACACGAATAACCTTTTAGAAGGTTATTTCTTTAAATCATAAGGCTGAGCACAAGATTCAAAACTCATATAAGATAAAGATGGCTGTAAATTGCGTGCATTAAAATGTTCTCCAAAATCAAATCTGAAGACAGTTTTCTTTATAATTTGCAGAATACTTTCCCTTGAAAGTAAAAAATTTCTGATATAAGCTCCTACTCTGAAAAAAGCAATACTGCCAGGAAGACAACTATGCAGTCTCATATTACAAAAATAAAAGAAAAAAAAGAGAGAGAGAGAAGTCATTAAAATGCAGTATATATCTCATTCCCTGCTGCTGCTGCTGCTAAGTCACTTCAGTCGTGTCCAACTCTGTGCGATCCCATAGGCGGCAGCCCACCAGGCTCTTCTGTCCCTGGGATTCTCCAGGCAAGAACACTGGAGTGGGTTGCCATTTCCTTCTCCAATGCATGAAAGAGAAAAGTGAAAGTGAAGTCGCTCAGTCGTGTCCAACTCTTTGCGACCACATGGACTGCAGCCCACCAGGCTCCTCCGCCCATGAGATTTTCCAGGCAAGAGTACTGGAGTGGGGTGCCATTGCCTTCTCCGATCTCATTCCCTAGGCTCTGATAAATAGAGACCTTACCATTAGAAAAGAATGTTGACAATTGGAGCTTTCACATACTATCAGTAGGAGTGATAAATAGTGCAGTAATGATGGAACACTGTTAAACTTATCTACTGAAGGAAAGATACAAATGCCCTTATGATCTAACCCACAGAAATGCATGCATGTGTGAACCAGCAAAAGAGAACTATATTCATAGTACCATTACTCCTAACAGCCCCAAACTAGAAATAGCCAAAATAGTCATCTGTAGTACAATGTTTTAATAAGTGGTGGTTTATTCATAGAGTATAGTGGGGTATAAACGGACACACTACAGATGATGTAAAAAACCTTACTGTTGAACAAAAGAAGCCATCCAAATACTACATATACTATGATTTCAATTATGTAAAATAAAAAAGCAAAACTAAAAAAAAATGTTTCAGAATCCATACTTAGTTATTAAAATAAAGAAAAATAGGGAGGTGATTACCAATAGGAAAGAAGAGTGTTAACAATTGGAGGGACAAAAAGGCAGAGGATAGTCATCCTCTTATTGGGATGTAGCATAAGAGGAGATTCTAGGGTACAAGTGATCCTTTATTTCTCAACTTCAATGATAGTTACTGCAGAGTTTTATATATAAAGATTTAAATGTTGAACATGTTTCCATACATTTCACAATAAGTATATATCTCCATATACGCTGATATTCATTAACTTGTGTTTCTATAATTCAACTGCTAAACTAGGACAGTAATTCAGGATTAGACTAAAATAGTAACTATTGATACATAAATGTCTATTTCATTCCCCAGAGTGGCTCCAATTCATATCTGGGTTCTCACTTGTCTTTACAATTATTCAATAATGTGATGGTGTTTTCACAGCTCTCAGACTCATGAAAATCCCCAACACCCCCAACACCTCCAGCACCATCACTGGCTTCATCCTCCTGGGCTTCCCTTGCCCCAGGGAGGGACAGATTCTCCTCTTTGTGCTCTTCTCTGCTGTCTACCTCCTGACCCTCATGGGCAACGGTTCTATCATCTGTGCTGTGTGCTGGGATCAGAGACTCCACACCCCCATGTACATCCTGCTCGCCAACTTCTCCTTCCTGGAGATCTGCTATGTCACCTCCACTGTGCCCAACATGTTGGCCAACTTCCTCTCTGACAGCAAGCTCATCTCCTTCTCTGGATGCCTTCTCCAGTTCTACTTTTTCTTCTCCTTGGGTTCTACAGAATGCTTTTTCTTGGCTATGATGGCATTTGACCGATACCTTGCCATCTGCTGGCCTCTGCACTACCCCACCCTCATGACTGGGCGTCTCTGCACCAATCTTGTGATCAGCTGCTGGGCACTTGGTTTCCTCTGGTTCTTGATTCCCATCATCATCATCTCCCAAATGTCATTCTGTGGATCTGGGATCATTGACCACTTCCTGTGTGACCCAGGTCCCTTGTTGGCCCTCACTTGTACTAGAGTCCCTGTAATAGAGTTAACTAGCTCCACCTTAAGTTCTCTCCTCTTATTTATCCCCTTTCTCTTCATCATGGTGTCCTATGCTCTGGTCCTACAAGTTGTGCTGAAGTTCCCTTCAGCAGCTGGACGAAGAAAAGCTCTCTCCACCTGTGGGTCCCATCTGACTGTGGTTTCTCTTTTTTATGGATCAGTGATGGTCATGTATGTGAGCCCAGCATCTGAGCATGATGCTAGAATGCAGAAGGTAGTAACTCTGCTTTATTCTGTAGTTACTCCACTCGTTAATCCTGTAATATATAGTCTGAGAAACAAAGATATGAAGCATGCTATGAAGAAATTATTAGGAACATAAAAGTAAGGGATCTTGATTTAAAGTATTTGGGAGAACAGAAGGTGTTTTTAATTTCTTGGTTAAAAAGAAAACTAACTGACTATAGGACTATAAGACATATCAAAGATGTACTGCATATCCCCAATTTTGCAAATGATAGAGCCGTAGATTGAAAAACTGAGTTTAGTTTGCTGGGATATATAATTAAATATAAATTTCCTGCCAATCTAGAAAACCTCTCCACAATGGTGGAAGAGAATAAAGCAGTTTTATTATTTATTATCTATGGGTGTGAGACTCTGATGCTAGGAGGGATTGGGGGCAAGAGGAGAAGGGGACGACAGAGGATGAAATGGCTGGATGGCATCACTGACTCGATGGACATGAGTCTGAGTGAACTCTGGGAGTTGTTGATGGACAGGGAGGCCTGGCGTGCTGCGATTCGTGGGGTCTCAAAGAGTCGGACACGACTGAGCGACTGAACTGAACTGATGGGTGTGAGAGTTGGACCATAAAGAAAGTGGAGAGCAGAGGAATTGATGCTTTGAGCTGTGGTGTTGGAGAAGACTCTTGAGAGTCCCTTGGACTGCAAAGAGATCAAACCAGTCAATCCTAAAGGAAATCAGTCCTGAATATTCATTGGTGGGACTGAAGCTCCAATACTTTGGCCACCTGATGTGAAGAACTGACCCATTGGAAAAGACCCTAATACTGAGAAAGATTGAAGCCAGGAGGAGAAGGGGATGACAGAGGATGAGATGGTTGAATGGCATCGCTGACTCAATGGACATGAGTTGGAGAAAGCTCAGGGAGTTGCTGATGGACAGGAAAGCCTGGCGTGCTTCAGTCCCTAGGGTCACAAAGAGTCAGACATGACTGAGTGACTGAACTGAACTGACTGATTATTGAATAAGCATTAAAGCAAGAGACCATGGGCATCTCAGGCAACCCACTGAGAAAGGGCAAAGACTGAAAGAAATTTCATCCCTTTATAGTCAAACAAATACAACCCATTACATACAGGTTCTCAAGATAAAAGACAATCCTCAAAAAGACTTGACCATTTATCACACATAATCAATTCATCCTAGATTCAGCTGGTAATTGGACTGGTCATCTGTGTTTGCTAATTGTTTTCACACAAGGGAGAAAAGACATTTCTATATAAGAGGAGGTAGTTTTCAACTTGGAAATTAGGCCACCAATGTTAAGCTCCTATCTTCCCACAGGAAATGGAAGATTGGGGCCTTTCTATCTTGATTATTACGTTTCAGAGAGACTTCCCAGGTCATAAATCTGGCAAGGGTGTTGAAACCCCTTAAAATTTTAAACTTTTAAATTTTACATTCATTTCAATGACAGAAAAACAAGTACGAGTTTTCTAAAGTGTTCTGAAAACAGAAAGAGGGGAAAGTCTCTTCCTTTATCTTCAGCATGGATACTTACACTTCTTTTTATTTTTTTTTTGTATTTGCTCTTACAAATTATATAATTCTAAGGCAAAACTTGTCTCCAACACCAACAAACTTTTTACTTTTCTGGTAGTGCTTTTATTTCTGTCTTCTAAAACATATATCATGATAACACAAATTTTAATATTGTATATATCTTCAAGTCAACATGAAAAATAGCATCAACACAATAAAAGTGGCAAATATATGAAAAAAAATAAATAGCAAAGGAAAGGCTTTTAAATATCTAAAAAGACAACTCTATTTTGCTCAGAATTAGAGAAGTACAAAGAAAGCTATAATAAATATATCTCTTTTCCCCCAAAATTGTCAAAGATCAAAAATAATGTTGAGAAAAACAGCAATCTACCCTTACTGGTAGAGCATAAATTGGTAAAATATCTATGTGGGACATTTTGCCAAAAAACTACCCAAATTTAAAGGGCATTCCCTCTGACTCAGCAATTCCACTCTTAGGTATTTATCTGAGGAGTATACTCACAAATAAGAAAAATGACATATGTACAAGAACATTGACTACTGTTTCTAACAGTAAAAGATTGGAACAATCCAAATTCCCATTAATTAAGGACTAATTAGATAAATTATGCCTGGCGTGCTGCGATTCATGGGATCGCAAAGAGTCGGACATGACTGAGCGACTGAACTGAACTGAACTGATACATAGGGTGGAATGTACTATATAACTGTTTAAAATGAAGATCTGTACATGTTGATATAAAAGTACCCTCAAAGTTAAAGAAAAAGCAAGATGAAAGAGATCTGCCTTGGACCATCTTTCATATGAAGAAAGATTACATAAATATCTACATATTTATGTTCATAAACACATTGTGTATCTCTGAAAGAAGAAGCTAAGAACAGTGATGCTTTTGGGAAACAAAATAGGGTATCTAGGGACAGGGAGAGAAGGAAACATTTACATTGTACATACAAGCCTTTGTATATTTTAAATTTTTACATATGCATGTATTTCATTTAAACACACATTTAAACATTTATTATTATCATCTAAAAATCAAATTTTAAACTATTTTACTATGAAACTGGAACCAAGGTAACATTTATTCATAATTCTGTGATTCTTTGAGAAACTAAAAAGAAAACTGTTTCTCAGAGGAAAATAAAGAGAAAGAAAACTGACAACGTCTTCATGTCATCTCACTAAAATTCTTTCATTCAGCCAGAACAAAGTAAAACAATGTCTTCCTTTTCTGAGGACCTATGAGAGTAATAAACTACGAAAAAGTGAAAGCAGCTTTTTAAAAATAATTGTTGTATCATCTTCCTCTATAGTCATTTATTCACTAAAACAAATACATTCAATATGTTAGGCACTGAGCTGGAAGGGACAAGCCATATACAGAAGCAAATAAGACACATTTCCTTCTCTTCTGGGGCTCATGAACAAGTATTAAATGAAGCAAGATGTTCTATAAACAGGGGAATTATAAGTTGCTATGGGAGCAGGTAAAAGAAGGCACAGATAAAAACCCATGACTATGAAGGAGTAAGAAATCATGGCAAGTTCTGAAAAATGAATATAGCCATTCCCAGACCACTATCTATTTACTAGTATACTACAATATGATGTGTTTCTTTATTTTTATTTGTCTTTTTTGGGGTCTTTATTTGATTTATTTATTTTTAATTGAAGGATAATTACTTTATAGTATTGCTTTGGTTTCTACCAAACATCAACATGAATCAGCCATTTTTCTATCTATCTATAACTGTTTGATGAATTGTGAATTATATTACATCTTGAAGCTGTATTTATTTTGACTAAGGATGCTCATTACTATATTAATAAGTTAGGCCAATTATAAGTCATGATGGGTGGTAAATGCCACATGGACATCTATTTGAGGAATACTTCTATACAGAATAGATGCCACATGGACATCTATTTGAGGAATACTTCTATACAGAATAGATGCCACATGGACATCTATTTGAGGAATATGTCTATTCTGGTGCCGAGATTTCCCAAAATGCATCTTATGAGTGAGGGGCCTGGTGCCATTCTGAGTTTTAAGACATTCCTTTCTTTCATTAACAGACTACTAGTGACTATATAATATCCAGCTGAAGACTAGCAGGGGGGTACTCTTTCTGCCCCCTTCTGATGCCTATGTCAAAGCTTTCTCTATCTCCCTTATACTTTAATAAAACTTTATTACACAAAAGCTCTGAGCAATCAAGCCTTGTCTCTGGCCCCAGATTGAATTCTTCTCCTCTGGAGGCCAAGAATCCCAGTGTCTTTCATTCAGCAACAACCTTTCATCTTGGGGGTTCATCCAGGATCCTTCAGGACAAGGTAAAAATGCTTGGAGCTCAACTTCTTTGTTCTAGTGAACATGTTTTCTGCTGTACTTTACTAACTCTACAGTGTGCTTGTGTGAATGAATGAAATGCCCTGAGCGAAGCAAGTGAGGAGCCCTGCTCTGTGGTTCCATGGTGATCTCATACAGCTCATGGCAGAAATCTGTCGGGGGTTTATACCAACCTGCCAATGCCAAGAGGCGCCCAATATCTCCTTCAGGAACCGACCAGAAATGGGCAAAGCATGTGGACTGAACTCTCCTTTCTCAGTCAAACTTTTCGGTCTCTTTGACCATTTCATAACTCCAAGGATGAGATGGCTGGATGGCATCATGGACTCGATGGACTTGAGTCTGAGTGAACTCTGGGAGATGGTGATGAACAGGGAGGCCTGGTGTGCTGCGATTCATGGGGTCGCAAAGAGCCGGACACGACTGAGTGACTGAACTGAACTGGGAATTAGAAGTACTAACCTAATCTATCAGATCATAGACTTTCAAGGGACTTGTGATCTATGCTGTTACTGTGTATGGTTACTTAGGTCCCAGACTTGGATTGGTAGTCAGGAGGGCTTAGCCTCACTAGGAATCGAAAGTTCAGAAGCTAGACGGAGCTCTAGCTCTGAAAGCATTTCTGAGGTTAAAGGTTACTCAGATTGGAACTGCAATGGGTTTTTTTTTTTTCCTTTGGTAACACTGGCTGTTAATGGACCAGAGGAGACTGTTACACTGGTGTGGTGATGCTTGGAAGGAACATCTCAGTTTTATGTTCGTATCGGTCTTAAGGAACATACTCAGGGTCGTGCACAGTCACTCAGGTGACAAATGTTTCCCCAGCGGTCTTAGCTTGGGAGGCATTCTGGAAGGTTACTCTGATTGCACCCCAGGTGGCATCAGAGGCAAGCACGGTTTTAACGGTGAAGAGCTGGACGTCAGTCAGGGATGCCATCAGGTCTACCCCTGGTGCGTCCCCACCCCGTCTCGGTGGTAGAACCGGGAGGGACGAGTATGACGCCTGCGTTGGTAAGGGACAGACTAAGTCCAACCAGGAAGGAAAAGCTTTTGGTGTAAATTCTGTCTACACCTCCATCTAGAGCAGGGAAGGACACCTCTGATAGAAAGATGGCGCTGTTTCTTTTTTTCTCTTACAAAGGGGAGCTAACAATTCCAGCCTCACTCCTTTGAACTGTATCCTGGAAAACTGGGATAGATTTGATCCCTGGGGCTTAAAGAAGACACACCTGGTCTTCCTATGTGGTACTGCATGGCCGCGGTACCCACTGCAAGACAGTGAACGGTGGCCAGTTGGAGGTTCTCTTAAGTATAATACTGTTTTACAATTAGACAGGTTCTGAAGAAACCAAGGGAAAAGTGATCGTAAAGGATAGATTTCTCACTCAATTTGCTTCAGATATCCGCCGTAAGCTATTAAAATGGGCATATGGATCAAATCTGGAGAAGGCAATGGCACCCCACTCCAGTACTCTTGCCTGGAAAATCCCATGGACTGAGGAGCCTGGTGGGCTGCATCCATGGGGTCGTGAAGAGTCGGACATGACTGAGCGACTTCACTTTCACTTTTCACTTTCACACATTGGAGGAAGAAATGGCAACCCACTCCAGTATTCTTGCCTGGAGAATCCCAGGGACGGGGGAGCCTGGTGGGCTGCCATCTATGGAGGTGCACAGAGTCGGACACGACTGAAGCGACTTAGCAGCAGCATGGACCAAATCAGTCTTTAGATACTCTGTTATAACTGGCTCAGACAGTCTATTATGGTAGGGAATATGAGGAAAAGAGAGAAAGGCAGAAAAAGACAAAGGGAAAGGCAAGCCTTCGCAATGGCTATAAAAAACGTTCTTAAACAGCCTGAGAAAAATGCCCAGAGGGACCCAGGTGAAAAGGGATGGGCTTGCTATTACTGTGGACAGGAGGGGCACCTCAAGCGGGATTGCCCTCAAGCATCTAAGCCACCCCCGGCTACATGTCCGGTCTGCAAAGGACCACACTGGAAGAGAGACTGCCCTCAGTGGCATAGGTCTCCAGGGTCAGACTCTCAAGACAATCAGAACTGAAGGTGCCCGGGGGTCCCCACACAAGCTCCCGTCCTAATTACACCTGAGGAACCCCGGGTATTAATAACTTGGGGGGCCAATCCATCTATTTCCTTTTAGATACTGGGGCAACTTACTCTGTGCTTATTGAAGCCCCTGGCCCACTTTCTTCCGAACCCGCTTCCGTAATGGGACTGTCTGGACAAGCCAACAGATATTATTTCAGTTATTCTTTATCTTGTAACTGGGATTCTGGGCTATTTTCACACAAGTTTCCGATCGTGCCAGAATCTCCCTCAGCCCTTTTGGGGAGGGATATACTGAGCAAGGTCTATGCCTCTGTTTTCATGAATATGGTGCCTTCCCTTTCTCTCCCTTTAGTTGAACAAAATGTAAATCCTAGAGTATGAGCTGATGGAAAATCTATGGGTCGAGCACAAAATGCTATTCCTGTAGTTGTCAAGCTCAAAGACCTGCACTTATTTCCACATAAGAAGCAGTGTCCACTGAAACCTGAGGTTAAAGAAGGGTTAAAACCCATCATCAAAAATTTAAAGGAGCAAGGGCTATTAATTCCCTGTAACAGTCCATGCAACACTCCTATTTTGGGTATAAAGAAATTGAATGGTAAATGGAGGCTAGTTCAAGATTTATGAATAATTAATGAGGCTGTAGTTCCTTTGCACCCCATGGTGCCTAATCCTCATCCTCTATTGTCTGAAATTCCTGAACAAGCCAAATATTTCTCAGTAATTGATTTGAAAGATGCTTTTTACTCTGTGCCTTTGGCAGAGGAAAGTCAATTTTTATTTGCCTTTGAAGACCCTACGCAGCCAGCTTTTCAGTTAACCTGGACAGTTTTGCCCAGGGATTTCGTGACAGTCCTCACTTATTTGAACAAAGTTTGTCACGGGATTTACAGAACTTTAATAGCCCTGAGCCATCAAGCCTCATCTATGGCCCTGGATTGAATTCTCCTCCAGAGGCCAAGAATCCCAGCATCTTTTCTTTTTTTTTTAATTTTATTTTATTTTACTTTACAGTACTCTACTGGTTTTGGCATACATTGACATGAATCCGCCACGGGTGTACACGAACTCCCAAACATGAACCCCCGTCCCTCCTCCCACCCCCCATCATCCCTCCGGATCATCCCCATACACCAGCCCCAAGCATCCTGCATCCTGCATCGAACA
>SJYX01003369.1:0-15854 GCA_006410675.1 Oreotragus oreotragus
AACCCACTCCAGTATTCTTGCCTGGAGAATCCCATGGACAGAGGAGCCTGGAGAGCTACAGTCCATGGGGTCAAAAAGAGTCAGACATGACTGAAGCAATTTAGCACAAAAGCACTCAACCTGTGTGAAATCAGAGCAGGTTCCACACTTAATGAGTAAGTGCATTAGGCAGGAGCCACACTTACTGTCGAGTTTGCCTTAAACTGCAGCTGTCTCTGCTGTCACACCACACACTACATCCCATGCTCTGTTCTGAGTCTGCATCCGTAGTACATGGAACCGGGCGGCAGCCTCGGGCTTTTTCGTGTCTGCTGTCACTCACTTTGACAAGTCAGAAGTGGTGTTTCCACCGGTGTCAGCCCCTCCAATCTCTCTCATTCCTGTTCCAACCTGCCACCGGAGTTCCAAGTCAGAAGAGCTCCTAATGGTCACACCTCTCAAACTCCAAGACAGAGAAGGGAAAACCAGGTGGGCCCACTTCTAAGTGGCAGAGGACAGACAGCTCGATTCCAGCCAAGGTCAGTCCTTGTAGATCCTATCCCCTCAGCCCTGGAGACTGCTTCCTTTGCCTGAGGCTGGGTGGCTGACTCTCCCATCTTCAGGGCTAGTCTTCCTAGTGTGTGACCCAGCCCCTGAGATTCAAAATCGCAACCAGCTCCTCTCACCTTTCTTAACACTCTGCATCTTCCTTGCCTAACATCTTTCCTCCGTAGCACTTAGTTCCTTATCACATCCATCAGTCAGTCCAGTCGCTCAGTCATGTCTGATTCAGTCACCATTTCCTAATTATTGTTTATTCTTTTTGTTCCTCCACAAAAGCACTGACATTTTTGTCTTTTGGGGGAGGGTCAGTCTTTATTCGAAGTAAACAGAACAGTGGCTGGCACACAAAAAAAGATGCTTACTGAACATTTGTTGACTGAATGAACAGGGTAGAACAGGTACCTGTGATTTTGACGGGATCCCTGAGTGAGTCCAAGCCGAGCAGGGTAGAGAACTATTGTCCCATAGTCCCTAGTTCACTGGTGAGGTGTAGTGATTCTTGCTCTTTTCTTGACAAGGACCTAAGTGGCCAAGCATGTCTGGCTTATTCCTGCTTGTCAAGGACAGCACTCCTCCCACAGCTTTGGCAGAGCAAGGAAGGAGAGTTGGTTCTATGGGAGCCTGTGATGACTGCTTTTCCCAGTGCTTGTATTCTAAATGGACACATACCGAAAAAGAACCCAGATCATGGTGACACAGAATAACTCCGAGTGACTAGTGAGTTTGGAATGAAAGTAGAGAATGCATTTCTTTCGCCTAGTTAAGTTTTTGGAGCAGAGGTCTCCCTGGCTCCCTGAGGCTGTCAGGAGAGCTTCTGATGCCTACTGTAGTATTGCTCTTGTTCCAAACGTCTGAGCAGCAACAAGGAGACACAGTGCCATGACATCATCTGTCCTTTGCAAGAGAAGACACATCATAGTTGGCAAGCACATAGACTCTGTTTATAAAAACACTTTACTTAGATATGATTGACATGTGAAAAAAGCTGTACCTACTGATGTATACAACTCGTTGAGTCTGGGGATAAATATACACCCCTAAAACCATCACAACAATCTAAGCCACAGGCATATCCATCACTTCGCAAATTTTCCTCTCACCCCCCTTATTTTTGTATTATTATTATTTTTGTGGTAAGAACACTTAATATAAGATCTACCCTCTCAGCAATTTTTGAGTAAAATATTGTTAGCAGCAGGCACTATGTTGTGTGGATTTCCAGGACTTTTCTTCATAACTGAAACTCTGTACCCCTTGACCATTGCTTCCCTATTTACCCCTCTTTCCAGCCCCTGGCAAACACCATTTGACTCTGTGCTAGCTTAGACGGTACAGAACCCACCTGCAATGCAGGAGACCCAGGTTCAATCCCTAGGTCAGGAAGATCCCCTGGAGAAGGGAATGGCTACCCACTCCACAGACAGAGTGAAGTCCATGGACAGAGGAGCCTGGCGGGCTACAGTGCAGGGGTCACAAAGAGGTGGACACGACTGAGTGACGAACACTTGTACTTCTCNTGCAGGAGACCCAGGTTCAATCCCTAGGTCAGGAAGATCCCCTGGAGAAGGGAATGGCTACCCACTCCACAGACAGAGTGAAGTCCATGGACAGAGGAGCCTGGCGGGCTACAGTGCAGGGGTCACAAAGAGGTGGACACGACTGAGTGACGAACACTTGTACTTCTCCGAGTCTGGCCTTCTTAGATTTCACATATAAGTGATACTATATGGTATTTGTCTTCCTCTGTTGGGCTTATTTCACTTACCATAATGTTGTCATAAATGGCTCCTTTCTTTCTTTTTTAAAGGGTGAATAATATTCCTTTAGATGTATATACCACATTTCATAACCTATCCATCCATTGATGGACATTTAGATTGGTTTCATATCTTGGCTGTTGTGAATAATGTTGTAATGAATGTGAAAGTGCAGGCATCTCTTTGAGATGCACATAGACTGTGAAGAAAACTTTAAATTCTTTTTAACGTTTTCAAAGAGTGCTATTTGTTCATATTTTTTGGTCTGATTTGTCCTAGTCTTGTGTATTTTTAATCTGTTTTCTGTTTTCCATATTCATTCCTTGTGTGAGTGTGCCCTTAGTCACTCAGTTGTGTCCGACTCTTTGCAATCCCATGGACTGTAGCCCGCCAGGCCCCTCTGTCCATGGGGATTCTCCAGGCAAGAATACTGGAGTGGGTTGCCATGCCCTCCTCCAAGGGATCTTCCTAACCTAGGGATTGAACCCAGATAGAGGAGGATTCTTCTCTACCATCTGAGCCACCAGGAAAGCCCAATAATACTGGAGTGGGTAGCCTGTCCCTTCTCCAGAGGATCTTCCTGACCCAGGAATTGATCTGGTGTCTCCGGCATTGCAGGTGGATTCTTTACCAGCTGAGCTACCAGGGAAGCCCATATTCATTTCTATTTTTTCTTTAATCAATAGGCATTTTTTTAGATTTATACTAAATTCAGCAGATAGTAGGGAAAGTTCCCATTTATGCTCTTCCAGCACACACAGTTTCCCTTATAATTAGCCTCTTGCATTAATGTGGTATACTTGCTAAAACTGATAAGTCAGTATTGATACATTATTATAAACTGAAAGGCATAAATTACATTCAGGTTCACACTTTATGTTGTATATTTTCTATGGGTTTTGACAAAGGCATAATATCGTGCATCTACTATTATGCTACCATAGAGAATAATTTTAGTGCCTTAAGAATCTCCTGTGCCCCACTCATTTCTCTCCCTTCCACCCCCAAACTCCCGGCCTCCACTATCTTTTTACTGTCTCTATGTGTGGCAGTGAAGTCGCTCAGTCGTGTTCGACTCTTTGTGACTCCAGAACTGTAGCCTGCCAGGCTCCTCCGTCCATGGGCTTTTCCAGGCGAGAATACTGGAGGGGTTTTGCCATTTCCTTCTCCAGGGAATCTTCCCGACCTAGGGATGAACCTGGGTCTCCCACACTGCAGGCAGAGTCTACCATCTAAGCCACCAGGGAAGTCCCTACTGTCTCTATAGTTTTGCCTTTTTCGTAATGTCAAATGATTGGAATCACACACTATGGTGCCTTCTCCAACTGGCTTCCCTTACTTAGCAGTATGTATCTCAGGTTGTTCCATGTTTTCTTTTGAGGCTTGATCAGTCATTTCTTTTTATCATTGAATACTACTCCGTTTTACAGATTACCGTAATTTATCTGCTCACCTTTTGAAGAATACCTTGGTTGCTTTCAGCAATCATGAATAAAGTTGCTATAAACATTCACGTGCAGATTTCTGTGCAGACATTAGTTTTTAACTCATGAGGTTAAATGCCTTGGCGTGTGACTGCTGGATAGTATGGTAAGACTATGTTTAGCTTTGTAAGAAAATGTCAAACTGTATTCCCAAGTGGCTATACCATTTTTCATTCCCACCAACAAAGAATCACAGTTCTTGTTTCCCCACATCCTAGCTAGCATAGCATTTAACACTGTCTGTTCTTTGGATTTTGGTCATTTTTAAAGGTGTGGAGTTGTTTAATTTGTACTCTCTAGTGACATATGATATTAAGCATCTTTTCACATGCTTATTTTCCATTTGTGTAACTTATTTGGTGAGGATCTGTTCAGGTCCTTCTCTCATTTTTAAACTCAGTTGTTTGTTGTCTTATCGTTGAGTTTTAAGAGCTCTTTGCATATTCTGGATATAATTCCATTCTAGGTATGCATTTTAAAGCTGTTAAAACAGAACAACTTTATTGAGATATAATTTGCAGACTTTAAAATTCAACCTTTTAAAGTGTGTA
Organism: Oreotragus oreotragus; assembly: GCA_006410675.1. NCBI lineage: Eukaryota > Metazoa > Chordata > Mammalia > Artiodactyla > Bovidae > Oreotragus > Oreotragus oreotragus. Next base: position 4,336 of record SJYX01003369.1, read on the forward strand.
ATTTAATTGTTTAGTATATTTAGAATTGTGCAAACATAACCACAACCAATTTTAGAACATCATCACCTCAAGAAAAAAACCCATGACTATTAGCAGTACTCCCCATTTCCCCCAACACCTCCACCCTTAGGCAACCACTGCTTTACTTTCTGTTTCTGTAGAGTTGCCTATTCTGGACACTGCATATAAATAAAATCATATAATAGGTGATGTTCTGTGAATGGCCTCTCTCATTTAGCATAATTTTTAAGGTTCATCTGTGTTATAGCTTTTATCAACACTTTACTTCTTTATATGGCTGAATAATATTCAACTGTATGGATGTATCATATTTTGCTTATCATTCATCAATTGATGGACATTTAGGTTTTTCCCACTTTTTGACTATTGTCAATAAAGTTGCTATGGACATTTGTGTACAACTTTTTGTGTGGACATATGTTTTCATCTCTCTTGAATATATACCTAAGAGTGTAACTTCTGGTTCATATATGGTAACACAATGTTTAACTTTCTGAGGAACTGCCAAACTGTTTTCCAAAATGGCAGCACAATTTAACGTACCACTATCAACATGTGACAGAGAAGGCAATTGCACCCCACTCCAGTACTCTTGCCTGGAAAATCCCATGGATGGAGGAGCCTGGTAGGCTGCAGTCCATGGGGTTGCTAAGAGTTGGGCACGACTGAGTGACTTCACTTTCGCTTTTCACTTTCATGCATTGGAGAAGGAAATGGCAGCCCAGTCCAGTGTTCTTGCCTGGAGAATCCCAGGGACGGCGGAGCCTGGTGGGCTGCCGTCTATGGGGTCGCACAGAGTCGGACATGACTGAAGCAACTTAGTAGCAGCAGCAGCAGCAGCATCAACATGTGAAGATTTTGATTTCTCCATATTCTTGTCAACGCTTATTACTGTCCATCTTTTTATTAAGGTCATCTTAGTGAGTGTGAAGTGGTATATCACTGTGATTTTTATTTGCATTTCCTAATGACTAATGATGTTGAGTACCTTTTCATGTATTTTATTCACCATTTATATGTCTTTTCTGGAGAATTATTCCCTGTCCATTTTTAAGCTGAGTTGTTTTTCTTTTTGTTATTTAGCTATAAGAGTTATTTATATATTCTGGAGACTAGACCATTATCAGATCTGCAACTTGGAAACATTTTTTTCTCATTTGCTGCATTGTCTTCTTACTTTCTCTTTGAAGCACAAAAGTTTTTAATTTTGAGGAAGTCTAATTTGTCAATTTTCCTTTTCTTGCTTGTGCCTAGCCTAAAGTCTTAAAGATTAACACCTATGTTTTATTATAAGAGTTTTATAGTTTCAAACTTTACATTTAGGTCAGTGATCAATTTTGAGTTAATTTTTACATGTGGTACATGAGAAGAAGGGGTTCAATTTCACTCTTTTAGATGTGAATATCCAGTAACCCCAGGATCATCTGTTGAAATGACCGCATGTAGACTCTTAAAGAAAAAGCGAATGTTACATTTGAAAGAGGCAGAAGAAAACTTAGCCAGTTCTTCTGACTTCATGTTTTCCTTTGGGGCCACCTGATGAATAGTCACTCTGAAGTCAAGTGCTATGGTGGTCATGACCAACTGACCCCATCTTTCAAGGCTCATCTCCTCTATTTCACACCAGTTTCCTTCATCTTCTAGTGCACTTAGCACAGAACAGAATCTCCATGAAAGGTCCTTATAGGTCTAGCCTGACCCAGTCTTTGAATATTTCTCATGGAATCCTGGATCAACTTCTGCCCTCTCTCTGTTTAGATACCTCCTAGTAAGAGGAAACTCACTAGTTTCTAAGTTATAAAGTTCAACTGGTGGATGGCTTGATAATGATAATAATAGCAACAACACCACCAACAACTATTTTTTAAGCCCTTTAATTTTGATGATACATCATAGTTTGATTCTTATAACAACCACTCTCTTGTTTTCCTGTTGCAGCAACCATGGAAGCAATGGTTGGAAATGGTGGCGCGGTAAGGTGAAAGGTGTCTGGATTCACTGCTATTTGCCCTAAATTCACTGCAGGGCAAATAGCTACTTTGGCCTGCATTTAACCTTGCTTGAGCAAGATACAAATTTCACGTTAGGCCTCTGAGACTTCAAGGTTGGTTTGTTCTTGCAGTATAGACTAATCCCATCCTGAGTGTTAAAGCTGAGTGCTGTAACTGCCTCCATTTATTTTCCTCTTGATAAGAGTTCTGCATTCTAGGGTTAAACAGGTGTACACAAGCATATGCCACATAATCTCAGTTTCTGATTCTTGCCATATTGTTTTATTTGTTATTGTCTCCTGTGTGCTGATCTCATGGCACTGATTAGTTATAATCTCCTTAGCAGGTCAGAGATTATGTTTTATATTTCTTCTTTATCCTGGCTGCTCCAGGTACAAAATTAGTGCTAAAGCAGTGCTAGTTAACTGTTGAATCTATATTACGCATGAAAAACTATTTATATTTACTCTGGCTTTAAAAGGTTAATATTAATTAGAGTTTTAAATTCAGTTGAAGGCTTTATTTATAAGTCTAGCACATTTTAGTGATTACTTTAAAAATAATAATTTGATCCCATTTATAGATTCTGTTAAATACTTTGAACTATTTAAAACAGCATTTATAAATGTAATATACTCTATTTCCTTTTAAAAGTACTTCAATTATTTAACTGATAAACCCTTCAAAGTACCTAAGTAATTTTTATAAATCTAATAAATTTAAAAAATACATATGGTGAACTTAATTTTTCTGAAATGTTTCACTACTATATATAAACTTGGTAAGGTTTCTACTTAAAAATTATAAATCTAATCAATTACCCGATTACACATTTTTAATACAAACACAAACTTATAGAAACTTTAAAAGCACAATTTAAAGAACTTTTTTCCAAACCATTTGAGAGTAAGTTGCCAATCTGATGCTCCAGCACTTCTGAATATTTAGTGTGTGTTTTTCTACAAACAAGGACATTCTCCTGTGTAACCACAACAGAGCCATTAAAATCAGGAAATGAACATTCACCATTAACTCCTCAGACTTCAAAAGAATTTTGTCCATAGTCCTAATGATGTCCTTTATAGCACGCCAATCAAACTTAGAATCATGTGTTCAGTCCTAGCCCTAGAATCATTTCTTCCTCCAAGAAGCCATGGAAGAAGTAGTGTTTAGAAGCCAAGATCTGGGCCTTAGATGAGCTCTGTGCCCCTGGGATGCTGCTGCTCCTGGGTCCTTGCAGTAGATAGAGGGAATCCTAGCTTCCATTACGTTTAATATGTTCCTTTATCTGACTCATACCTTGGTACACAATTAATCTTTCCCACCTGGGCTATCTCTTCTATTCTCTGCTGAGATTCTGACTCTCTACCCTGAGCTTCCCCTGCAGGGCTCCCCGGTCATCCTGCTGGGGCTCTGATGCTCTGCCTTGGGCTGCTGCAGCCCCTCACCCCTTCTGAAAGCACGACCAATTCCATTCGAGGTAGCTGTACCCTATAAAGTTGGCACAAACACTGAATTAGTGAACTACTCTTCAGGGAAATACAGAATTAGGTTCCCGAGAGCCTCTGGTCATAATGGTTTGTCACCTGATCCATACATACCTAGCTTTATGTGTATTTCTGTTTAAAGTACTTTATTTAATAGATACCGCAGGGATCAAGACCATCCCCATGGAAAAGAAATGCAAAAAAAGCAAAATGGCTGTCTGGGGAGGCCATACAAATAGCTGTGAAAAGAAGAGAGGCGAAAAGCAAAGGAGAAAAAGAAAGATATAAGCATCTGAATGCAGAGTTCCAAAGAATAGCAAGAAGAGATAAGAAAGCCTTCCTCAGCGATCAATGCAAAGAAATAGAGGAAAACAACAGAATGGGAAAGACTAGAGATCTCTTCAAGAAAATTAGAGATACCAAGGGAACATTTCATGCAAAGATGGGCTCGATAAAGGACAGAAATGGTCTGGACCTAACAGAAGCAGAAGATATTAAGAAGAGGTGGCAAGAATACACAGAAGAACTGTACAAAAAAGATCTTCACGACCCAGATACTCATGAGGATGTGATCACTCATCTAGAGCCAGACATCTTGGAATGTGAGGTCAAGTGGGCCTTAGAAAGCATCACTACGAACAAAGCTAGTGGAGGTGATGGAATTCTAGTAGAGCTATTTCGAATCCTGAAAGATGATGCTGTGAGAGTGCTGCACTTAATATGCCAGCAAATTTGGAAAACTCAGCAGTGGCCACAGGACTGGAAAAGATCAGTTTTCACTCCAATTTCAAAGAAAGGCAATGCAAAAGAATGCTCAAACCACCGCACAATTGCTCTCATCTGATATGCTAGTAAAATAATGCTCAAAATTCTCCAAGCCAGGCTTCAGCAATACCTGAACCATGAACTTCCAGATGTTCAAGCTGGTTTTAGAAAAGGCAGAGGAACCAGAGATCAAATTGCCAACATCCGCTGGATCATGGAAAAAGCAAGAGAGTTCCAGAAAAACATCTATTTCTGCTTGATTGACTATGCCAAAGCCTTTGACTGTGTGGATCACAATAAACTGTGGAACATTCTGAAAGAGATGGGAATACCAGACCACCTGACCTGCCTCTTGAGAAACCTATATGTAGGTCAGGAAGCAACAGCTAGAGCTGGACATGGAACCACAGACTGNTGTCCGACTCTTTGCAATCCCATGGACTGTAGCCCGCCAGGCCCCTCTGTCCATGGGGATTCTCCAGGCAAGAATACTGGAGTGGGTTGCCATGCCCTCCTCCAAGGGATCTTCCTAACCTAGGGATTGAACCCAGATAGAGGAGGATTCTTCTCTACCATCTGAGCCACCAGGAAAGCCCAATAATACTGGAGTGGGTAGCCTGTCCCTTCTCCAGAGGATCTTCCTGACCCAGGAATTGATCTGGTGTCTCCGGCATTGCAGGTGGATTCTTTACCAGCTGAGCTACCAGGGAAGCCCATATTCATTTCTATTTTTTCTTTAATCAATAGGCATTTTTTTAGATTTATACTAAATTCAGCAGATAGTAGGGAAAGTTCCCATTTATGCTCTTCCAGCACACACAGTTTCCCTTATAATTAGCCTCTTGCATTAATGTGGTATACTTGCTAAAACTGATAAGTCAGTATTGATACATTATTATAAACTGAAAGGCATAAATTACATTCAGGTTCACACTTTATGTTGTATATTTTCTATGGGTTTTGACAAAGGCATAATATCGTGCATCTACTATTATGCTACCATAGAGAATAATTTTAGTGCCTTAAGAATCTCCTGTGCCCCACTCATTTCTCTCCCTTCCACCCCCAAACTCCCGGCCTCCACTATCTTTTTACTGTCTCTATGTGTGGCAGTGAAGTCGCTCAGTCGTGTTCGACTCTTTGTGACTCCAGAACTGTAGCCTGCCAGGCTCCTCCGTCCATGGGCTTTTCCAGGCGAGAATACTGGAGGGGTTTTGCCATTTCCTTCTCCAGGGAATCTTCCCGACCTAGGGATGAACCTGGGTCTCCCACACTGCAGGCAGAGTCTACCATCTAAGCCACCAGGGAAGTCCCTACTGTCTCTATAGTTTTGCCTTTTTCGTAATGTCAAATGATTGGAATCACACACTATGGTGCCTTCTCCAACTGGCTTCCCTTACTTAGCAGTATGTATCTCAGGTTGTTCCATGTTTTCTTTTGAGGCTTGATCAGTCATTTCTTTTTATCATTGAATACTACTCCGTTTTACAGATTACCGTAATTTATCTGCTCACCTTTTGAAGAATACCTTGGTTGCTTTCAGCAATCATGAATAAAGTTGCTATAAACATTCACGTGCAGATTTCTGTGCAGACATTAGTTTTTAACTCATGAGGTTAAATGCCTTGGCGTGTGACTGCTGGATAGTATGGTAAGACTATGTTTAGCTTTGTAAGAAAATGTCAAACTGTATTCCCAAGTGGCTATACCATTTTTCATTCCCACCAACAAAGAATCACAGTTCTTGTTTCCCCACATCCTAGCTAGCATAGCATTTAACACTGTCTGTTCTTTGGATTTTGGTCATTTTTAAAGGTGTGGAGTTGTTTAATTTGTACTCTCTAGTGACATATGATATTAAGCATCTTTTCACATGCTTATTTTCCATTTGTGTAACTTATTTGGTGAGGATCTGTTCAGGTCCTTCTCTCATTTTTAAACTCAGTTGTTTGTTGTCTTATCGTTGAGTTTTAAGAGCTCTTTGCATATTCTGGATATAATTCCATTCTAGGTATGCATTTTAAAGCTGTTAAAACAGAACAACTTTATTGAGATATAATTTGCAGACTTTAAAATTCAACCTTTTAAAGTGTGTAATTTAATTGTTTAGTATATTTAGAATTGTGCAAACATAACCACAACCAATTTTAGAACATCATCACCTCAAGAAAAAAACCCATGACTATTAGCAGTACTCCCCATTTCCCCCAACACCTCCACCCTTAGGCAACCACTGCTTTACTTTCTGTTTCTGTAGAGTTGCCTATTCTGGACACTGCATATAAATAAAATCATATAATAGGTGATGTTCTGTGAATGGCCTCTCTCATTTAGCATAATTTTTAAGGTTCATCTGTGTTATAGCTTTTATCAACACTTTACTTCTTTATATGGCTGAATAATATTCAACTGTATGGATGTATCATATTTTGCTTATCATTCATCAATTGATGGACATTTAGGTTTTTCCCACTTTTTGACTATTGTCAATAAAGTTGCTATGGACATTTGTGTACAACTTTTTGTGTGGACATATGTTTTCATCTCTCTTGAATATATACCTAAGAGTGTAACTTCTGGTTCATATATGGTAACACAATGTTTAACTTTCTGAGGAACTGCCAAACTGTTTTCCAAAATGGCAGCACAATTTAACGTACCACTATCAACATGTGACAGAGAAGGCAATTGCACCCCACTCCAGTACTCTTGCCTGGAAAATCCCATGGATGGAGGAGCCTGGTAGGCTGCAGTCCATGGGGTTGCTAAGAGTTGGGCACGACTGAGTGACTTCACTTTCGCTTTTCACTTTCATGCATTGGAGAAGGAAATGGCAGCCCAGTCCAGTGTTCTTGCCTGGAGAATCCCAGGGACGGCGGAGCCTGGTGGGCTGCCGTCTATGGGGTCGCACAGAGTCGGACATGACTGAAGCAACTTAGTAGCAGCAGCAGCAGCAGCATCAACATGTGAAGATTTTGATTTCTCCATATTCTTGTCAACGCTTATTACTGTCCATCTTTTTATTAAGGTCATCTTAGTGAGTGTGAAGTGGTATATCACTGTGATTTTTATTTGCATTTCCTAATGACTAATGATGTTGAGTACCTTTTCATGTATTTTATTCACCATTTATATGTCTTTTCTGGAGAATTATTCCCTGTCCATTTTTAAGCTGAGTTGTTTTTCTTTTTGTTATTTAGCTATAAGAGTTATTTATATATTCTGGAGACTAGACCATTATCAGATCTGCAACTTGGAAACATTTTTTTCTCATTTGCTGCATTGTCTTCTTACTTTCTCTTTGAAGCACAAAAGTTTTTAATTTTGAGGAAGTCTAATTTGTCAATTTTCCTTTTCTTGCTTGTGCCTAGCCTAAAGTCTTAAAGATTAACACCTATGTTTTATTATAAGAGTTTTATAGTTTCAAACTTTACATTTAGGTCAGTGATCAATTTTGAGTTAATTTTTACATGTGGTACATGAGAAGAAGGGGTTCAATTTCACTCTTTTAGATGTGAATATCCAGTAACCCCAGGATCATCTGTTGAAATGACCGCATGTAGACTCTTAAAGAAAAAGCGAATGTTACATTTGAAAGAGGCAGAAGAAAACTTAGCCAGTTCTTCTGACTTCATGTTTTCCTTTGGGGCCACCTGATGAATAGTCACTCTGAAGTCAAGTGCTATGGTGGTCATGACCAACTGACCCCATCTTTCAAGGCTCATCTCCTCTATTTCACACCAGTTTCCTTCATCTTCTAGTGCACTTAGCACAGAACAGAATCTCCATGAAAGGTCCTTATAGGTCTAGCCTGACCCAGTCTTTGAATATTTCTCATGGAATCCTGGATCAACTTCTGCCCTCTCTCTGTTTAGATACCTCCTAGTAAGAGGAAACTCACTAGTTTCTAAGTTATAAAGTTCAACTGGTGGATGGCTTGATAATGATAATAATAGCAACAACACCACCAACAACTATTTTTTAAGCCCTTTAATTTTGATGATACATCATAGTTTGATTCTTATAACAACCACTCTCTTGTTTTCCTGTTGCAGCAACCATGGAAGCAATGGTTGGAAATGGTGGCGCGGTAAGGTGAAAGGTGTCTGGATTCACTGCTATTTGCCCTAAATTCACTGCAGGGCAAATAGCTACTTTGGCCTGCATTTAACCTTGCTTGAGCAAGATACAAATTTCACGTTAGGCCTCTGAGACTTCAAGGTTGGTTTGTTCTTGCAGTATAGACTAATCCCATCCTGAGTGTTAAAGCTGAGTGCTGTAACTGCCTCCATTTATTTTCCTCTTGATAAGAGTTCTGCATTCTAGGGTTAAACAGGTGTACACAAGCATATGCCACATAATCTCAGTTTCTGATTCTTGCCATATTGTTTTATTTGTTATTGTCTCCTGTGTGCTGATCTCATGGCACTGATTAGTTATAATCTCCTTAGCAGGTCAGAGATTATGTTTTATATTTCTTCTTTATCCTGGCTGCTCCAGGTACAAAATTAGTGCTAAAGCAGTGCTAGTTAACTGTTGAATCTATATTACGCATGAAAAACTATTTATATTTACTCTGGCTTTAAAAGGTTAATATTAATTAGAGTTTTAAATTCAGTTGAAGGCTTTATTTATAAGTCTAGCACATTTTAGTGATTACTTTAAAAATAATAATTTGATCCCATTTATAGATTCTGTTAAATACTTTGAACTATTTAAAACAGCATTTATAAATGTAATATACTCTATTTCCTTTTAAAAGTACTTCAATTATTTAACTGATAAACCCTTCAAAGTACCTAAGTAATTTTTATAAATCTAATAAATTTAAAAAATACATATGGTGAACTTAATTTTTCTGAAATGTTTCACTACTATATATAAACTTGGTAAGGTTTCTACTTAAAAATTATAAATCTAATCAATTACCCGATTACACATTTTTAATACAAACACAAACTTATAGAAACTTTAAAAGCACAATTTAAAGAACTTTTTTCCAAACCATTTGAGAGTAAGTTGCCAATCTGATGCTCCAGCACTTCTGAATATTTAGTGTGTGTTTTTCTACAAACAAGGACATTCTCCTGTGTAACCACAACAGAGCCATTAAAATCAGGAAATGAACATTCACCATTAACTCCTCAGACTTCAAAAGAATTTTGTCCATAGTCCTAATGATGTCCTTTATAGCACGCCAATCAAACTTAGAATCATGTGTTCAGTCCTAGCCCTAGAATCATTTCTTCCTCCAAGAAGCCATGGAAGAAGTAGTGTTTAGAAGCCAAGATCTGGGCCTTAGATGAGCTCTGTGCCCCTGGGATGCTGCTGCTCCTGGGTCCTTGCAGTAGATAGAGGGAATCCTAGCTTCCATTACGTTTAATATGTTCCTTTATCTGACTCATACCTTGGTACACAATTAATCTTTCCCACCTGGGCTATCTCTTCTATTCTCTGCTGAGATTCTGACTCTCTACCCTGAGCTTCCCCTGCAGGGCTCCCCGGTCATCCTGCTGGGGCTCTGATGCTCTGCCTTGGGCTGCTGCAGCCCCTCACCCCTTCTGAAAGCACGACCAATTCCATTCGAGGTAGCTGTACCCTATAAAGTTGGCACAAACACTGAATTAGTGAACTACTCTTCAGGGAAATACAGAATTAGGTTCCCGAGAGCCTCTGGTCATAATGGTTTGTCACCTGATCCATACATACCTAGCTTTATGTGTATTTCTGTTTAAAGTACTTTATTTAATAGATACCGCAGGGATCAAGACCATCCCCATGGAAAAGAAATGCAAAAAAAGCAAAATGGCTGTCTGGGGAGGCCATACAAATAGCTGTGAAAAGAAGAGAGGCGAAAAGCAAAGGAGAAAAAGAAAGATATAAGCATCTGAATGCAGAGTTCCAAAGAATAGCAAGAAGAGATAAGAAAGCCTTCCTCAGCGATCAATGCAAAGAAATAGAGGAAAACAACAGAATGGGAAAGACTAGAGATCTCTTCAAGAAAATTAGAGATACCAAGGGAACATTTCATGCAAAGATGGGCTCGATAAAGGACAGAAATGGTCTGGACCTAACAGAAGCAGAAGATATTAAGAAGAGGTGGCAAGAATACACAGAAGAACTGTACAAAAAAGATCTTCACGACCCAGATACTCATGAGGATGTGATCACTCATCTAGAGCCAGACATCTTGGAATGTGAGGTCAAGTGGGCCTTAGAAAGCATCACTACGAACAAAGCTAGTGGAGGTGATGGAATTCTAGTAGAGCTATTTCGAATCCTGAAAGATGATGCTGTGAGAGTGCTGCACTTAATATGCCAGCAAATTTGGAAAACTCAGCAGTGGCCACAGGACTGGAAAAGATCAGTTTTCACTCCAATTTCAAAGAAAGGCAATGCAAAAGAATGCTCAAACCACCGCACAATTGCTCTCATCTGATATGCTAGTAAAATAATGCTCAAAATTCTCCAAGCCAGGCTTCAGCAATACCTGAACCATGAACTTCCAGATGTTCAAGCTGGTTTTAGAAAAGGCAGAGGAACCAGAGATCAAATTGCCAACATCCGCTGGATCATGGAAAAAGCAAGAGAGTTCCAGAAAAACATCTATTTCTGCTTGATTGACTATGCCAAAGCCTTTGACTGTGTGGATCACAATAAACTGTGGAACATTCTGAAAGAGATGGGAATACCAGACCACCTGACCTGCCTCTTGAGAAACCTATATGCAGGTCAGGAAGTAACAGCTAGAGCTGGACATGGAACCACAGACTGGTTCCAAACAGGAAAAGGAGTACATCAAGTGTGTATATTGTCACCCTGCTTATTTAACTTCTATGCAGAGTACATCATGAAAAATGCTGGACTGGAAGAAACACAAGCTGGAATCAAGACTGCCAGGAGAAATCTCAATAACCTCAGATATGCAGATGACACCACCCTTATGGCAGAAAGTGAAGAGGAACTCAAAAGCCTCTTGATGAAAGTGAAAGTGGAGAGCGAAAAAGTTGGCTTAAAGCTCAGCATTCAGAAAACAAAGATCATGGCATCCGGTCCGATCACTTCATGGGAGATAGATGGGGAAACAGTGGAAACAGTGTTAGACTTTATTTTTGGGGGCTCCAAAGTCACTGCAGATGGTGACTGCAGCCATGAAATTAAAAGACGTTTACTCCTTGGAAGAAAGGTTATGACCAACCTAGATAGCATATTCAAAAGCAGAGACATTACTTTGCCGACTAAGGTCCGTCTAGTC
>SJYX01003369.1:16074-39296 GCA_006410675.1 Oreotragus oreotragus
CTAGTCAAGGCTATGGTTTTTCCTGTGGTCATGTATGGATGTGAGAGTTGGACTGTGAAGAAAGCTGAGCGCTGAAGAATTGATGCTTTTGAACTGTGGTGTTGGAGAAGACTCTTGAGAGTCCCTTGGACTGCAAGGAGATCCAACCAGTCCATTCTGAAGGAGATCAACCCTGGGATTTCTTTGGAAGGAATGATGCTAAAGCTGAAACTCCAGTACTTTGGCCACCTCATGCGAAGAGTTGACTCATTGGAAAAGACTCTGATGCTGGGAGGGATTTGGGGGCAGGAGGAGAAGGGGACGACCGAGGATGAGATGGCAGGATGGCATCACGGATTCGATGGACGTGAGTCTGAGTGAACTCCGGGAGATGGTGATGGACAGGGAGGCCTGGCGTGCTGTGATTCATGGGGTCACAAAGAGTCGGACACGACTGAGCGACTGAACTGAACTGAACTGAACTGTTGATTCACTAACACTGAACTCAGAACCAATGGCACTAGAATCCATTCCTGCATGAAGTTTATCTTCATGTTTTCTCTGTGAGGCACATCAGAACCTTCTTGCTCTCAGGAAGAGTGGACAGCACTTCAGGACCATACTTGAGGAACCAACCATTTTAAAAGGAAAAAACAGCAACCAAAGGGGTGAAAATGTAAAAAGTTGGCACTTAATACAGCCAGAAAGGACACTTACTTAGAGTTGAAAGCTGAAACAAGGAGGCATCACACCAACTTGCTCAGCCTCAGCTGAGAAGGTGAGCTTGTGGTAACTCAGACTTTTCACCTTGTAACCACTTGCCCAGGCTCACAAGAGCCAGCTGTGCTAGCGCTTCCCAACCCCACATTCTGAGCCTCCACCAAGTAGTTTGAAATTGACCATGGTGGGTGTATTTACACCACAGAAATCTGCAAATGCTACAAGCCAGGGTTTTTTTTTTTTGAGAATTGGTTGTTAAGCTTTAACCATCACACCATGGCTGGAACCCCATTTATAGCCGCTATACCGATAACTTCAAAACCCCAAAAGGGACAGCTCACGTAGCCAGAGACCCTTCCAGCCCCTACTCACAAAAGTCTTCATCCCTTCTATCACTTGTGTGGATACTGCATTTCTTTGTCTCTACAGAGTGGTCTCCAGCCTTTTTGGCACCAGGGACCGACTTTGTGGAAGGCAATCTTTCCAGGGACTAGGGAGGAGGGTATGGTTTCAGGATACTTCAAGTGTATTATGCTTACAGTGCAATTTATTCTAATCTGATGTTGTTGCTGATCTGAACAGAGGTACTGGTCCACGGTCCAGGGGTTGGGGACCCTATCTTAAAATATGTAACCTTTGGAATTCCCTGGTGGTCTAGTGGTTAGGGGCTTTCCCTGATGGCTCAGATGGTAAAGAATCCACCTGTAATGTAGGAGACCCTGGTTCGATTCCTGGGTCGGGAAGATCCCTGGAGAAGGGATGGGCTACCCACTCCCATATTCTTGGGCTTTCCTGGTGGCTCAGCTGGTAAAGAATCTGCCTGCAATGCAGGAGACCTGGGTTCAATTCCTGGGTTGGGAAGATCCACAGTATTCTTGCCTGGAGAATTTCCATGGATTCTCCGCCCCCAGAGGGGCCTGGTGGGCTACAGTCCATGGGGTTGCAAAGAGTCAGACATGACTGAGTGACTAAGCACAGCACAGCACAGCTGGTGGTTGGGACTTCACGCTTCCCACTGCAGGGGGCACGGGTTTGATCCCTGTCAGGGAACTAAGATCCTATATACTGCAAGGTTTGGGAAAAAAAAAAAAAAAAACTTTAAAGATTTAATTTGATGGATTCCTGTCTTCTTTCACCTTCCTAGGACTGCGCAACTCTTACAACAACAGAAATAAAATCTGATTGAGTCTAGGCCATTTTTCTCAGCTTTGTCCCATTCAGTCATGACCTTCAGGTCATTCTACTTCCCCACCCCCCTCTCCCCAGCATCCATCCCGGAATCTGCATGTTATAAACTTTCCTCATTTCTTTTTTCCTGTTTAAGATCCAGATGAAGGCTCCTTTTGCAGAAAGCCCCCTGGCTGGACAGCTTGCCGCACAGGCAGCCCCTCCCCCACCTGCAGGTCTCCTTAAGCAGAGTGAGCCAGTTCCCGTAACACCTGGCACCAGCATGTGGAGAGAGAACTCATGCTGCTGTGCTGAGCCCAGTGACTTAGGCTGTAAAATTGGAGTCCAGGTTGTTAAACCCAGATTCAGGTAGACGGCCAAACAGGGCCAAGGCTGCCCTGAATCTGGGTTTTGGCAGACAGAGCAGTTTCCCCATCTGTGGAGCCTTAGTGTGGCCTTTCTCTCTAGGAGGCAATGCCAGTATAATTTATTGGGCCATAATTGTTGAAAAGAACAGTCCTTCAGGCCATTCATTCAGGCCAAAAAATGTTTCTTTATCGAGCATTCTCAGTGTTCTCAGCCTTGTGCTATGTGAGGCGTGTGCGCGCGTGCGTGTGTGTGTTGAGGGGAGACTCACAAAAAAAGGCCAAGATCCAGTCCCGCTTCTGTAGCTTACCAGTCAAGCAACAACAGAAAGCAGAACATGCTAAGGCCAGGTAAGTGGTAGAAACAGTAAATGCTAAAGAATTTAAAAGAACTTCTCACAGTAGACTTGAATTTCACAGGGTTTTAAGGATGAATGGGATTTAGTCAGTGAATGGCAAGCTGAGGGCTTCTCACCTGGGAGATGAGCTCGTAGAATGAGTACAGAAGGTCCTGGGACACATCCAGGGAATGGCAAGTTGTAGGTAGAGAGTTCCTAAGGTGAAGGCCCCTGGGGAAGTTCTCCCGATGAAAGAGCTGAAGCTGTGGGCAGATAGGAAGTGGGAGAGAACCTTAAATCACAGGCAAAGGAGTGTGAACTCCATTCTGCAAGTAAGAGGAAACGTTGAAAGTTTTCAAGGAGAGGAACAGCATGATCTGGTGTGTGTCATATGGAGGCAAAATTGAGATTTCAACTCTCACCATTGGAGCTATTTTCTCTAAGAGGAGCTTTAGCAATATGCCAAGGTTTCCAGGCCGAGGTGGTCCCTAGTGAAGGACAAAGGCCGGAGATATTTCCAGCTTCCAACTGTGTTCACTGGGTTGTTCTTACTGTCCAGTCACTACCTATAGAATGTGTCAGATATAATAATGTGATTCATATTAATAACAAAGTACTAAGTATATAACCATAAAAGTAATAAGTGTAGGTAAAATTTATTGAACAATTTCTATGTGCTAGACCCTGAGCTAAGCAACCTATAGGTATGATTTTGGAGAAGGCAATGGCACCCTACTCCAGTACTCCTGCCTGGAAAATCCCATGGACGGAGGAGCCTGGTAGGCTGCAGTCCATGGGGTTGCTGAGGGTTGGACACGACTGAGCGACTTCACTTTCACTTTTCACTTTTCTGCATTGGAGAAGGAAATGGCAACCCACTCCAGTGTTCTTGCCTGGAGAATCCCAAGGATGGCGTAGCCTGGTGGGCTGCCATCTATGGGGTCGCACAGAGTTGGACACGACTGAAGTGACTTAGCAGCAGGTATGATTTTGTAAAATACTTATGTTAACTCTCTTTAATAGACACTATCATCCTCATTTTACTTAGAGAAAACTAAAGCACAGAGAAGTGAAGGAATTTGCCCGAAATCACACAGCCAGGAAGTAGAAGGCGAAAGATGAGATCCCAGCAATGCCTGAATTCTGCCTACACTGTATGTATTCCCTTCTGAAATGAAACACTTCCTTTATGGAGCAGTCCTCAGGGTATCTGGGCAAGATGGCAAATGAGGGCTGGATATCATTCCAGGTAGGTGACTTAATCAGTGGTTGAAGGACTACATTCAGAGGGGGCTAGGGAATGAATTCAGAATGCCTCAGAGGGTATTTTCTAGTGATGTCACAGCCTCTAACTGTTCAGTTACTTTAGTGTGGAATTAACTGATTGCAAACTGATGGCCCACAGGACATCTATTCTATAGATACTTTTATCCCATATGCTGGTAAAAAATAGTCTGTGTTTTGAAATCAGTAGACTTAAAAAAAAAAATCAGAATTCCAGATTTTAAAAGAAGCTGGTGGTCAGGTCATAGTGTATTTGCATTCCTGTAGAGCAACAGTCAGCTGAAGTAAGTAGTAGCTGCTCCTCTGCCAAGGGACTCTTGTTCCCCTGTTCACAGAGCCCACATCACTCCCAGAGTATACACTTAAAACCAGCCCCATTGATCCACTCCTGGGCCTCTACGGGTATTTGACTTTTGAAGTCCTGATGACAGATGCTTTCCCAAATTATCACAGATAAAGTGAAGGTGAGAGGGATAGCAAGAAAATGGATAAAAACATCAAGATCCAGAAAGATCTAGTTAACAGATGTGCATCTTTAATAGAGATAAATATCTTGTAATTTTCCATTACAAGATAAACCTTTAATAGAGATAAATGTCTTGGAATTGTCTATTAAAGTGACTGTATTAGTGGGGACACAGAGATATGGCTTAACAGTAGTAAGCTTAAAAAAAAAGCCCCACAAGTTTTAGCTGATGAAAGCCTCAATGTGAATCAATAGTATAATGTGAGTACCAAAAAAGGCTGTGATTTTAGGCTACATTAATAGAAGTATAGGACAGATATTTGGCTTCCCTGTAACAGGGATTAGATGTTTAATTTCACAGAGTAGAGCCTAAGTGAGGAGAGACATTGGCGCAGTGTTAGGAAGCTGCTCAAAGCCACTCAGAAACTGAAGAGCTGTTCAGGGGGTAGTGTGTTCCCTGGAAACTGGAATGTTCAAGCATGAACAGAATGACCACTGGGTAAAAAAATGGGGCAGCAAGATAACCATCAGAGGACGGTGGGTCTTAAAAAAAAAATCTCATGTCCATTTTGATGCTCAACATCCCATGATTCCAGGTACTAGATGTCTCTTTAAAGAAAGGAAAACGAGTATTAACCTGTTTGTGCCATTTCATATGTGGCTGGGTACTAGTTTAGAAGAAACACTGGTTAACTGTGACAGCATATGGCAATATCTCTGAGAGCCAAGCAGGCCCGGCCCTAATCTCATCATCTGAGGTCTTCAGATGTAAGTTGGGCTGAAGGTGTCGTTTTGTTCCATCACCTAGGTTTGTGGGATGGCTGAATTTGCAATGGAGACATAACATACACTGAGGAGAAACACAGGTTTTGAAGAATTGACCGCTGCCACGTGTGAATGTGAAAGTTGGACTGTGAAGAAAGCTGAGAGCCGAAGAATTGATGCTTTTGAACTGTGGTGTTGGAGAAGACTCTTGAGAGTCCCTTGGACTGCAAGGAGATCCAACCAGTCCATTCTGAAGGAGATCAACTCTGGGATTTCTTTGGAAGGAATGATGCTAAAGCTGAAACTCCAGTACTTTGGCCACCTCATGTGAAGAGCTGACTCATTGGAAAAGACTCTGATGCTGGGAGGGATTGGGGGCAGGAGAAGGGGACGACAGAGGATGAGATGGCTGGATGGCATCACGGACTCGATGGACGTGAGTCTGAGTGAACTCCGGGAGATGGTGATGAACAGGGAGGCCTGGCGTGCTGTGATTTATGGGGTCACAAAGAGTCGGATACGACTGAGCGACTGAACTGAACTGAATGGAACGTACAGTTTGCCAGTCATTGCGGGGCGCGGTGGGGGTGGGGGAGCTGCATAGTCTCAAACCAAATCTGGACATCTGCTCTCTGACAACACTTGGTAACTGGGCTAGCAATGAGTCTGTAGAATCCAATGCACGTAATCAGCACACAGGAGGTGATGCTCTACAGTGGAAAAGAACACAGGCTCTGGAGTCAGGCACCCTGGGTTCAAAGCAGGATCCAGGTTACTCATGTGTAAAACGAGGATAATAACACCTATGTACAGAATGATTTATATACATATATATATATATAATGCATGTCTGTATTTAGTAGATGATTAACAGAAAATAACCAAAGACTTATTTTTCTTTACAGATATTTTTAAGACCAGACTTATTTTTCTTTTTTCGTTCTATTGTGGGTTTTTGCCTGTGAAGCAGCTTAGATTTTAGCAACTTTGGCACTCTGAAAAAACACATGTGGAGGAGACTGGCTGGAGGGATTAGAAGACGTGTGTGCACATTATGGGTAGGATCAACCCACCACCCACATGCAGAGAGCACTAGCAATCTTAGTAAGAAACCCCTTATTCACAGCCTAACTCAGGTATCTCCTGTAAGACGCACCCCAGGAGGAATTTCTGTCACTGGCTCCTCAGAGTGTCACCTTTGGGTCCTCAAACATGCCAAGCCCATCTCTAGCCAGGACTTGTTTCTTGCTGTTTCTTGTGCCTGAAACTCTTGCCTCAGATATGTGTGTGACTCAGTCTTCACTCAAATATTGCCCTGTCAGAGGAAACTTGTCTAAGCAGTCTATCTAGGATAGCATCTTTCCCCTTGTCCTGATTTATCTTTCTTACCCTGAAAACCACACAATACATGATGTAATTATTTATTACTGTTCCTGTCTCACTCAGTGTGTGCTCCAGGACAGCAGGGGGCCCATCCCCAGGACCTGGAACTTGCTGGTATATATTAGGTCTCAAGGAACATTTTTGGGTTGTGTGGTTTACAGCGGCTCCCTGGATAGCTTTATTGCTTCCCAGAAAAGTTCTACCCCAAACCACCCTGAGTTCACTCTGAGTAATGGGTCTGCAGCCAAGCAGTGATTCCGGGACAGAGGACACCGCCCGCTTGGCACGGGGGCGGGCCTGGGTTCTGCTTGGCTCTTCTACCTTTTGTTTCTCTGCTGCTGCTAAGCAGTAACAGGCAGAGTCCGAGAACAGGAGCAGAGGCATCTAAAAGAATGAGACACTGGCTCACATAATGGGGGACAGGACCAGGTGCCCTACTTTTATAGCCACACAGAATAATCCTGGGTAACAGGCAGAGCTTACCATTCTCTCTTTCAATTGTCCAATTGTCTAGCACCACAGAGCTGGTAAAACTGTTTATAGATAGGCCTTCATACCAAGCAAGGCAAGAGTCAACTTTTGACTGCACCACTGAAGGTAAGACTTGAATGTGTTTCATCAGTATGTAGCCATTGCAGTTCATTCACGTGGAAGATCACGTTTACTCCTCTGGCCCTTTACAGGGCTGAGTCCTTTGAAGCAATTCTTCATCAGCAGTTCGCATTCTATCTAAACTTGTATTTCAAAGCTGTGTTTGGCACAGAGATAAACTTAACTGGTTTGAAGGGTTGTTTTGTGTGTTGGCATCTGGCCTTGCTGGGCAATGGGTGCTTTTGAGCTGACAATTCAAACAGCTATCTTCTGATGGAACGTGGTCACATGGATAGGGCTGTGGGTCAAATGCAGAAACATTTTTGGATTACTATGAATGGAATTTTTTTTTTGCATGACATTGATTTTAAAAATCTGATAAAAGAAAGCGGCTCACAGGGTTGGGGAGTGAGGGCTGAAAAATAACATTTGGACTTTAAGATGATTAACTCAGCACTCAGCTATATTATGTATCCTCCATTTGTCCTTCACAACTTGCAGCTTATACCACACGTGCAAGCATTTCTCCTTGTCACCAGGGCTTGCCGGCTCTGGGCACAGAGCGGATGGTGAGTACCCCCTGGAAACTCCTTTCCTTCAGGGTGCAGGGTGGTGGAAATGTGGTGAAAATATGTGTTTGGTGATTCAGTGCATTTACTGCCCATTTACTGAACTATAAAAATTACTTAGGCCCAGATAGGAGACAGGCGGAGATCATGACCTTTTATTAAGGACCTTCCGGCAGGTTATAAACCAACTCTGGAGAAAGCATACACACCTGTTTCCATCTTTGTGCCACTTACCCTGACTCACTCAGTAAGACGGTGGGTCCAAGAGTCATTCTCTTGGCCCTAGAAAGTGCCTGACACAGGATGCTCAGTGATTGCTTAAAAGAATTAAATGATCACAGAACAGAATTTCAGAAATGGAGGGACTTCAGAGATCGAGTCCAAGAACGTGATTTCATAGAGATGTGTGTGAAGAGCTGAAATAATCTCCCTAAAATCCCATAAGGCTGACAGCCACCAACAATCAAGGCTTTTGGTTCCTTGCCAGACCTTTTTCCACTAGAAAAACAAACATTTCAGAGCTGGAAGTGGTCTTGGCACTCGTGAAGTTGCTTTATGTTTTGTGTGTCTGTGTGTAAATGTGAGTATGTTCTGGGTCACAACTGATTTCTTTCAGTTTGTGGTATTAAAAAAGAAAAAAAGGAAGCTGTCTTTCTAATGCTCTCATTTATAGATGAGAAGACTGAGGTCCACAGTCAGGACTCATTCTCCAGGAACTAAACCTGGGGTTTTCCTGAGTCAAAGCGCCAGGCTCTCCAGAGCTTAGCAAAGTGCCTGTTGGGAGGTGAGACTATGTCACCCAAGCACAGTAAAACACTCCACGAGGACCTTGAGCTCGCGGCAGTGCTTAGCAAAGTCAGTACTCAGAAAGTGTTGAATGAACATCGCACTAAGGGTGTTTTGAGGTGGGCCATGTAAAGAATAGCTACAACAATACAATGTCAAAATATACTTTTAGCAGAACACTTACATCTAAATGTGTTTCCAGCTATCCAGGCTGTGTACATTTATTTCAATATGCTGCTGCTGTTCAAAATCCTTCCAAAAGCTTTCCTTTGGCATTTCCTCCTGAGTTCTTGAAGTCCTATAAAACCAAGGTCTCATTACTTTAGAGCCACATCTTCTTTTTGACCTAAACACAACTTTTTTAGTACAATTTCCTATCATGTTCATATTTTATTTATTCAAAGATGCTTCAGTTCAGTTGAGTTCAGTCGCTCAGTCATGTCTGACCAACCTGGATAGTATATTCAAAAGCAGAGACATTACTTTGCCAACTAAGGTCCGCCTAGTCAAGGCTATGGTTTTTCCTGTGGTCATGTATGGATGTGAAAGTTGGACTGTGAAGAAAGCTTAGCGCCGAAGAATCGATGCTTTTGAACTGTGGTGTTGGAGAAGACTCTTGAGAGTCCCTTGGACTGCAAGGAGATCCAACCAGGCGCTACTGGAATAAACCATAGCCTTGACTAGACGGACCTTAGTCGGCAAAGTAATGTCTCTGCTTTTGAATTTACTCTCTTAGCAACTTTCAAGTATGTAATACAGATTTATCAACTATATCCAACATGCTGTACGTTACATCCCCATGACTTACTTATTTTATAACTTGAAGTTTATAAAGGTCTATCTAGTCAAAGCTATGGTTTTTCCAGTAGTCATGTATGGATGTGAGAGCTGGACTATAAAGAAAGCTGAGTGTCAAAGAATTGATGCTTTTGAACTGTGGTATTGGAGAAGACTCTTGAGAATCCCTTGGACTGCAAGGAGATCCAACCAGTCCATCCTAAAGGAAATCAGTCCTGAATGTTCATTGGGAGGACTGATGCTGAAGCTGAAACTCCAATACTTTGACTACCTGATGCAAAGAACTGACTCACTGGAAAAGACCCTGATGCTGGGAAAGATTGAAGGTGGAAGAAGGGGACAACACAGGATGAGACAGTTGGATGGCATCACTGACTCAATGGACATGAGCTTGAGTAAGCTTTGGGAGTTGGTGATGGACAGGGAAGCCTGTCATGTTGCAGTCCATGGGGTCTCAAAGAGTCGTGCACAACTGAGCGACTGAACTGATGACTGATGATAGCTTTTAACCTTCTTAACCAATTTTACCCACTGCCACTCTACCTCTGATTTAAATGATATTTTTATCATATACTAAACAGATGTATATACTAATAGTTACGCCTGTTTCATGGCTTTAAATTTTATTTTACTGATCTGTCTATTCTGTGCCAAATCTTGCTTCATAATGAATTTAAGAATTAAAAAAGTAAAATATTGGTTCAAGGTATACAACTTGTTGATATGATATTCATATATGGTAGAAAATTATCACAATCAAGGTAACTGACATAGTCATCACTTCACATAGTTATTTTTCTTTTCTCTTCTCTTTCATTTTTGTGGTAAGAAAACCCAGGATCTACCCTCTTAGCAATTTCAAGTGTAAAATACAGTACAGCTAACTACAGCCACATTGCTATTCATGAATTTATCTTTTTAATGTACCTTGGTAAAGTTTTGTTCTTTCCTTCAGGTAGATCTTCATACATTTTAAGTTTTTTATAAAGTTTATTTCTGGTGATATATATATATACATATTCAGTTCAGTTCAGTCACTCAGTCGTGTCCGACTCTTTGCGACCCCATGAATCGCAGCACGCCAGGCCTCCCTGTCCATCACCATCTCCCGGAGTTCACTCAGACTCACGTCCATCGAGTCCGTGATGCCATCCAGCCATCTCATCCTCTGTCGTCCCCTTCTCCTCCTGCCCCCAATCCCTCCCAGCATCAGAGTCTTTTCTAATGAGTCAACTCTTCACATGAGGTGGGCAAAGTACTGGAGTTTCAGCTTTAGCATCATTCCTTCCAAAGAAATCCCAGGGTTGATCTCCTTCAGAATGGACTGGTTGGATCTCCTTGCAGTCTAAGGGACTCTCAAGAGTCTTCTCCAACACCACAGTTCAAAAGCATCAATTCTTCGGTGCTCAGCTTTCTTTCACATCCAACTTTCACATCCAGACATGACCACAGGAAAAACCATAGCCTTGACTAGACGGACCTTAGTCGGCAAAGTAATGTCTCTGCTTTTGAATATACTATCCAGGTTGGTCATAACTTTTCTTCCAAGGAGTAAGTGTCTTCTAATTTCATGGCTGCAGTCACCATCTGCAGTGATTTTGGAGCCCCCAAAAATAAAGTCTGACACTGTTTCCACTGTTTCCCCATCTATTTCCCATGAAGTGATGGGACCAGATGCCATGATCTTCGTTTTCTGAATGTTGAGCTTTAAGCCAACTTTTTCGCTCTCCTCCTTCACTTTCATCAAGAGGCTTTTTAGCTCCTCTTCACTTTCTGCCATAAGGGTGGTGTCATCTGCATATCTGAGGTTATTGATATTTCTCCCAGTAATCTTGATTTCAGGAGAAGGCAATGGCAACCCACTCCAGTACTCTTGCCTGGAAAATCCCATGGACGGAGGAGCATGGTAGGCTGCAGTCCACAGGGTCGCACAGAGTCGGACACGACTAGAGCGACTTAGCAGCAAACTTGATTCCAGCTTGTGTTTCTTCCAGTCTAGCGTTTCTCATGATGTACTCTGCATATAAGTTAAATAAGCAGGGTGATAAGATACAGCCTTGACGTACTCCTTTTCCTATTTGGAACCAGTCTGTTGTTCCATGTCCAGTTCTAACTGTTGCTTCCTGACCTGCATACAGATTTCTCAAGAGGCAGGTTAGGTGGTCTGGTATTCCCATCTCTTTCAGAATTTTCCACAGTTTATTAGGTAGAAAAAAATGCAAGATAATTGCATATATGTCATAGAAAGTAATTTACTTTTAATTCAGGAAACATTTATTAAACACTTGTGCTATATACTGTACTTGGAACTATTGTTAAAAGGAATAAAGGAATCTGGAGGGAATTCCTGGTGTTTGAGTGGTTAAAATTTCACCTTCCATTGCAGGGGGGTGTGAGTACAAGCCTTCCAAATGAAGGAGTGTGGGTACAATCCTTTCAAACCCTATGCCTTGTACCCACATCAAATGCCTTATGGCCAAAAAGCAAAAAACATAAAGCAGAAGCAATCTTGTAACAAATTCAATAAAGGCTTTAAAAATGATCACAGAAAAAGAAAATCTTAAAAAATCTGGAGCTTTGAGGTAGAAGGAAAACTGACAAGTAGATCAACTTTTAACAATAGTGCAATGAGTATAATAAGAACTTTGAGAAAAGACATTTGACTTAGTATCTGCTGATGGAGACCATTGACTTTGGACAACTTTCCAAAGAAAATAAAATTACAAATAAATTATATGAAAATTAAAATTCTTACTACTCCAAAGGCTTCTACCACTACCAGCTGTGTTACAGAACTCTAGGGAACTCTCCCATTGTCATCCACATAAATGGCACTGAGCTCCAGGGCATGCTCTTACACATAGGAGCACTGTGTAAGCTGAGCTCCTGCAGGTAGCAGCCCGGCAGAAGAGAGCCATGCCAATTTCTCTAGGAGATATGTATTACATGTATCTTACAATGCCCTACGTTTAAAGTAATTCAACCTTAAAATAAGAACTTTTGTTTTTTGATAGAAAAAAAAATGCAGTTGCATGCCTCTACCTTGTCTGCTACCTCGTCAACTCTTTTTTTCCTAAAAGGTTGCCCACTGAATGTCATATCCAGGAAAGTACAGTTAAGGGCCTGCTCTCTTCACCACACACATGTAACTGAGAAGGCTTCCTGAACCTGCTCATGTAGGCAATTCTCCTCAAATTTGAGACTTGATGATAGTCCTCATCTAAGAATTTGAAAGGATTTTTCCAACAAATATTTTAGGGATTTAGTTGTAAGTGTCCTTAAGTCCTCAACTATTGAACACTTCTCCCCACTAATAAACATGAAGATCAATCTCCCTTATGAAAGAAACAATTTGCAAATAAGAAAACTGGCAGTTGGGAATAAGCTTCCCTTCCTCAGAGAATTAATGCTTGTTCTTTGAAAAGGGATTGTGTGTGTGTGTGTGTGTGTGTGTGTTTCAGGAGTCTTCTCTACACCCTCAGAAGGCTATACCATATATGCCTAATAGCAACTACTACTCAGGATGTCTGCATGAATGTTTTGAAGTACTCACACACAACCATGAACTGTCCTTGAAGACATGGAGTTCTAATGACCACCAAAGACTGGGAAGTCTTTAGACCAGACAGTCTTTAAACTAGATAACTGTTTATTAAATTTACTGCTATGAAATGGAAGTACGTCCTGAGGGTCTTTTGATTTCTACAAGTAGAATGTGAGCTTCTCAAATGGACATAGAGGTTCATAGTTGTCTTCTAGGATGTGGAGACCAATATAGAGACCAATACATAACTGTTGATAATAAAATAAATGACAAGATACAGAAGAGCTCTCCCCTTTTGAGTAAAGCTAGGAAATGGGAACAATCATAAAGTGACTCATGGTGAAGGTTTAAATTCTTAAGTGCTTTTGGCTTGGACTATAGAAAAGGTATGTTTAGTACATAGTTTTCTTTTTAAAAATCCTCCCTCTACCTTGCAATTCCTCTTAGAAGCGCCTATCTTTCTGTGAAGTTTTATAAATTACTTTAACCTTGTGAGGAAATCTGGGGATGAATAAAAATAATGTCACACAAAAGGAGGAGGAGAGCCTCTTCTCTCCCCTCTGTTGGGGCAGTTCAGAGATAATGTTTTTGAACAAACAGACTTGATATGAGCCACAACCCTAAGGTCCTTATAAAAGAAAGAAAGAGCAGCTTCCAGATCAGCAACTCTGGGAAAACTATAAAGCAGTGATTATTTCAGTCTTTTTTGTTTGTTTGTTTCGTTTCTAATTTTAATGGAAACATACTAGTTACAGTCAATATGTTCTACATTTTACTAATTTGAGTAGATAAGGAATTCATTCAAATGATATTGAGTTACTCATGGAAAATCTTAGAATGCTGAAGAACAGAAATACAGAGCCAGAAACAGTGCTCCAAATGATAACATAGAATTTGTGTGGTGAGGTCACCACTGCTGCTGCTTTACACAGAATCCCCAGCTTACTCTACTGACACCATGGATTTTGGGCTCTCAGTATCCCTACTACTGCCACCTGGGAACCTAGGGCTGCCCATAGCCCAGATGGAATTTCCACAGCCCTTGTTCCTTTGTGTCATTAGCTTGCTATTCAAGTCTTAATACAAATGCAGATGAAGAGAGGGTCACATTCAAATACCCACACCGAAAATGAGGGGCTTCTTCGGTGATGGCAGACGAGCTTCTTCCTGAATGTGGTGCTCGTTCAACATTTAGCACATGGTTGGGCGGGTCTTTGAGACATCAAAAGTGAAATATTAATATGACATTTGTTTTTATCTTTCTGACTTACTTGAACACAAACAATTATTAGAGAAATCAAAACCATAATGAAGTACCATCTAATACTAGTCAACAAGACCATCATCACAAAATCTACAAACAATAAATGCTGGAGACGGTGTGGAGAAAAGAGAACCCTCGTGCACCATAGGTGTAAAATTGATACAGCTCCTATGGAGAACAAGAATGGAGGCTCCTTAAAAAACTGAACATAGAACTACCATACCCCAGGAATCCCATTACTGGGCATATACCCTGAGAAAATCAACTTCCCAACAGAAGTGAAAAGACCATGAAGAACTGAAAACAGAAAAGAGCACCACATGCAAGAACTATGGGATTATTTCAGAAGATATAACACATGAATAATTGGAGAAGAAATAAAGATAACAAAGAAATAAATAAAGAGAAGAAATAAAGATAACAAAGTGTAAGAAATATTTGCAGAACACAAGGTTAATGTTAAAAAGGCAAGTGTTTTCCTATATTTATGAATGCCTATGCACTGTCAGTGAAATTAAAATTTGACATTTTAAAAACAATACCAGTTTCAATAACAATAAAAAAGAAATATTTAGGTATAAATTTAACAAAATTGTTAATGGGTCTTTGTGTAAAACTACTATATTTTAATTACAAAATTGGATAAAATCTAAATAAATACCAACAAATTTTGCGTTCATTGATGACAAGACAATATTGTTAAGATGTCAGTTCTTTCTACCTTGAGCTATAGTTTCAGCACAATCTCAATCAAAATTCCAAAAAGCTGTTTTTTGCGATACTGATAAAAATAATCTGAAGTTTGTATAGAGAGGCAAAACACTTAAAACAGCAAGCACAATCATGAAGAAGAACAGAGCTAAAGGATTCATACTATGAAGCTTCAAAACTTACCATAAATTTACAGTAACCAAGTCAGTGTGACATTGGCAAAAGAATGAACATATAAAACAATGGAAGACTGGAGAATACTAAAACAAGTTAAAAAACCCCACATAATTATTATCAGCTCATCTTTAGAAAGGGGCAAAGGCAACTCAATGGAGAAAAGATAGATTTTTTTCAATAAATGATTCTGGAAAACTGGATACCCACAAGAAAAAAAAATCAAATATAAACCAGAACCTTACACCTTTCACAAAAAATAAATCAAAATCGATCATAGGCCTAATTTAAATTGAAAACTATAAAACTTTTAGAAGAAAATCAAAGGAGAATAACTTTGGCTGCAGCAATGAAATATTAGATAGAACACTAAAATCCTGATCCATGAAAGAAAAACTGATGCTAGAATTTAGTAAAGTTATGAACTTCTATTCTCTGGAAGACTTAAGGGAATGAAAACTCAAGTTATAGGGAGAAAATATTTGAAAACTGCCTATCAGATAAAGGACTTGTATCCAAAATATACAAAGAGCTCTTAAAGATCAATAATAAGAAAACAAATAACCCAGTTTAAAAAATATATATATATCTGAACAGAAACCTCACCAAGAGGATATACAGATGGCAAATCAGCATATGAAAGATGTTCATCATCAGATATCATTAGGGAACTTAAAACAATGAAATACCACTACATGTTTATTGGAACGGCTTGAATCCCAAGAGGATAACACCAACTGCTGGACAAGAATACAAGCAACAGGAACTCTCATTTATTGTTATTAGGAATGCAGAATGGTGTATCCAATTTGGTACTTTCTTGCAAAGCTAAATATTACCATAAAATCAAACAACTGCACTTATAGCAATTTACCTGATTGATTTGTGAATTTATGTTTCCACTAAAACCTGTACACAGATGTTTCTAGTGTTTCATTCATAATTGCTGAAAACTAGAAGCAACTGATATAGCCTTCAATAGGTGAACAGATAAAGAAATTGTGGAATATTTTTATAATGGTACATTTTTCTGAAACAAAAATAAAGTTATTAAGCCATAAAAAGGCATAAATGAATCTTAAAACCATACTGCTATGTTAGAGAAGCCAGACCCAAAAGCACTATGTTGTGTATGATTCCAATTATATGACATTCTGGAAAAGACAAAATTCTAAAAATAAAAATAATCAATGATAAGACAGTGAAACTACTTTGTATGACACTGTAATCGATCGTGACCATTTATAGACCTTCATAGCACAAAATGTAAACCTGAAAATGGATGTAAATTCTCAGGCAACTGTATGCTCCTCAGTTCTGTCTCATCACAACAAAGATTTGGAGTGACGGGCATTAAAGCCCGTGGTGCGTCACAGCTCTTGGGTCTTGGACAGGCCATATTATAGCTCTTAGACAAATCAATGTTACAGCTCTGTGTTACAGCTCTATTTTATTTAGAAAAGAGCAGGAAAATCCATCCTTGAGGCGTGAGGGCATGCCGACCCAAAGATGCGAAGAGAAGAGAGTGGGAGAGCGCCCCAGTGCATGCGAGAGAGAGAGAGACCCCCGGCCCTTTGGCTCCTCTTTATGTTTTTCCCTCCCCCAGGCCTGCCCTCTGTAAACTGGGCTAGCCAGGAGTGTTGTTTGTTCTACCTGAGGTCCTCACTCCAGTCCTCGGACTTTTCTTTGTTCTATTTCTGTGGGCTTTCCCCTTGCTTATCTGTTAGCCACTGCCATTCTGGACTCCTATTTCCTATTCTAACTACCTAACATAAACTAAAACATCATTTAAAAGGTTGGGAGGTCCCAAGATGAAATGAGAAAAATACTATCTAAATATATGACAAACAGATGAAATGAACTCACCAAGAAGTGTAAGGGCAAATGTGCTGAGCTAAGTAATTTAGAATAGAGTCTGTTAGATTCAAAAAAAAAAAAAAATGCTGTAGATCAGCACTGTGCTCTAGTTCACTTAATTACCCCCCATAGCAATATGGGTTGACAGTTCTGAAGGAGCTAGACAAGTATGCTGGAACTGAACAACAAAGTAAGTGGTTGGCAGTTAAGGAGGGCCAATCTCTCAGTGCTGGGGTGGGAGGTTAAAGATAAGTGGGGGTAGAAGGCACATGCCATACGGTATTAGAGATACAAATATCAGTATAAACTCCAGTTCACCTTGGTACGTGCTAAGCTGCTTCAGTCTTTTCTGATTCTTTGTGATCCAATGGACTGTAGACTGCCAGGCTCCTCTATACATGGGATTCTCAAGGCAAGAATACTGGAGTGGGTTGCCATGCGCTCCTCCAGGGGATCTTCCTGACCCAAGAATAGAACCCGTGTCTCTTATATTTCCTGAACTGGCAGGTGGATTCTTTACTACTAGTGCCACCTGGGAAGCCCCTTGTTAACCTTAACTGTGAGAGGGTAACAGGCAGGAAGGCGAGGGGTCTCCAAACAGAGGAAATAGGCTGCAAGTGTCAGACTTTTTTTTTTTTTTTTAATCTCTCTCTTAAGCAGCAGGAGGAAACAAACTAGCAACATTTTTTTTTCCTTCTCTATACAAATTTAAAAAGAGGTTTCTCTTAAAATACTGTGTTGCCATAATGACACCTGGTTCCACCTGAACTTAACTTTTCTCAAATCTCAAGCTAACCAATGCATTTTTTCCTTATGGAAATGTTTCTCTTAAGTTATGTTAATGTATTATGCATTTACCTCAGACTCTGTCCTCAAGTCCACCTAAAGGCTCAGAACTGACTTGACAAACCAGTATGTTATCCTCATACATTGTTCTCCTAATCCATGTAAATAGAACTATTTGTATGGTAATCTGCCCTTCTACAGGATTCAAATCAATCATTTTATGGCCAGGGATGACTCACCTCCTGCCAGGATTATCTCAAAATGCATCTTGTGGGTGAGGGGCCTGGTGCCTGAGTTTTGAGACATTTCCTTTTATTAACAGACTGCTAGTAACTATATAACACTGAGCTAAAGACTAGCAGGAGGGTATTCTTTCTGTCCCACTTCGACTGTCTATGTCAGAAGCTTTCTCTATCTCCTCCATACTTTAATAAAACTTTACTAGACAAAAGCTCTGAGCAATCAAGCCTCATCTCTGGCCCCAGACTGAATTCTTCTCCAGAGGCCAAAAATCCCGACATCTTTTGGGGCTCAGCAACAAGCTTTCAACTGCATACAGAAAGAATTATAAATGTGAATATATACCAATTAGTACATGTACATATATCTCCTTGCTTCTATCATTTGACAGGCAGCTCAGTAGCAATGAATGTTCCTGGTGCCCAGATTTGGGTTTCTAATATTGGTACTAGAAAAGGTCAGTTTTCATTCCAATTCCAAAGAAAGGCAATGCCAAAGAATGCTCAAGCTACCGCACAATTGCACTCATCTCACACGCTGGTAAAATAATGCTCAAAATTCTCCAAGGCAGGCTTCAGCAATATGTGAACCGTGAACTCCCTGATGTTCAAGCTGGTTTTAGAACAGGCAGAGGAACCAGAGATCAAATTGCCAACATCTGTTGGATCATGGAAAAAGCAACAGAGTTCCAGAAAAACATCTATTTCTGCTTTATTGACTATGCCAAGGCCTTTGACTGTGTCGATCACAATAAACTGTGGAAAATTCTGAAAGAGATGGGAATATCAGACCACCTGACCTGCCTCTTGAGAAATCTGTATGCAGGTCAGGAAGCAACAGCTAGAACTGGACATGGAACAACAGACTGGTTTCAAATAAGAAAAGGAGTACATCAAGGCTGTATATTGTCTCCCTGCTTATTTAACTTGAAGAGTTGACTCATTGGAAAAGACTCTGATGCTGGGACAGAGTACGGACAACTGAGGATGAGATGGCTGGATGGCATCATGGCCTCGATGGACGTGAGTCTGAGTGAACTCTGGGAAACGGTGATGGACAGGGAGGCCTGGCGTGCTGCAATTCATGGGGTCACATAGAGTCGGACACGACTGAGCAACTGATCTGATGGGATTCTCAAGGCAACAATACTGAAGTGGTTTGCCATTCCCTTCTCCAGTGGACCACATTCTGTCAGACCTTTCTCCCATGACCCATCCGTCTTGGGTGGCCCCACAGGGCATGGCTTAGTCTCATTGAGTTAGACCAGGCTCTGGTCCGTGTGATTAGATTGACTAGTTTTCTGTGATTATGGTTTCAGTGTGTCTGCCCTCTGATGCCCTCTCGCAACACTTACCGTCTTACTTGGGTTTCTCTTACCTTGGTAGTGGGGTATCTCTCCACGGCTGCTCCAGGAAAGCGCAGCCGCTGCTCCTTACCTTGGATGAGGGGTAGCTCCTCAGGGCCGCCCCTCCTGACCTTGAACGTGGAGTGGCTCCTCTCTCCAGTGCAGCCACCACTCCTTGGTCACTAAAGGTGATGTTTCCACATGGGGCTGGTCCTCTGGGCCGCTGCCCCTGACCTCGGTTACACAGTAGTGTATATATGTCAGTTCCCATCCCCCAGTTCATCCCACTCTCTCCCTGCCTTCTTTGTTATCCATACATTGTTCTCTATGTCTGTCTGTCTCACACACATATTTTACCATTTAAACATTTTCCATCACACTGTAAAGTAGACAATATTATTACTCCTTCAGAAACCCAAGGCTTAAAGAACCATAATAACTTGTATAATATCCTTGTAGCTAAAAGATTGTGGGATCAGCACTTGGACTCGCGTCCCCTGATTTAAAATCTCTTCTACTTCTCAGCTGTGAGTAGTTCAAAGAGTCTCACGGCAGCCATGTCTACACTAAATTATCTACCTGACTTTGTTTTTTTATTTTTTATTTTTTAGAGCTCTACCTGACTTTAAAAATGTGTTTACCTGGTCCTTAGTAGCAGTCATATTCTTTAAACATAAAATCTTCATCTTGGGCATCATTTTCTGTAATCCATACTCTCAGTACTTGTGTTTTCAGAAACATCAGTATTAATTCCAGCTTTAAAGTGGACTGAATAAGAGTCTTCATATCATATTCATTTGCTTTAACTTTCTTACTTTGAAGTTAGCATAATTACCAAACAGTCGGGCTCTTCATATCCTAGATTCTATCATTCCTGGCAATCCAATGCTATTATTCTGCCTTGTAATGCAGGGACAAAAGAACTGGGAGAGGGGAAAAAAAGCCTAAGCAATAATGTTTGCCTCACCCTTGGTCACTAAAGGTGATGTTTCCACTATGAATGCATTGATTGTTTATAGTCTCTCCCCATAAGTGGGGAGAAGTTTGCTCATGTTCAAACACATTTTCTTCTTGAAGTTGTCAAGCTTCCAATTTAATATCACTGAAAAAAGTGACAGATTCTTGAACTATAGTAACTTTCTTGGATCAGTGCCAGCAGCTAGAAACCTACACTTGGGCACAGAAAGTTCTGCACAATGACTTTACGAAAAGACTGCCCTTTAAAAAAGATCATGTCTGAATGGCTTAAGTTTTTCAGTAAAACAGAAATAAATTCACAGCTATGAGAGACAAACTAATGGTTACCAAGGGAGAAAGAGAAGAAAGGAATAAGTTGGGAAATTTGGGTTGACTAGTAAGGGAATTCTACTCAATCCTCTGTAATGACCTATATGAGAAAAAAATCTAAAAGTGAGTGGTTCCTAGATTCTATCATTCCTGGCAATCCAATGCTATTATTCTGCCTTGTAATGCAGGGACAAAAGAACTGGGAGAGGGGAAAAAAAGCCTAAGCAATAATGTTTGCCTCACCCTTGGTCACTAAAGGTGATGTTTCCACTATGAATGCATTGATTGTTTATAGCCTCTCCCCATAAGTGGGGAGAAGTTTGCTCATGTTCAAACACATTTTCTTCTTGAAGTTGTCAAGCTTCCAATTTAATATCACTGAAAAAAGTGACAGATTCTTGAACTATAGTAACTTTCTTGGATCAGTGCCAGCAGCTAGAAACCTACACTTGGGCACAGAAAGTTCTGCACAATGACTTTACGAAAAGACTGCCCTTTAAAAAAGATCATGTCTGAATGGCTTAAGTTTTTCAGTAAAACAGAAATAAATTCACAGCTATGAGAGACAAACTAATGGTTACCAAGGGAGAAAGAGAAGAAAGGAATAAGTTGGGAAATTTGGGTTGACTAGTAAGGGAATTCTACTCAATCCTCTGTAATGACCTATATGAGAAAAAAATCTAAAAGTGAGTGGGTATATGTATATGTATATGTATAACTGATTCACTTTGCTATACATCAGAAACTAACACAACATTGTAAATCAATATTAAAAATTAATTTTAAAAAGAACATTCAAAATGTGATGATTAGTTTGATCAAAATTTAGTTACACCAAAATTTCCCACAACTTGTGAATATTTCTGAAGCACACTAAACCTACACAAACCCAGCTCTGTTTTTTTGTTTATGCATTCATTTTGTTTTCTGTTATTTTGTCTTAAAGTCTGAATTTGCCTGAATAGATAGTTTGAACAGATCTAATATATCCAGGAGCCACTGGTGTATGCCATCTCTGCTGGGACATGGTCATCAACTCCCCCAACCCTCTCACCATTCAGACCACAGCAAATCAGGAGCCATGTTCATTTTATTTAATTGGGAGGAAGACTAATCACAATTTGTGAAAATTTGAATTGTGGGAATATATTTTTAAATATAGTTGCATTATTTCACTTTCTTGCATAATTAATGCCAATATTTTTCTGTGTGTTTACCTTAAACTAAAGACTGAGGTGTGAAAGTGTACAGTTTGAAATTCTACTCTGCAATTTTCTTCCCTTCAATGACAGCTTTGTGTTTTAAAAAACTTGAAGCTGAAGATCTGTAGATTCTGATGTGAGAAACAGAACCAACTTGTTTACCAAATATTAAAACCTAATTAACACCTTGGTTGATTTAGCTTTATAACTGACTTTTCTTCCAAAATCTAAAACCATAGTAAAAACTTCCAAGTTCCCAACAAAAAGTTTATTAATAGGAATTAGGTTTATAACTAGAAACACACTCTTTCTCCCTAATGTCCTATATGCTACAGCTTCCAGGATGCAGAAAACAGATGCCACAATAGGAACTATGCTTTAGGGTGTGTTTATTAACATTTATTTAACATTTGCTCATTGTTATTATTTGGGCTTCCCAGGTGGTGCTAGTGGTAAAGAACTGCCTACCAATGAAGATGTAAGAAAGCAGGTTAGATTCCTGCGTCAGGAAGATCCCCTGGAGGAGGGCATGGCAACTGATTCCAGTATTCTTACCTGGAGAATCCCCATGGACAAAGGAACCTGGAGGGCTACCATCAATGGGGTTGCAAAGAGTCAAACACGACTGAAGTGAATTAGCACATTGTTATTATTATTCTCTGCTTTGTTTGGGGAAAATAATAGTGGTTTTATAAATATGGAGAGCTGATACCGAGATAGGATTTGGGGGAAAATGAGTGAGTTGACTTTTAGATATGATGAGCCTATTATACTGGTAATGCATCTGTTGGTAATGCAACTACAAATCCCAAGAACTGAGACCTGGTGAGGGGGGAAAAAAAAATGTGTTTATTCGGATGTTGTTAGGATTGCAGTCTGGAAAGCACAATTCCAAAGCAGGGGGTGAGGGGGAGGGGACACACACTTTATTTGTATTTCACTGGATCACAAAATGAGGGAGGCTTATAAAAGCAAAATCCCACCAGGTTACATAAATTGTTGGTCAAGAATTAGGATTGGTGCTGGCAAGAAGTAAAGGTTCTTGTTAAGCAAGAATTGGTAAGGGTTGAAAATAATTACATAGGTGCAAGGCAGGGGGGACTTTGAAACTACAAGTTTGCAGCTAACAGCAACTAGCAGAAACTGTTTTGAAAATCCCTGGTGGTATCCTTGATGTAGACACGGTTAAGTGAAAATTCAAGTTCTTAGTAATGTAGGAGCATGTCTAAAACCCTATCTACAATGGCCACCTGACTCTATTTTGGAGGCTGTAAACATAGTTACTCCATTTTGATTTGTAAATGATCTTAAATTTGTCATCACTACCATAGATTCATCAACAATCATGATTCCTGGAATAACATTCTACATCTATTTCTGCTTTATTGACTATGCCAAAGCCTTTGACTGTGTGGATCACAAGAAACTGTGGGAAATTCTGAAAGAGATGGGAATACCAGACCACCTAATCTGCCTCTTGAGAAACCTATACACAGGTTAGGAAGTAACAGTTAGAACTGGACATGGAACAACAGACTGGTTCCAAATAGGAAAAGAAGTACGTCACCCTGTATATTGTCACCCTGCTTATTTAACTTATA